>OW240917.1:111458255-111836478 GCA_933207985.1 Pelobates cultripes | reverse complement strand
GACGGCTAGCGTCGACGTCATAACGTCGGCATTTGCATAAAGTGCCGGGAACCGCTATTCCGGACCTTTTGGGGGCGTGGTCTCTATTTAGGTACAGGGTATTTAAAGGAAACCTTTACTACTGCTCATTGCCCTGTCGTGGTTCTAGCTTGCTAGTCACTCAGCGCGTTCTTTATCTTGTGTTTCCGGTTTGACCCTTGCTTGTCTTTTGTCCTGTTGTCCTCTCCTCTCCTTTGACTCGGCTTGTATCTCGCTTACCTGTCCTCCGGCTCCCTTGACCTCGGCTTACCTTTTGACTATTCTTGCTTGTCCTTCCGTTAGTCCGGCCATTCTAAGGTCCGGTATACGTACCTCCTTCTGTGCGCACTCTGCGTATTGGATCCCTGTCAGTTTCCTGACATTACGACAGAGCCATGATGGATCCTGCAGGTGCTAGTCCTCCTGACCCCAGATTTGAGGCCATGGACCATAGAATGGACCAAATGGCTTTAGCGTTACAAACTTTGTTGACACGCTCCAGTACCCAGTCTGAAGAAATACGTTCCACTGCTAGCCACTCGCTAAGTACTGGTTTGGAAGTAGCCACTGTAGGCGCATCTTCCCATGTCACGTCACCACTACGATATGGGGGTTCGCCTGATGCTTGTCGTGGTTTTTTAAACCAGATAAGTATACATTTCGAACTACAACCCCGGGCTTACCCCACTGACAGGGCTAAGGTAGGCTTTATTATAACCCTGCTAATAGATAAAGCACTTAGATGGGCCAATCCCCTTTGGGAGAATGACAATCCTTTAGTCTACAACTACACTGCATTTGTCACGGCTTTTAGAAGAACCTTTGACCCCCCAGGGAGGAAGAGTAATGCGGCCAGATCCCTGTTACGCCTTAAACAACAAGATAGGACCCTTGTAGAATATGCTCTAGAGTTTAGATCATTGGCAGCAGAAATGAAATGGAACGAACAAGCTTTTATGGATGTTTTCTTGAATGGGTTGTCTGATGAAATTTTAGATGAAATTGCCACAAGAGAACTTCCGGAAAATTTAGAGGATTTAATATCCTTCATTTCCAGAATAGATGAACGCATGAGACAGAGGCAGAACACTCGGGAAAGAGTTACTAGACTTCCTGGAAGACTCGCTCCCTCATTTCAGAACCCTGACTCCTATAATCCTACTCCACCAGAACCTATGCAAATAGGTAATACTCGCTTATCTGAGGCTGAGAGACAGTACAGGAGAAGGGAGGGTCTCTGTTTATACTGCGGGCTGAGAGGCCACTTACGTCTTAGTTGCCCTAATCGTCCGGGAAACGCTCGCACCTAAGTTCCCTTAGAGGACGGGCCTTGGGTGTTTCATTACTGTCCTCTATGCATAATAAAGACCATAGGCTTCTGATTCCTGTCTCTCTAGCTTGGGAAAAGGGGTCTATTTCTACGATGGCATTATTAGATTCTGGAGCAGCAGAAAGCTTTATAGACCAAACTTTCACTAATAAGCATTGTATCCCATTCCAATTGAGAGATACACCCTTGGCCGTTGAGGCCATAGATGGTAGACCTTTATCTGAACCAGTAATATTCCATGAGACCGAACCCGTTAAGCTTGCTGTTGGTATTTTCCACGAAGAGTTGATTTCCCTTCTGTTAATTTCCTCCCCGGCAGTCCCAGTGGTTCTAGGATATTCTTGGCTCAAGAGACACAACCCTCAGATTGACTGGGAGGGTGGAGAAATCGTTTCTTGGGGTATGGGGGGTTGTAGGGAAGAATGTCTGCAGAGAGTTACTTCTGTTTGCCCCGTAAACTCTTATGCTAACACTTCTCAATCCACAGACGTTCAGATACCATTACAATATCTAGACCTCAAATCTGTATTTGACAAGGGTAAGGCGGATACTTTACCTCCCCACCGGTCTTATGACTGTTCTATTAAACTTTTCCCTGGTACTATGCCTCCCAGGAGTACGGTATACCCTCTATCCACCAAGGAAAACTTAGTTTTAGAGGAATATATCAAGGAGAATTTAGACAAGGGATTTATTAGAAAGTCTTCTTCTCCGGCGGGGGCGGGTTTCTTTTTGTAGAAAAGAAAGACGGTACCTTACGTCCTTGTATAGACTATCGGGGATTGAACAAAATTACTATCAGAAATGCTTACCCTATTCCTTTGATTACTGAACTCTTTGACAGACTAAAGGGCTCGAGTATTTTTACTAAACTTGACTTAAGAGGAGCATATAACTTAGTGCGAATTAAACAAGGAGATGAATGGATGACAGCATTTAATACCCGTTACGGGCATTATGAGTATACCGTAATGCCGTTTGGGCTTTGTAACGCCCCGGCCGTCTTCCAAGACTTGATCAATGAAGTTCTTAGAGAATTCCAACATGAATGTGTAATTGTATATTTGGATGATATATTAATCCATTCTAGAGACATTAATTCACATCATAGACAAGTCAGAAAGGTATTACAGAAACTTTTACAACATGGATTGTATTGTAAATTGGAAAAATGTAGCTTTGACCAGTCTCAGGTAACTTTCTTAGGTTACGTAATTTCCAAAGACGGGTTTATGATGGACCGACCAAACTAAAATCGATTTTAGATTGGCCTTTACCTAAGGGACTCAAAGCCATACAAAGATTTCTTGGATTTTCTAATTATTACAGACGTTTTATTAAAGGGTACTCCTCTGTTATCGCTCCTATCACTAATATGACCAAACAAGGAGCCGATACCAAAACCTGGTCTACTGAGGCTTTATCTGCTTTCGAAACGCTCAAACAGTCTTTTGCCTCAGCACCTGTATTAGTTCATCCTGATACCTCTCTACCCTTTTTACTTGAAGTTGATGCGTCTGAAACAGGGATAGGCGCAGTGTTATCCCAAAGACAAAGTTTAGATAAGCCGCTGCACCCTTGCGGTTTTTTTTCCAAGAAACTATCACACACTGAAAGGAGATATGACATTGGTGATAGAGAACTTTTAGCTATCATTATGGCATTAAAGGAATGGAGACATTTGTTAGAGGGCACCGTCCTCCCAGTTACTATCTTGACTGACCACAAGAATTTATCGTATATGGGGGAGGCCAAAAGATTATCTGCCAGGCAGGCACGTTGGTCTATGTTCCTTACACACTTTAATTATGTGCTTACTTACAGGCCTGGTTCTAAGAACACTAAGGCAGACGCTTTGTCACGTCAGCACGAACCTACCACCTCTACAGAGGATACTTTGTTCCCTATTATTCCTGAAATCAATATTATCGCCAACACCAATGTCAAAATACACTCTCCATTGCTCGCTGATATTCAGAACGAACAATCTCTTGCTCCCGAGCGTACTCCTGTGGGCCGCTTGTTCGTGTCTCCCAAATTCCAAGTGGACATTATTCGCTGTTTCCACGATAGCAAGATCGCTGGTCACCCCGGCATCCACAAAACTTACTGCCTGATCTCCAAAGACTTCTGGTGGCCCGGTTTACGTAGGGATGTGGAAGACTTTGTCAAGGCTTGCAATGTTTGTGTCAGGAATAAACTTCCGCGGGATCTCCCTTGTGGTTTATTGCAGCCCTTAGTCGTTCCCAACAAACCTTGGGCTTGTTTGGCTATGGATTTTATTGTTGATCTACCAGCTTCCAATAGGCATACAGTTATCCTCACGGTCCTTGACAGGTTTACTAAAATGGCTCATTTCGTTCCCTTGCCTAAACTTCCGTCCTCTCCCGAACTGGCCATGATATTTGCTAGAGAAATTTTCCGTTTACATGGTATTCCCAATGAGATTGTGTCAGACAGGGGTTCCCAATTTATTTCCCGTTTTTGGAGATCCTTCTGTTCACAGTTGGGCATCAAACTGAATTTTTCTTCGGCCTATCATCCTCAATCTAACGGAGCAGCCGAACGCACTAACCAAAAAATTGAGCAATATCTACGTTGTTTTGTTTCTGAACACCAGGATGACTGGGTCGGTCTGATTCCTTGGGCGGAGTTTGCTCACAACAACCTTGTTTGTGGTTCCACTCGTAATAGCCCCTTTTTCTTGAACTATGGCTTTAACCCTACTGTTCTTCCGTCGGTGTCTCCTTCCCAGGGTATACCGTCGGTTGATATTCATATAGCCAACCTGAGAAAGTTGTGGGATCAGACTCGACAAATTCTTGAACGTAGTTCCGCGGTGTTTAAGTCACATGCTGATAGGCGTAGACGTCCTGCTCCTATTTTTTCTCCGGGGGATAGGGTCTGGTTGTGTACCAGACACATTCGCCTGAAAGTTCCTTCCTTGAAGTTTGCTCCTCGTTACATTGGTCCTTACAGGGTACTGAGGAGGATCAACCCGGTTTCTTATTTGCTGGATCTACCTCCTACTCTACGCATCCCTAACTCTTTTCATGTGTCGTTATTGAAACCTCTTGTTTGTAACAGATTTTCCTCCCGCTCTGCTCCTCCATCCTCGGTCCATGTGGATGGTCAGGAGGAATATATCATCAAGTCCATCCTTGATTCTCGTATTTCTAGGGGGAAGCTGCAATACCTCATAGACTGGAAAGGTTATGGTCCAGAAGAGAGGTCTTGGGTTCCTGGTATAGACGTGCATGCTCCTCGTCTTCTTCGGGCCTTCCACGTTCGTTTTCCTTCTAAGCCAGGTCCCATCCGCCCGGTGGGCGTTTCTAGAAGGGGGGGTACTGTCAGGGTACCTGTTGGTGATGTATCCAGGGAGGACATCCTCTCTGCTTAGGGGCTCCCTTCCCCTAGCATTTCGGCATATTCCGGCCGTTTTCGCGCCGGCCGCGCTAGCTCCTCCCCCTTTTATGACGCGACGGCTAGCGTCGACGTCATGACGTCGGCATTTGCATAAAGTGCCGGGAACCGCTATTCCGGACCTTTTGGGGGCGTGGTCTCTATTTAGGTAACAGGGTATTTAAAGGAAACCTTTACTACTGCTCATTGCCCTGTCGTGGTTCTAGCTTGCTAGTCACTCAGCGCGTTCTTTATCTTGTGTTTCCGGTTTTGACCCTTGCTTGTCTTTTGTCCTGTTGTCCTCTCCTCTCCTTTGACTCGGCTTGTATCTCGCTTACCTGTCCTCCGGCTCCCTTGACCTCGGCTTACCTTTTGACTATTCTTGCTTGTCCTTACGTTAGTCCGGCCATTCTAAGGTCCGGTATACGTACCTCCTTCTGTGCGCACTCTGCGTATTGGATCCCTGTCAGTTTCCTGACAGAACTAAAGAAACTTCATAGGTTATTTTTGTTTCCATTTGTTTATTCATTTATTTTCAGATATCCTTTAATGCACCATCTCCATAATGCATTAACAAAGTAATGTCAGCCCCTGCCAGGAATGTCCCAGAAGATTGATTAAAGCCTGTTTTCACTTGTGAACCACCGACTCCGTTCACTCGTATTCTTTAATGTACATTTCAAAGAAAGATAGTACAATTTATATAGCACAGAATGAAACATCTCTATAAAAACACTCAAGTCATTTCTTTTTCTTAGTCAAATACAGTATGTTTTGTTGCTACTAAAATAATAATCAGTGTGTCTGATGAAACATGACTGTTTTATATCTTCTCTATCGGGTTATTCATCACATTAAGCTGTTCTTCCTTTTATGACAGGTTCTCGAGGGTGTAGGGATATGGTATGTGTCCAATTGTAAACACTTTGATCAAAACACAACTCTGACATTCTGAGTGTCGCTAGGGGCAACATCCAATCATACAGGTAGTTGTGATTTATTGATCTTGCAGGGATAATGCATTATGTTTAATTGCAGCTGATGCTGTTGCAGACTAAAAAATAGACATTGATTTAGTATGTTAGAAGTATTGTCTTTAGGCCAACCTTTACATTGTAGAGTCCCATAAAGTATTAAAATTAAATAAAAATATACATTTTGTGGAATACATTTTACAATGTACAACCTTGTTTGTATGAGGAAAATGTGATTCAATACTTTGTGAGGTATGAAACCGGGGCAGTGATAGAAGCTTAAACCATACAGAGTATGGAACTCTCCTCTACATGGCCTGATGCTGGATGCTCAATCTGTGAATTGTACAGGGCTGGCCTTAAGGATGTGCAAACTGTGAAGGTGCACAGGGCGCCATCTCCACAGGGGAGCCAAGCGGCCAACATAGCTCGCACACTCAGGGGCAGGCAATGTAGAGTTTCTAAATCCAGCCCACAGTAAGCGAGCGGGAAATGATGCAGAGTTAAATGCAGGCAGAGCTAAATGGGCAGTGGGGGAGAGACTAAATGCGGCCTGAACCTGCTACCCTCACTGCAGCACACTGAAGAGAAGCAGGAAGGATCAATGCTTTCCCAACTACTACATACTAAGGACTGCACAGCCCGTAATGGAAAAAAGTAACTGTGTGTGTGTGTGTGACTGTCTGTCTGTATCTGTGTGTGTTTATGACTGTCTGTAATGGAGTGTGTGTGTGTGACTGCCAGTCTGTAACTGTGTGTGTGTGTATGTGTGTATGTGACTGCCTGTGACTGTGTGTGTGATTGTCTGTCTGTAACTGCACATGTGATTGTGTGACTGTCTGTAACTGCGGGTGTGATTGTCTGTAACTGCGTGTGTGATTGTCTGTAACTGTGTTTGTGATTGTTTGTCTGTAACTGTGTGTGTGATTGCCTGCCTTTGACTGTGTGTATGTGACTGCCTACCTGTCACTGTGTTTGTGACTGTTTGTATGTGACTCCGTGTGTGACTGTCTGTCTTTAACTGTGTGCGTGACTTATGCCTGTAGCTGCCTACCTGTCACTGTGTTTGTGACTGTTTGCATGTGACTCCGTGTGTGACTGTCTGTCTTTAACTGTGTGCGTGACTTATGCCTGTAACGGTGTGTGTGTGAATCACTTACTGCCTGTAATGTTGTGTGTGTATGACTGTCTGCCTGTAACTGTGTGTGTGACTGTATGCCTGTAATTTTATGTGTAACTTTGTGCATGTAACACTACAAAAATATATACCTGCATTCACACATGAGCCTATATGCATTTAAAAAAAAATCTAAATAAAATGTGAATATCACTTACAGTCAATACAAACATATATCATACACGGTCAATATACCCATAACAAATATAACACACACATGGATGTGGCATAGACCAGATTCCTAGCACACTGGACAACCCGAGATCAGCTTGCTCCCTTCCCTGCAAGGTTACAACAGGGTAGGGAGAATGGATAGTTTTAAATAATTATTAGTTTAATAAAGTCCCCTATACAAACATTACACTCCTATACACACACTATACATAGATTTGTGGGTGTAACCATGAAGGGGCGCTGTGAAGATTTTTTGTCTCGGGGCGCCTAACGACTTAAGGGTGGCTCTGTTGACGTAAGCCTTATCCATTTAGCATACACCTAACTAGATCGCTAATGTTATATTTGCTGCACAGCTTGGCACCAGTTTTCCTTGGTAGATTGGATGCGCCTACTGAAGAACTATAGATACACAACCCTCCCATCTCTCCCATGATCACTTCTATTTTTGGACCATTGGCACGCATTACAGCAGTGAGAAAAATGTGATATTACAGAACAAGGGTCCAAAATTAGGAGTGACTCACAAGATGCAAAACTTTTGGGAGTTAAAGGTTTAGTTTTACCATTTATATTTGATTCACTGTTGTTAATTGTAATTAAGAAGCATAACAACACTGAATACACCAAAAGGATCTTTCATGTCTCCATATGAACCTTCAGGTTTAATTTATTTGAACATGCAATGTAAGGTATGTGAATCACTGATTTTACTCTCTCTCTCTGTTGCCTAGTATTATATTTGCTTAGAATAAAATTGAGTCCGCAAATACTTTGGACATTTTACTGTTCTAATCCTACTAGGTTATATTTTTTTATTTTCTGAGTAGAGATACTCATTGCTTTGCACCAGTAGTAAACATTTTCCTCCCCATCCAGTCAACAGCTGTAGACCTACATAGCAAGTTTTAATTTCATACTGAATATTTTTTTGTTATTTATACTTATATATACTATATTGTAGTTGTTGTGTGTGAGCTTGATGCACCTGTTGATTTTATTGCTTTCTCTCTCAATACCTCTGAAAACTCAGAAACTCCAAAACAATCAATTTATAAGCTATTTTGTAATTCCATTTTCTACATGCAAAGCTACCTTTACACTAGAAAGAAAAAAAATATATAAAATTAATTTAAAAAATAGGCATTGAAACCTAAAGAAGTGAACAAGCTGTGACACTGTTAACATGTACCTATCTTTACTAGCCTGGTTTTACTTTAATGAGAATAACATTTATTCTATTTCTTTGAAATTTTAGTAAATGTAAAAATTTTAATATATGTTTTTTTAAGTTAAAATGTACTCATGAGTACTTTATGTTGCTCTTTTGGGCTTTTAGAAAGTCATTTTCCAGGTACGTATAACTTTCAATCTATATATTTGCATGCTATTTCACTAGCACAATATATAGATGTAATACATGTCTGTTAGTCCACCCATTGTACAGCACTGCGGATTGGTTGGCACTTTATAAATAATAATAATAATCTTACCTACCTAAATACAAATGTCTCAATCACATGATTTGTGGATTATAGGTTCAGTTCAAATTACACTCTGACAAACAAAAGTGTTGTTCAGTGACTTATATATATTATTTGGTATTTAGTTTGAAAGAAAACTATAGATGATCATTTACATTTTTTTATTACTATACCTATAATTTATTTTAAATTTATATATGGAATATCATTTGCAGCATGTATTGCATCCATAATCTACCTGGTTGTGTTGACTTAGGCAAGTGATCAGACTTTTTGTTGGCTCCCCCTAGTTTAGCCAGGTAACTGGGGTCATATAATATTTTATTTTAATTATTTTGTTTATTTTGTACTGAGGTAGAGATTAGATTGTTGAATGCACACTATTTGATCATGAGCCTCTGAAATGTAATTGTCCTGGTATATGATGATATTTTTATTTTATTTTCAGTAACCCTTTAAACTCCTTTTGGTACCTACAGATTCCCAGAGTAAACTGAAAAAAAACATTTTTTAAAAAAAAAAAATCCCTGCTTGAAACCTTGATTCTTTTATTCTATTTCTCTGCAGGTTTACTCAACAATATGGTTGTTTTTATGATTGTTACCCTCAGTAATTTCAGCACACAAAGAATAATACAGAGAACTATTTCTCTGTATCTATACATCTTATTTATATGTATACAAAAATAAGATTCATTTTTGTAAGTTCTATAGTTCCATAGTTTATTCACTATGAACTTTAGTTACAAAACAGTAATAAAATAGGTAACTAAAGTGTGTAAGGAAAAGCAAATATTCATACAGGGAGTGCAGAATTATTAGGCAAATGAGTATTTTGACCACATCATCCTCTTTATGCATGTTGTCTTACTCCAAGCTGTATAGGCTCGAAAGCCTACTACCAATTAAGCATATTAGGTGATGTGCATCTCTGTAATGAGAAGGGGTGTGGTCTAATGACATCAACACCCTATATCAGGTGTGCATAATTATTAGGCAACTTCCTTTCCTTTGGCAAAATGGGTCAAAAGAAGGACTTGACAGGCTCAGAAAAGTCAAAAATAGTGAGATATCTTGCAGAGGGATGCAGCACTCTTAAAATTGCAAAGCTTCTGAAGCGTGATCATCGAACAATCAAGCGTTTCATTCAAAATAGTCAACAGGGTCGCAAGAAGCGTGTGGAAAAACCAAGGCGCAAAATAACTGCCCATGAACTGAGAAAAGTCAAGCGTGCAGCTGCTACGATGCCACTTGCCACCAGTTTGGCCATATTTCAGAGCTGCAACATCACTGGAGTGACCAAAAGCACAAGGTGTGCAATACTCAGAGACATGACCAAGGTAAGAAAGGCTGAAAGACGACCACCACTGAACAAGACACACAAGCTGAAACGTCAAGACTGGGCCAAGAAATATCTCAAGACAGATTTTTCTAAGGTTTTATGGACTGATGAAATGAGAGTGAGTCTTGATGGGCCAGATGGATGGGCCCGTGGCTGGATTGGTAAAGGGCAGAGAGCTCCAGTCCGACTCAGACGCCAGCAAGGTGGAGGTGGAGTACTGGTTTGGGCTGGTATCATCAAAGATGAGCTTGTGGGGCCTTTTCGGGTTGAGGATGGAGTCAAGCTCAACTCCCAGTCCTACTGCCAGTTCCTGGAAGACACCTTCTTCAAGCAGTGGTACAGGAAGAAGTCTGCATCCTTCAAGAAAAACATGATTTTCATGCAGGACAATGCTCCATCACACGCGTCCAAGTACTCCACAGCGTGGCTGGCAAGAAAGGGTATAAAAGAAGAAAATCTAATGACATGGCCTCCTTGTTCACCTGATCTGAACCCCATTGAGAACCTGTGGTCCATCATCAAATGTGAGATTTACAAGGAGGGAAAACAGTACACCTCTCTGAACAGTGTCTGGGAGGCTGTGGTTGCTGCTGCACGCAATGTTGATGGTGAACAGATCAAAACACTGACAGAATCCATGGATGGCAGGCTTTTGAGTGTCCTTGCAAAGAAAGGTGGTTATATTGGTCACTGATTTGTTTTTGTTTTGTTTTTGAATGTCAGAAATGTATATTTGTGAATGTTGAGATGTTATATTGGTTTCACTGGTAATAATAAATAATTGAAATGGGTATATATTTGTTTTTTGTTAAGTTGCCTAATAATTATGCACAGTAATAGTCACCTGCACACACAGATATCCCCCTAACATAGCTAAAACTAAAAACAAACTAAAAACTACTTCCAAAAATATTCACCTTTGATATTAATGAGTTTTTTGGATTCATTGAGAACATGGTTGTTGTTCAATAATAAAATTAATCCTCAAAAATACAACTTGCCTAATAATTCTGCACTCCCTGTATTAATACAGACAGAAAAAATATCTCAACAATATCTGATGCTTAATGTTAAATATCTAACAAGTCAAACTCACCATTTTAACATGCTATTTTAAACCATAATATGTCTGTATAAATGATATAAAGGTATGGTGTGATGTCACTTCCTGTCTAAAGGTATGGTGTGATGTCACTTCCTGTCCAATTCTCTACATGGAAAAACATTTTAAAAATCACTGAAAATCACTACCTATTTTATGGATATTGGTATCAACCAAACACCTTGCACTAATATCTAAAACACTGTCAAATCGCTGTCATAAGCAACATGACCTAAGAGACGCAGAGGAAAGCAACAAGCAATGGAAGAGGCATATTTTCTCCAGATGGATTCTCAATAAAATCAAATGATATCAAAATCCATAAATAAATAAACAAACAAGGTACACTCAGTATTCAATATATTTTTTCAAGAACATTTTTGCTGTGATCATAATTTTGACTTGTCAGGTTTGAATAATGGAACCCGTACCCATGGATATAAGGGTTTGTTCTAGGAATGCTTCCCGGCTGAAACCAGGTGTTAAGTAACAAAAGCTGGAATGAAAATTACATTTGATTTCAACAAAATCCCCTATTTTAAGAGGATACATAGGGGTTTATTAATAAAATGGGAGAATGTGGGGGGCGCCAAGCTGAACGATCGCATGGACGATTGGCTCCTGCTGTTTTATAGAAATTAAGTATAACACCAGTGATTTTCTCATGCCTAAGAGCATCAGTCCTACACGCACAGTGGTGCTGATACACAAGCTACAATCTCAAAATGAATTTTGTGCCTTTGGGGGCACTTTGGCACCGCGCTCAGTCGGGTGGTGAGTGGGGTGGATGTCCGCATCCCTGCTATCCTGCCTGGTGGTTATAAGCTGAACCTTTGGCAAGATGTGGTCCTGGTCTTGTTTCACCACTCTTTGGACTGGTGGGGGTGATCCCAGTCCTTGCCTTGGGGCCCCTACTGTACCTCATAATCACTACCGTAACTCTGCACACAACAGAAGTCCTCTCTCTAAAATGGCGGATACCGCATGTCCAGCAGACAGCAGCAGAGGGCTTACCTCCCAGCCGAGTGGTATTCCTGGACACCCTGGGCAGACGCCCATGACACTCTCTTAGACGGGTGAGGAGTAAAAATCTCCCCCAGTAATCACAGTCGGCTCTGGCTGAAGTGCGCCTTGTGAAAAGCAGCAACAGCTGAGGCAGCCTAGATAGGCAGCTGCAGAGCATTACAAGCCAGGAGACCGTGACTCTAACAATTCCGCTTAGGCAGAGACCCAGAAAGTCGGCAAACACCGTGAGGAACGAACACTACCGCTAGGCATGTATTGCCACAATGCCAGAGTACCTCTTTGGCTGACAATGGAGTTGTGGAACACACCAGAGATCAGACCAAAGCGGGACTGTCCAGTAACACTGAAAGGAGATGGCTGACTCGTGACTCTTGCTGTTACTGTTCATTATGCCCTAACCAAGTTCCTATCGTATATGATATCTACTTTGGTGTTAATGTTTTTATTTAATTTTCATTCTTATTACTGATGGGCATTTTTCATCTCTTGCATAAGTCAGGGGGTCCCAGGGCGAAACTTTAACCTCTCACTTGTCATGTAAGCAGAAATGTGTTTTCTCTTGGGCGCTCTGCCCTTCCTACCCTCTTAACCTCGTAACTTGTGTATTAAGCTATAGGTCAGTTAGTAAAGTGAGACTTTGCTCCTTTACTCCTGTATTTTTGAATTTCTCTGCTGACATATATTGTTATAAATCTTTATCAAAAATAAGTGCAGTTTAGCCAAATATTACTTGTTACAACTGTATGTCTTCTTTCTCTGTTCATATGCACAACCAATGTCTTTATTTACCACTGTACGCCAAAAATAAAGAATTTCTTTAAAAATTTAAAAATTTTAGAATGTGAAGAATTGGGGAATAGAATTGCAAAGTGAATCACATATTTTAGGCTTAAATAGCTGACTTGGAGAATAATAGCATTTTAGCCATTCTCAGTCTTCCGCAGTCCAAACTCATTGAATAAACCCTTTAATTTACATATGCACCATGTTAAAAAAAAACAACAACAAAAAACCTGAATATTTAATTCCATCATAGATATCTGACATCAGTCATATTTGGTTTTTACCTATGACTATATGTATTTTCAAACCTCCAACATATTTAACAACACAGGTAAAAGTCAAGAGAAGATTTAACTTCCCATTTTAGAGACAGAATATAAAATAAAGTAAAACTGGGCACAATGCTAAAGGAATTTATCTGTCATTATAATTTTGTACGCTGTGTACTTTAATAAATTTCCACAAAGAAGCACAGAAGGGTTGGCAGGAAAAAAACAACTTGAACCATAATTAACATAGCGAGCATGTGTCAGACTCTGACTGCCAAAGCAGATCAGGTGTTAGCAACATTAGCACAAGTGGGTATAAAAAGTGTGATAGTGCCCAAATGTAGCATTTAAAACATGAGACCGAAATACATATGCAAATAGAGAGCTTGTATATATCAATTTGTACATAGCAAAATCATTAATATGTTTGTACATACATACATTCACAAATGAAACTTTCAAATGTTATATAATTAATATTCATACTTAATGCAGAAAAAATAGGGGGAAAAAATACTGCAAGTTTTGGCAGCATGTTCTTTAGATCAGTGTGGCCAAAAGGCAAATCACCCCATAGCTTCTGGTAGTTGGATGAAAACTGGAAATGTAGATTCTGTCCTCCCATTGACAATATAGATTACTGTATGCAGTATCTCACAAAAGTGAGTACACCCCTCACATTTTTGTAAATATTTTAGTATATAGTTTCATGTGATAACATTAAAGAAATGACACTCTGCTACAATGTAAAGTAGTAAGTGTACAGCCTGAATAACAGTGTAAATGTTCTGTCCCCTCAAAATAACTCAACACACAGCCATTAATGTCTAAACCGTTGGCAACAAAAGTGAGTACACCCCTAAGTGGAAATGTTCAAATTGGGCCCAATTATCAATTTTCCCTCCCCGGTGTCATGTGACTTGTTAGTGTTACATGTTATTACATATAATTAAATATTTACAAAAATGTGAGGGGTGTACTC
Source organism: Pelobates cultripes (assembly GCA_933207985.1). Classification (NCBI taxonomy): domain Eukaryota; kingdom Metazoa; phylum Chordata; class Amphibia; order Anura; family Pelobatidae; genus Pelobates; species Pelobates cultripes. The sequence continues at coordinate 111,822,416 of OW240917.1, read as the reverse complement.
ACTTTTGTGAGATACTGTATATTCTAGCATTCCATATTAATGAGCAAATATGGTCTATTTTCATACACAGATGTATCTGATAGAAGAAGTATTGTCAAGCTGATTTTGCAAGGCATTAGAATTTATGAGGGTTTATGAAGGCATGCACTTTTTATTGTCAGTTTGCATTGCAAAATAATGTAAACACATTTAGAGTTAAAAGGTAGCCTATGAAGGGGACACTATCATGGATCTCTTCCCTTCTCTTATACAGTCTACAAATTTGAATTGGAAAGTTTAAACATAGTGACTGCTATATGGGGGATGAGAGAGGGAAAACTACCATTCAGTAGAGAGCATTTGCATTTTTTTCAAACTTCTGTGAAGCACAATAGTTTAATTAAGGCACGTAGGGGTAACCGATCAATGAACAGCATGCAACTTCTGTCAAAATGCAAAGAGTAAAATCGCCATTCCCTCAAGTGGCTTAATAGAAATCATATATCAAAGAAATACCCGCACTTTTATGAATATTGGAAATCAGATTTCATAATAAGAATTACAATATATCCAAAATGAATCTATATATACCCACCAAGGAATAATATTCCAATAGCTAATATATGATCAACTTATACTATACGTAACAACTTTCTTATATTGTTCATATGTATATAATTAGTGAATATAACAAAACAAATAATGCAAACTAAATTCATTCGATGTACAAATGTTTCAATTAGAAAAATAATATTTCAATCAGAAAAATAAATTCATAAATTGTTGTGCAATAAAAAAAGAAACCACCTAATGTTACAGCACAAATGGCCTTTGTCATGCACAATAGTTTTGCATGGCCATACTACTCAATCTAAGCATTATAAAAAAAATAAATTATTTCTACTTGAATGCTATATATATCAAGAAAAAAAAGAATATATTCTATAAAATGCTATTCACCAAATATTTCTGAAAAATAACATATTAAATCTGTATGTTTAAATAATTAGATTTTTATTATACATCTCTAATCAGCAATCTATATCAAATTACTATGTCATACATTGATGTGCTAGTCATGCAGATACGTGTCAAATAAACAAAATGGTCTCCGTAGTAAAAGGGATTTAATAACTGTGACTTATATTGCTTTCTTCTGAGAAAGGATTTACACTTAGAAAATGCTACGCTATATGATTGGAGACTGTGACCTTAAGTTGACATCCTACTTCTTTTGATGCCAGTTTCTGATGCCTAAGTGCATATGATCTCCTTTACTGCTGATCCTACCATGGCCTTTCAGCTGCTTGCCCTGACCCAACTATGAGGAGAAATGGAGAAAAAAGAGAAAGCACAGGACAACAAGCTAGCAATTAATTCCTTAATTCGTATAAAAGCGAGATAACAATGTTTATTTTTTAAGCCTCTGACTTTTATAAAAGTGAAATCTTTTTGCTGCCAGCCTTGACCGTAGTCATTTATTCCTTTATTGTGTTGGCAATCTGTCTATGTGATACTTATGGGACATTATCTATAAAACAATAAAGCACTTCTAGAACAAAGTGATATATTCGATGAGAAGACTAGTTTTGGTTTTGAAAAACAAGCATTAATAATTAATTATAGGCACCCTGACTAGTAACCTGATTTTATATATATTTTTTCCAAAGTTTATTAGAAAAATAAACATACATCTGTGTTCTAGATGTAAATGTAACTGAGCACAAATATGTACTAAGAATTTAACATTTCTTATTTAGACTTCTTTTCTAGTCATGCTAATCTTAGCTGGATTCTGAAATCCAGTCTGGCATTTGTATAATTTTTTGTCAACATATATAATAAAGGAATGAGTAGTATTAGTGCATTGTCAAGTTTGATCATTTTTAGGGTATTCATTCATCTGTAAAAAAAAAAAGTGATACCAGTGATTTATCAAGTCCTTTTTATTGATGAATTTAATAAGATTGTTATGAAGAACACTATTTTCTTATCCAGGGTACTTTATGTAGACAATTACTTAAAGGTAATCTATATCTTAAAGGGAATCTATAGTTCCCTCTTGTCCCCTTCCCTCAAGTCCCATCCCCTTTGGTACATAAAGAATTAAAAGTCCTTTATTTACTCACCTGACTGCAGTGCCACTGTCCATCGGCGTTCCGCCTCCTCCAACGTCATCGGATGGGGGGACCTAATCCGCATGTGCAGCAAGCATCGAGAGAGCATTAGTCCCTCTGCGTAGGAAAGCATTGATTCAATGCCTTCCTATGGGGATTTTACTGATGCTGGATGCCCTTATGTAGAGAGTGAGCATGTCCAACGTTAGGCAACCTAGAGTCCGGTAAAATCCTTAAAATGCCTCTAGTGGCAGTCTGGTAGACAGCCACTAGAGGCTGTCTTAGCACTGCAATGTAAACATTGCAGTTTTTCAAAAGCTAAGTGGGACAGGGACACTGCACCCAGACCGCTTCAATGAGCTGAAATGGTTTTGGTGTCTATAGTGTTCCTTTAAGGATTTATTCACAAACAGAAAAAGGCAGCCATATCCACCCATAGCTCTTTCAACTTTAAGCTTGCTATGTAAAGATTTTTTGTTGGGGGGGTGTAAATAGTTTTTTAAATTATTGATGTATTTATTTATTTAGACTAATACTGAACAGACATGATAAATTGCATAAATATCAGATCATAATACCTATATCAATAATGGATTATATAACACAGAAAAAAAAGGGTAAGAATAACGAAGGAGCGATAAGTAGGCTGGTGGTAGTAGGCTGGTGGTCCAGGTGAGAATGCTGACTAAAATGCCCCGAAATAGTATTAGTGGCTGGGTCTAGAGATGTTAAGTCAATGAGAGATGGTCCATAGACTTTAATGAGGATGTATTGTAAATCATTTGGGTAAATTCCACGGTGTTGCCAGCCATTGAGCTCATATTCAAGTATAAATTTGAATTATCTATGTAGAGCTTAATGTAAGTACCTCAAAGAACCTGGGGTCCACCATTTTGTACATTTTTTATATAAACTACAAGCTCAAGTTTACACAAAACCAACTCTTACCATAACTTCCTCTTTTTTTTTTTACCTCCATTCAATTGTATTTCAGTTGCAATTAAGCTAGGCTATTCGCATAAGCAATGGAATCCATCTCAAAGTAATAGGTACCCAGAAAGTAACCATTCAACTCAATACATTTTCAATTCAATTGACAGTAAATTAAGTGGACCTCATGGGAATTCTATCAATTGCATTGAAGAAAAATAAGCCAAAGGATTGTTTAGTAAATAGACCACAAAGTGAATAAGGCACTAGAAATTATATTTTAATCTACAGGGCATATATTTCATTTAGCAATAATAACAGGAAGCAAAGCTGTACAAATTGCTAGATTCTAAAATTACCAGAGGATTGAGCCCAAAGTCAACAACTGTGACCCCATCCTCAAAAACGCATACTCACATGCATATATATATATATAAAATTAACTTTATCAGTAACCTATCTACCGCCCCATCATTGAATTTGAAGCACCCACTTGATGCACTATTGTGCACGTTGCAGGCATTCTGACATTCTCATACCCTAATGCTTTGCATCAGATCCCTAAAACCTCTAAAATCAACATGCATAAAGAAAGACAGACTGAACCTCTCAAATATAGTTCACGTCTGCACTACACGGGCCCTGGAGCTGACAATATAATGGGTGGAAAATCCTGGTCAGGGTTGTTTTTGTAGTAACAGAATGCTATACGTGTCCATTGTATTAAATGCTCTCTCAAAACATCTTTCACATAGAAATTGGACATTTATCAGCAATATATTTAAGCAAGTGTATTGTACCTGAGGAGCTATGAGACATTCTGTAATGTAACAACTTGAATTACATAGTATCCTGCTGGTGATATTCTACCAAGCTGAAGTGCGACTCTGCTTACCAAAAGAAAATTCTCTGATCCAAATTTAATAGCAAACCATATGGACATAGAAATAAAATTTGTGTAAGATTTTGCAAGCCGTTATATTGTTACACTGGTACATTAACAGATTTTAATCAGCTGTAGTAATAGTACTGCTACTTCTATTTTTATCTTGTTTGAAGTAGGTAATAGAAAAATCTATATGGAACAAAAAGTGATAGATATCTTATAGTTTGACCCTGTATAACAGCGGTATTGATTTCATTTTTCTTCTAAAGATATTGTTTGTCTCTTCATTTTAGCAAAATAAGAACAGAAAGACAAGCATAAATGGCTCTGTCCTGCTAATTCGGGCAATATATCTATATTATCAATAACTTATGGAAGAATAATTTGACTGTTATAATTTTACCTAGATAGATAATTTTATTTTTTACCAAAGAAAATAAATAAAACATGGCAGATAACAGAAATTGCAAAAGATCGTTCTACGCATGGTGTTGTTTTACAATAGAGATTAATTTTATTTATAATGGTTGAAGAATCATAAGGAATGATTTGTGATGAAGTAAAAAACTGTTTGCACAGGTTAGGGGAACATATCTGATTTTAAGAAATTCTTCAACTACACTTTTATAACAGATTGGCTTGGCCATTGCAGCCAAAAGTTTTTTTCAGTTCACCACAATTATATATTTAGTGAATAAGCTCCTATGTTATGATCAAACGTTAATTATTTTCCTTATACATCATGGTAATAGGAGATGTAGTATCACAATGATTAGAACTGGGCTCATATTAGGGAACATTGCATACCCTAAGCAGCTTAAACTATGTAAGCAATTTCATGTCAAGGATCGTAATACAGTATTTAATACAATACATATACATCCATTACATTGCATTCATTAATTGTATCCATTATAATATAGATCATAAAAATACACTTTATATTGCAAAACATTGGGAAAGGGTAAAAATAATTGTGCTTTCCTGGTCATCTATAGTAGAGACACACTGGATACCGCAGTCACCAAATAACCCAGGTGCTCTGGAGCCATGGCTGGCCAAGTCTCCCTTCCAAAATATGCAGAATAAATAGTGGTTCAGGCACTCTGGGATAACAAAAATAGCAGCTTTATATGGGCAAATGCAGCAATGTTTTGACCCTACCAGGTCTTTATCAAGCTTGACGAAAACCCGGTAGGGTCGAAATATTGCTGCTTTTGCCCCAATAAAGCTGCTATTTTTGTTATCCCGGAGTGCCTGAACCATTATTTATTCTGTATTTCCTGGTCATCTATGTCAGCATTACAGCTGGACAGTTTATCACATACTGGATCGTATTGGTTAGGTATCCTATGCTTGGGTCTCCTAACAGCCACGGGGACACTCACTAAACTCAGATTTACAGCAAACCGGAAGCCTAATGGCTAAATAGCCAAGCTTAAAAGTATAACACATTTAGAGATTTATTCAGAATCGGCTATTTTTTGGCTAGTTTTTGCCATTTCGATTTTAATTCACTAAAGTCACGTGACCACCATTGGCCAATAAGAGCCATTCTTAGGGTGTTTAAACTAAAAATAAATATTTCTCGGTGCCCTGTCATGGTTTCCTAATTGGTTACCTAAGAGCTCATTATTTGTATTTATTTGTGTGTATTTTAACCTTGGCTTGTGCTTTGACAATTCTGGCTTCTGTATCCCTTGATCTTTGGCTTGTCTTACCATTTATGTACCTTCTATTTCTCAAACCTTGGCTTGTTCTGTACCATTCTATTTCTGAACGTTAAATCCTGCCATTCATAGGTCCAGTGATATGTTTTAGGATTTCTAGTTATTATTTTAGTTAACTTAAGTTCTGTGTGTTGGGTATTGGACTATCCTGACAGCTTCACACTCTAATGTTAACCAGGATATAAATATTACATTAAGTATAAATAAATGCCCTTTATTTTTATTTCTAGGTCTAACACTTTTAAACTTACTTTTGACATTGCATTTGTATGGTATATATGAAGAATGTCTGAATGGGTTTTATATAAGCGAGCAGCAAAGGGGAACATTTTGACATTTATAGTGACTTTTAGTAGAGTACAGATAAGGCCAGAGCAGCACAGCGGAGGATTTTACTGCAAAAAAATCATGTAAAAATTATAAAAACTAAGGGTGGCTCAGTTACTCAAAATTATTTAGCAAACGCGAAAGGTATTATAAGAGCTAAGTAATCAATTAATATAAACAGTAAATTAAGCTGCAAACACTGAAAGTAAGGAATACCCCCAACACCTTACTGAAAAGAAGCAAAACACAAAACACAAAAACCAGGTTGCGCTGAATACTGTGTGTATTCCAATTCTTTGGAAGATCCTGGCTTGGATTTGTCCAGGCTTCAGTTGGTGGTGTGTATAGGTAATAAAACAGAAAATAACCAGTAATAGTGCAGATAGCCAGATTCTTAGTGTATCACACAGCAAGGATATGTGACATCACAATCACATTTGCTAGAGCTATAGACTAGCTCTGAGTAAAACTGAGTACAGCGGTATAATCTCCACTGATGGAGAGTGGTATAGGTACCCCTAAGGAGCTATGTATTCATCATGGTGTTGTTGCACTCAAAATTATTTATTTGCACCACCATATATCATGTAAAAAGTAGCCTATACATAAGGATAGCCTCTTTCAAACTATATCTGAATCCAAGACTTTACAACTGTGATTCTGTCACCCAATGTGGTATTTATCTAAGTGATTGGAAATGTCATTATTTTTATAGTATTTATAGAAGGATTCTAAATGGGATATTAAAAAATTCCAGTTTTCCTTAAAGTAAATTCTACCAGATTTTGCAGATATTTCCATTTCAGAATTTAGATTGGCAGGAAAAAGAGAAGTAAAACGCCTTTCTGTCAAAAAAAAGTGTGTGTGGGGGGGAATTCCATCTCTCTTGTCTCAGAGAAAATTATGTATATTCAAAAACAGGGTGAAAAATAAGCAACAAGTTAAAGTAATCCGATATATTTTATATATACTATGCTATAAATTGCTGAAATTTAGATGCAAAAGTGTCTGTGACACTTTGATATATACCCAATTTTAAAAAGAATTGCTAAGTACTGTCTCATCAACTGGCTTTACGTGTGAGCTTCAGTCTCTCTGTATAATGACTTGCAACATTAAATTACGTAAATTAGCCTTGCCACCCAAAACTTACCATTCTCCTATTGCTTCCTCTTCTCCCCATATTTCCCAATCAGTTCTTCGTTTCTTCATTTCTGCTCTATCTCTCTTTAAACCATAAGACAAAGTAGAGACTACTTTGTCTTATGTATTTTTCCTACGCTTGATTTAAGGCAAGTTCCACTACCATTGTCAAGCTAACTTTTCCACAAATTAAATTAAATATGGGGAGAAGTCACCTCGTACACGGGGCGATCCTCCTCAGAACACCACCCCTAAAGAAACGTATAAAGGCTTACAAAAAAATAATAATAAACTTTATTGAAAATCCAAAATACACAAAATTACTAAATAATTAAAATAAAAAAGCAAAAGAACTAGGCACTGACAAGTAAATTGGCTGCCAATCACTGCCTGGTAAATTCTATGGTAGCAAAAATAGGTTTCTTACAGATGTAGCAATTCTGCTCAAAACAGAGTTATACAGTTGCAAGAAAAAGTATGTGGACCCTTTGGAATGATATGGATTTCTGCACAAATTGGTCATAAAATGTGATCTGGTCATCATTTAAGTCACAACAATAGACAATCACAGTCTGCTTAAACTAACAACACACAAAGAATGAAATGTTGCCATGTTTTTATTGAACACACCATGTAAACATTCACAGTGCAGGTGGAAAAAGTATGTGAACCTGTAGACTAATTGGAGTGAGATATCAACCAACTGGAGTCCAGTCAATGAGCTGAGATGGGAGGTGTTGGTTACAGCTGCCCTGCCCTATAAAAAACACACACCAGTTCTGGGTTTGCTTTTCACAAGAAGCATTGCCTGATGTGAATGATGACACACAAAAGAGCTCTCAGAAGACCTACGATTAAGAATTGTTGACTTGCATAAAGCTGGGAAGGGTTATAAAAGTATCTCCAAAAGCCTTGCTGTTCATAAGTCCACGGTAAGACAAATTGTCTATAAATGGAGAAAGTTCAGCACTGCTGCTACTCTCCCTAGGAGTGACCGTCCTGTAAAGATGACTGCAAGAGCACAGTGCAGACTGCTCAATGAGGTGAAGAAGAATCCTAGAGTGTCAGCTGAAGACTTACAAAAGTCACTGGCAAATGCTAACATCCCTGTTAACGAATCTACAATACGTAAAACACTAAACAAGAATGGATTTCATGGGAGGATACCACAGAGGAAGCCACTGCTGTCCAAACAAAACATTGCTGCACATTTACAGTTTGCACAAGAGCACCCGGATGTTCCACAGCAGTACTGGCAAAATATTCTGTGGACAGATGAAACCAAAGTTGAGTTGTTTGGAAGAAACACACAACACTATCTGTGGTGAAAAAAAACCTCATCCCAACTGTGAAGTATGGTGGTGTGGGCATCATGGTTTGAGGCTGCTTTGCTGCGTCAGGGCCTGGACGGATTGCTATCATCGAAGGAAAAATTAATTCCCAAGTTTATCAAGACATTTTGCAGGAGAACTTAAGGCCATCTGTCTACCAGCTGAAGCTCTACAGAAGATGAGTGTTGCAACAGGACAATGACCCAAAGCATAGAAGTAAATCAACAACAGAATGGCTTAAACAGAAGAAAATACGCCTTCTGAAGTGGCCCAGTCAGAGTCCTGACCTCAACCCGATTGAGATGCTGTGGCATGACCTCAAGAAAGCAATTCACACCAGACATCCCAAGAATATTGCTGAACTGAAACAGTTCTGTAAAGAGGAATGGTCAAGAATTACTCCTGACCATTGTGCAAGTCTGATTTGCAACTACAGGAAACGTTTGGTTGAAGTTATTGCTGCCAAAGGAGGTTCAACCAGTTATTAAATCCAATGGTTCACATACTTTTTCCACCTGCACTGTGAATGTTTACATGGTGTGTTCAATAAAAAACATAGCAACATCTATCCAGTCCTTCCTCTGTTGGGTTGCAAGATGTTTGAGCCCTGCACATGCCCAGTTCCATTTTCATTACTCACAGCTTACTGGGCATGCAGAGCCATGACATTCTCCAAAGTACTCCCCATCGCATACCTTAAGTCACTGCTAGCCATTATAAGATGGCTGCACTGGGAATGTGGATCTGACGCCTTGAAGAGGAGTGCAATTTAAAGTGAAGGGGGTGATTTATTAAGAATAATTTATTAAAATGGGAAAGTTAGGGGATACACTTTGAGGGGAGATTTAAAAAAAAAAGTTTTGAAAACTGTGTGACAGAGCCGCTTTAACATTGCATTTAATCACAGTTCTATATATTTTACTGCTGCTTCGTTTGTCCTTTGTATGTTCCAAAGTCTAGACCATTTTGTTCCAGCTTAATTCCTGTTCCTTGAGTTTCCTGTTCTTGAATTACACAATGTGTTCTTGGGAGCTATTAATACACATCTACAGTTCCTCGGTGGAAGTAAAAGATACACAAAGGAGGGGTTGTAAAAGAAACAAGAAGGGTGTAAGACGAACAAAGGAAAAAATTGTGAATTAAGATACACTGCAGCGGGTAAGACAATCAAAAGAGGGAATAAGAAACACAAAAGGGGACAAGACATTCAAAAGGGAGGTTAAGAGGTAAAGAGAAACGCAGGTTAAAATGCTTTTTATCCGGGGAACAGGGAGAATGCATCTTCGTCTGTGTCTCACGCTCTCCCTGTAACTCAGTTCTTCAGCACATTAGTCTATGCCAATAAGTTGATTGACAGGTGAGAGAACGATGTCTTATTAAAGGGATGCTATAGTGACCAGAACTACTACAGTTTAACGTAGTGGTTCTGGTGTCTATAGCCTGTCCCTGCAGGTTGAGTCACACAGACGGCCACTGGGAAGCTTGGTGCTTCCTAGTCCAGTGCTGTGCAGTGTTAGGAGAAACTGATTGGTGCAGCTTTTTTCCATGCGTTTTTGCTATGGGATTGCATTGGATTGGCTGAGATCATAAAGTTTGATGATCTAAGCCAAAGTGAAAAGCACATTTAACATTAAACAAGATAACATATTTTTACAGGTGTGCAACATACATTCACCATTTCAGTCCCATTACCAAAGTTTTTTAATATGTCAAGGTTGTTGAACTGAATGACTTTATATAAATGCACGTCTGCTTATAGTAAACCTGCTCTTTGGTTTATTTTGAAGCCATATGAGTGCTTTCTGTCACTTTGGAGTGATAGTTTTCAATTTTAAGTTAACTATTCTGCCTCTATATCTGCACACTACACTGTGCATTATTGGGCTGGTATAGAATTTTTTTTTACAGAGCTGCTTTTCCTTACCAGTTCCGCCCTGAACCTGTGCATTCAAATGACAACACTTCATATAAACACACCCCTGCATTCAAACACCAACACTACATACAAAAACACCCCTACATTCACTCATATACGCCATACAAAAACACACTTTTTACAATTCTGGTTACATTTAAACATATAAAAATTTCTCAGTGCTTAAAACAACCCTGCAAGGATGGTGTTAGGATTCCTCCCTATTCTCTTGGAATTCCTCCATGTTTGATTTCAGCCATATTGGTACTACCCATATGACTTCCGGGTTTCGCCCATTTCTCCCCGCCAATGTGTCTGACGTCACGCGCTTCCCTTCAAAAGAGAACCGAATCCAGTTTGCTCAATCAATGTTTTCCTGTGTTTGATACCCTTGCATACTTGCTACCTTGTTGCCTATTTACAGACAGAGCTTCTAATTGATTTCCTGTGTATTTAACCTCTTTTGGCTTTATCCTGACTACGCTCTACTCTTGACTTCCTGACTTGCAACAAGACTTCACTTCTGGTTCCTGCCTTTCTCCACATACCTCAAGGAACCATAATCCACTCTATCCAGGAAGGGCTCTCATGCTCATCACTCAATGCAAGATAAATTCTCCTCTTATTGGGATTAACAATAGGTTCTTTACTGGAGTTATTTGGGAAGGATAAGGAATTACTAAATCTGCTTCAGGGATACCATTTGCATATTCTAACTGAAAGTCTCATAAGCCAATTACTCACTTTTCAATTTTCTTATTCATTATTATTTGGAGTCTAAAGGACTATAACCACTGTGCAACCAGGATCTAACTAATTACCAGATTGTGCTGTCTTGTTTCAACAGCACTGTATTATTTCATACAACAGTAATCAACTCACCTGCACTGTCAAATGTTATATTGAAGTCTATAGATTGTATTGCTAATTAAGCATTTCCTTATTTTTTATTTGCTATATTTTTGTGATGCAATTTTGAAACAAGATTACAAACATTCATTCATTATTATTTCAAAACCCTATTGCTGCAGGAGTCTGCCAAAGTTAAATTTCTATATTTAAATAAATTATATTTTCTTAAAGTGACAGCTTCAAATTAATTTGTTCACCTGCAGTTGAGTTCCAAATAAATTTTTCCCGAGAAGTATTACAGATGGGCAAATGGTAAATCCCCAGCTGGCCAAGCAGTGTGGGAGTTTTACGGCCACACTTGTGATAGGGGCCCCCCAAAATATACATGCATCCTCTCTGTGTATCAGTATTTTCATATTCACATAAAAGGGGTGCAGAGATGGGTATTGGGTGAGAATATAGAAATTGTGAGAGTGGGTGAAATTTTTCAAGGGAGATTGGTGATAGTCTTGGTTTTGTAGGATGCTTTTTAAGGTTATTTAATGTTTATGCACATGCAGTGAAAAGTGAAAGGCTGGAACTATTTAATACTTTTTTCTTGTATTTGGCAGGGCAGAAACACATGGTTTTAGTGTGGGATTTTAATTTGTGTATTTAACTAAGGTAATAGCGAATGTTTGATAATGGAGGGCACAAGGGATTGGTTGGAAAAAAAGCTAAATGAAATAACCAGAATGTTTGGATTAAGAGATACAGTAGAACTTAAAGGACCACTATAGGCACCCAGACCACTTCAGCTCAATGAAGTGGTCTGGGTGCCAGGTCCATCTAGGATTAACCCTGCCTGCTGTAGACATAGCAGTTTCAGAGAAACTGCTATGTTTACCATAGGCGTGCGCAGCCTATTGCATTAGGGTGTGCACCCTAAAGCACAAACACACGCCGCGCGTGTGTGTGTGTGTATATATATATATATACACACACACACTCTCACAGACACACACACACTCAAAGACACACAGACACACACACTCCTACCTGGAGTGCTGGTGGACTTTTCCCTGGGGTCCAGTGGGGGCGGGCGCCTTTCCGCAGTTCAGCCGCGGCGAGGGAGCTCTCTGCTGGCTGCTCCCTCTCGCCGCGCGGGCTGTCTGCTGCAACTGGGAGCCGGAATATGACGTCATATTCCGGCTCCCGGCATCAGCGCGCGGCGAGAGAGAGCAGAGAGCAGAGAGCTCCCTCGCCGCGGCTGAACTGCAGGGTGGGTGGAATCATCACCTCTTGCCCTCCCATGACAGGGGCAAGAGGTGAAACAGGGGGCACTGAGTGCCTGCAGGAACGCTGTTCCTGCAGGACTCAAACCATAGGCGTGCCACGGGGATTAGGGTGTGCCCAGGCACACCCAGCACACCCCGTGCGCACGCCTATGATGTTTACTTTAGGGTAAATCCAGCCTCTAGTGGCTGTCTCATTGACAGCCGCTAGAGGAGCTTCCGCACTTCTCACTGTGATTTTCACAGTGAGAAGACGCCAGCGCCCATAAGAAAGCAATGAGAATGCTTTCCTATGAGACTGGCTGAATGTGCGCGCGGTTCTTGCCGCGCATACACATTTGACGGAAGAGGGAGGAGAGTCCCCAGCGCCGAGGGAGCCCGGCGCTGGAGAAAGGTAAGCCTTTAACCCCATCCTCCCCCTAGAGCACAGCAGGAGGGGGGCCATGAGGGTGGGGGGGACCTATTAACACTATAGTGCCAGGAAGTGGTCCTTTAAAAAAAGGATATGATAAGCTAGATACTTTTCTAGTTAGAATGGGAGTGTGAAATCCCAAGCTGACTTTGGTTTTATTTCAAATTAATTGAATGTAGAATTGTGGCCAATGAATGTGCCTTTCTCTCGCCATGTGTGTATGATGTGCAAAGTAGGAATGGATTTGAAAGTTGTATTTGGGAAGGGAGTATAGGAATTAAATGTTATTGGAAGTTGTAATGAGCATGTTTTGTGGTTGTTAAGAGAAATGGAAGTTGAAGAAACAGAAGCATGAAAACATAGTTGATTGGTGGGAGTGGGAGAAGAAAAAATGTTAAAGAATGTTAAAGAAATGGAGCAGAGAGAAAGCAAGACTGGAGCATGAGGATTTTGAAAAATGTAAACTAAATGTAGAATACTTATTGGAATTGAGGAAGATGGAAATCGATGTAGAGGAAGATGTGGTGTACACAAGAGATATTGTAAAGAAATGTTTAGATGAAATGGCCAAAGACTGTATTTAAAGCAAAAGTAGATCTAGCAGAAAAAGATAAAAAAATATACATTTATTTTTTAAGAAAGTAGGTATAAAGTATAGTTTATTTGCATTTTATAAAATTGTTTCTCACATTTATATTTGCTTAACACTAATCTCATACGTGCTTGAAATCCACGTGCTTCCATCAATGCTGCAACATTCCTCGAACCTGGCTAGTACACTGTGCACACAGTACAACACAAATTGTCCATTGTCTGGGGCGTCCATTGTCTTCCTATCAAAACCATTAATGCTGAAATCATAATGATGAGGTGCCCCAAATTGTTGAAAGAGCTGAGGTTTTATTATGCATCATCTCACAGAATTGGAACCAACGGTGTGGGTTATCCTCCAGCAGTTCATGGACAGTACAGCCTTAATTTCCATTTACACATTGAGTGTTGCAAAGATGTACCAGTCATGTACGGTACAGCTTCCATTTCAAATTACACATTGAGTGTTACAAAGACTTTCTTGGCGTGGATAGTTGCTGAGATGCACATCGTGTGGACTGTTCACTAATGTCAAAGCAGCTCTCATTTAATTTTCCTCTGTCATAGACGTTCAAAACATCCAGATTTCAGTGCATTAGCCACTGCACCCATTGCTCCAAATGTATCTTTACTATGATAAATTGTCAGATGTGTTGGTGGAGAAGTGTCAAATGCTTCTTGTCAAGCTTGTCGCTCCAACTCGTCATTTTGGTCTTGGAGTTCTGGTTTAGAATCCACTTCCTTTGTTCTTGACTCAAGTTCACTGTCATCATTCACAATAACAGTAAAGAAAAATAATTTTATCTGCCCTCTACTATTTTTTCCAACTGTCACATTGATATTTAACTGCCTGAAATGTAACTGCCACTTTGGTGTGTATCAGTGTGTATGTGTGCCCATATAATCTGTTGTGATGAATTTCATTGATGCAATTGTATATGTACTTTTGGGCCACCCTAGACATTGAATGAGGAGGGGAAATAAATGGAAGGAGGAAAAGCTCTGTTGAATGAAGATTGTTAACGGTGTAAAGATACCAGGGTTAATGGGAGAGATTTGAAACTAGTGGTATGTAAGACAGGCAAGTCTGTGGACAAGTTGTTGATTGAATGTTTTTGTTGGGGTAATGGATTTAAAGTAAATGGGAGCTGGGTATATATAATTTGAGTTTTGGAGAAGTCAGTACATTATTTTTTACTTTATCTTGATGAAAATATTTTTTGGGGAAAGAAAGGGGAAAACATTAGGCAATGTTTTTTCTTGTGAAAATTAGTGAATATGTATACAAATGTATAAGGATAGGAGTAGAGAGCGGGGTGTGCATTACGAAGACAAATTAGGTGGTACTTCATTTGGGTGACTGCAGGATGAGAATGTAAACAGAATTGTTGTTTAATTTTGGCAGGTAAAAGTTCTTCTCTGAGGAAATATGGAGAGATAAGTGGAAGAGTTAAAAAGTAAATCATGCATATTGTTTTGGCTAGATTTATGTTTCTAAGATGAAAAGTAATAATACATTTGTTTTTGTTATTGAAAGTATGTACTTATTTATTGGCAGGGGAAGGGATGAGGTTGGAATGAATTAAGAGTAATGGAAGATTTCATTTTTGGGGATAGGACGTTCTTCTTCTTTAATAGTTGGGTTTTCTAAAAGAAGTGCACCTGTTTTTAATGTGTGGTTTTTTTTCCTTCTATTTAATAGATTGGTCCATATTTTATTTTTTACTTTTTTTATTTATTGTTTATTAGATTTTTTTATTATTACAAACATTAAAATACGAACATAATAGATTGGTCCATATTTTACAAAAAAAATTACTACAAGGATGTTACTTAGAGATTCTCATTGAATATGATCTGGAGGAATAATTTATCTCTATGGCTGAGTGAAAAAAAAATGGTTAACACATGAAGTTTAAGGATAAAATATGCACGCAAACACAATGCACCAACGTATTACAAAAGTAAATACAATAAGAAATACATTCAAATAAGCACAATAATCTCATAAATCATGAAAACGTTAATACGAGAGGAATCTAACACACAGTCCTAATAAACCATAGGTTGTATTAACCAAATTTAAGATATTAAGCACTGCTATATTCATTACAAAATGATACAACCAAGAAGAAAACCTATTCAACACATAACAATAAGCAGTAATCAGAGGAACAAAACATTGATCAGTCCCAGAGCATCATTACCATCCATAGACCTGTACGAAGGAGTCTCTACAATTTATTTAGCTACAGTTCCTCCCCAGTATCTTACTGCTGTTTTTTTTTTTTTTTATATATATATAAATAAGTTTTACCCTTTTACGTTTTCCCAACAGCTATACTAGAAAATTCTAGGAACAAATGCCAAGATATGTTGGATTCTTGAGTATGTTGTTCATTCTTTAGTTTTTGAGACAAATTGGCTTACGTACTCTTAAAACTCTTTAGGGGAACTACATTGACACATTGCTGAATATTCGATCTCTGATCTCCATATCAGATGGATGGAGAACGGGTTGGAAGGAAGTCTTCTGGAGGGATGTAATCTCTTGTAAGTTGTAATTAGCTATCTCTGCATCTCTAATTATTTTTAACTAAATCCTTTCAGGATGAGCACATTTCTATCAACTAGATAGCCCCAACCTGTGTACCTAGTCACATACAGTAAAACAAAAATTTTCTTCCATAGCCCA
Organism: Pelobates cultripes; assembly: GCA_933207985.1. Classification (NCBI taxonomy): domain Eukaryota; kingdom Metazoa; phylum Chordata; class Amphibia; order Anura; family Pelobatidae; genus Pelobates; species Pelobates cultripes. Next base: position 111,806,234 of record OW240917.1, on the reverse strand, counting down.
TGATTGATATGTGAATAAGATTATTGTTTAACGTTTTAAAATATTTCAGCACCTTATGTATCAGTTCTTTACATAAGTAACTTCCTGCTCCCTAGATGGTAGTGGAGGCAGGTAGCAATGCCTGGTAAAAGTAATAGTTAAACCATTCAAGAATGATTTTACTCATTACAATGGGGTGAAGCCGGTGGCTGCATGGCACCATAACCACTACAGCAAGGTTCTTTTGCTTTACATCACAGCAAGTACAGCTCTAGATTTGGAGTTATGGTGATTATTTCTTGTCTGAAAATGGACTGTTCTTTTTTATTACTTTCTCTATTTAAGTAAGGATAGCAAGAGATACAACACATGGTGAATATTGTATTATCCATTACAAGATGCATTTCTACATCTTTTTGATTTTTCAATTTTAGATACATCTAAAATAAAGGTCTTCTCTAACCAACTATTCAAGGAGACTACGAGTGGGAAAGAGTATATGCTGAAAAATAAAAAATAATAAAGATGAGTAAGGAAACGAAAAACAAAAGGAAAATAACTAAAAAGGTGGTGCATAGGTGGGAGCAAGAAACCTAGCCTTCTACTTTAGAAAAGATATTATCGGTCTTGAAATTTCTCCCAGGGAAGCCATTTTTTGTTAAAAGTGGTTGTTGTATTTCTAACTTGGTCAGTTTATCCACCAACCAGTTACCTTTGATTTTAAGCATTACTAAGTCCATTGATGGTATTTTACTGCTTTTCCAGAATTGAGCTAGAGCCCTTCTAGCTGCTAAAGTTATTTTATTAAGAAGACATGGCTTGTTCTTTGCAGATGAATATAGGAAAGGATGACACTCTGACACCAAAATGCTAGTAGTGAAGAAATCATATCGGAACCATTGTGGAAAAGAGTTCACAAGCAAGCAAATCATAAAGTAGTAGAAACAGGTATAGCAGGATATAAGTTTGAGCAGGTGGAGAAATAGATTAAAGTCCTGCGTGGTGGGGACACCATGGGCACTGTAGAGAACTAACTTTTCAGTTATCTCCTAAAGCAATTAAACATATAATTTATCTTTATGTTAAATTATAAAACCATTGCTAAAGGAGCTGTTAAAACTTAAAGTTTGACAAGTTCTGTTTAATTAGGTGCAGCTTGCATTTTAATTGCTTATTAAATATCCTTATACTATTTTTCACTCACGGCTAGTGTGATCTACTAACATTAATACCTGGATTTAAATAACTGACTGAGATACCTATAGTTAAAACTGTGCTTGCTGCATGCCCTAAATCTTTTACTTTTCTGCATCAGGTACAAAGATTTTCCATTTCTCACTTCTGATGTGTTTTCTACTTCCTGCTTACCTGTTCCTGAGATCCATTTAGCATGTTAACTTCTACCTTCTACATCTTTGTGACATATTAATAACCAGACCCTGGGATCTACACCCATCATTTGCAGTAATCTCAGATTCCAGAATCTTTCACTGTTCTAGAGTCTCTAATACTATGCTCTCAGGTGTTTTAGGTCTTAGTATACATTTTTTTTTTTAAAACACGGTAAGTAAAAACAAAAAACAGTAGTGATCTTTATCAAGACCTGTGGCATTTAAGTGAGTAAGTTAATTATCATATAGACTATGTCTATATCCAGAATTTTAGAACTTAAAACCCTTTAATACAATGTAATTAATAAGTCTACTACTGTAGTTAAATATAATATCCATATGTGGGCTTCTTATTAATTCATACAATGCTCAAATGTGACTTGTGCCAGATCATACTACAAAAACTGAAAATAACATCCAGCAAATCCAAGACGTATACTTTCATGCTGAATGACTGTCAGATCTTCAAGTGGCAATTAGAGCTAAATTTATTATAGCTTATTTAGTTCAAAACATTAATCTGTAGGGAATTTTGTATTATTCTGATTTATGCAAATACAATTTCACGTGAAAAAGCTACTTTAAACAATAATTCAATTTGGCACAGCTGCCACTCTGGTGCATAGTTTCAGTGTCAATACTGCATATATATTGACATATGTAACATATATATATATATATATATATATACAGCAACAAATAAATGAAAAATTAAGGTGCACAGTAATAACCGGCATGGTTACCAAGACAACCATACTTCAAAAGGCATGTCCATTTTCTTTTTCATATATATAAATAGTTATTGACATTTATATGCTCTACAGAACTTCCATTAAGCATACAGGCTATTCCACAAGTTGTGAGTGGGTTTGTTTTCTGCATTGTTTAAGATCTTTATAGGAAATGTATAAATAATAAAATGTTTTATATATATATATATATATATATATATATATATAAACAAAAGCTGGAAGTCCTTGCACAAAGGCTTAAAGTATGCCAACAAATGTCAGGTGCCAGCCAGGGCCTTGGGTATCCAAATGAAGGAGGGAGGAAGCTGCCTGCTCGGTCTTCAATTAAAATCCAAAATGTTTATTCGATATGCATTTAAAAGATCAACGTTTCAGTTGTTTATCAGGACTTTCCTCAGCATCAAACATAATAAAAAAATATATATATTAATACACACACACAAATTGAGAAATCTGGTACTCTGCCCAAAAATAAATAAGAAAATAAGATAGTATACCTCAATAGACCAGGGTGCTTCCCAGCGCTAAATATCTTGATAAAGACCATAGTGAAACGTTCATCTGTTAATGCAGATTTGAATACATTTGTTTCATTTTTTTCAACAACTCCAGTGAGTGCTCTCATCATTTCTGGGACTGTTATATATATATAGTATCTCACAAAAGTGAGTACACCCATCACATTTTTGTAAATATTTTATTATATCTTTATGTAGAGCAACAATTCTTTTTTTTCAGACCCTCAGAGAGTTTGTTGTCATGAGGTGCCATGTTGAACTTCCAGTGACCAGTATGAGAGAGTGTGAGAGCGATAACACCAAATTTAACACACCTGCTCCCCATTCACACCAGAGACCTTGTAACACTAACGAGACACATGACACAGGGGAGAGAACATGGCTAATTAAGCCCAATTTGAACATTTCCACTTAGGGGTGTACTCACTTTTGAAACCAACGGCTTAGATATTAATGGTTGTGTGTTGAGTTTTTTTTTTTTGAGGGGACAGAAAATGTACTACTACTTTACATTGTAGCAGAGTGTCATTTTCTTTGTCACATGAAAAGATATGATAAAATATTTACAAAAATGTGAGGGGTGTACTCACGCTTGTGAAATATTGTATTAACCATAAATTGTATTATTTATACATATAAACATATATATAAAACAAAGAGAAAAGCTTTGATAAATCTCAATTATTCAATGAGTTGCATTCGGACACCTGTTAAAAAAAAAATAAAACACCAGTAGAACAAAGCATTTAAAAATGTAGAGCACTATTTTGTGCAAGGACACTGTAACATGGCATGACATTCTTGATCATACCACTATGACCATTAAGGTCATCTATGTGGTCAAGCGGTTCTTAACATTTGCGGGCTGGTACTTACTTCATTATTTCTCCTACATTGTTGCATCACAAAATACTCTTATGATTTGGGGCTAGGGGGCTTGCATTTCACTATATCCTATACTGCAATGACCAATAGAGTTATAAAAGATGTTGTAATAAAACTATGATATTGGTATTAATAACTTTGCTATGGTAGCAGCCTTGTATAAAAATAAACATATTACCAAGACACTTAATTTAATTTCAAGCCCCACCTATTCGTGTTACAAAAAGAGATTTCAGCTAGTCTACAGTGAACGATATATACTTTTATTTGGCAAAAAAACAGCATAGATTAACCATAAATCTATTATATAGACCCAAAAACAAGGAAGGCCATCCACATTTATTATTATATTACTATGCAGTCCAACTCTACCATATAGTGATGTGGAACACACCTTCACGGGAACATAGATGGGTGGACCTAGAGAAAAGTTTAACGAAATCGAACTTACCAAAATGTTACATGTGGCACAATAAATCCTCTAGGACTTTATTTCAAACTAAATGTCCTTCGATATTAAACTCCATAGACATTTGGGACCGAACAGGAAACAAATATAAATTAGCCAATAATCCCTCTACGATGGCCCTTTGTAATAACACTTCCTTCTGGGCACATGACTAGATTTTAAAGACATAGAGATTGTGGGGATGCATTTATGGGAAGGAAACTCTGTGGTTAGTTATGAAAATCTACAACAAAACCAGCATTTAACTCTTTATGATTTTTTTTTGTTATCTACAGATAGGTCATTTTGCACATTCCATAAATATTGAAAAAAAAGACAAAAGTAACCCCAAACCTTTGTAGTGAATGAAAATATAAAGAAGGCCCTATTTCACTCCATTACATACATTTAAGTGCAAAACCTCATATTTGCGGACCTATGAAATATCTAGAACCCTGGGAGACCGATATTGGAGAATCCCTTGAGGGGAGTGAATGGGAAGGCATTTGGGAAGCTGCTTCTAAGATATCCATTTGTATCCTCTCACAAGATCGCATGTACAAAATCATGTTTCGCTGGCTTATTACCCAAGTCTTTTTACACAAAATTGGACGTAACATTTTTATTTTCACGTCAAATTGAGGATAAATATCGCAAAGATTACTTAACATAATTGCCCTAGCAGCTAAGAAGGTTGACTAATAATGTAAGGACCATCTGTATAAGATGCAAAATTAGAAGATAATTATATCGTGGATGAGCTCACAGATAAAGTAAGACACACAATACCTACTTTTTTCAAAGTTTGTTAACCATGGAAGAAATTTATCTCTAATCGATCCTGAGTGGGTCTGTGAGATCTGGGAGGCAGGAACGTGTGGTGAAAAACAATTGTTTTTTTTTCCTCATTTGTCTCTCTTTTGCTCTTTCTTTTATTGTTTCCTATTTAAATTCTTAATTACACATTTTAGAGACAAAGTTCCTTGATGAAGGTTTTTACATGTTAACTTTTATAGATACTACCTGAATTTCTTTACGGCCTGCAAGACTTACTGATGTTTAAAATATATATTGCATATATATATTTTAAACATCAGTATATCTCACAGAACTTGAATAATTTAATGTAATTAACATTATTTAACACCCATTGAAAATCAGGTGACAACATTTACAGACTTTCAACTCTGTGCAATGAACAAATCAAACAAAATCAACTGAAATAGCTCAACACAATGAATGCTTCGGGTGGTTTGCCCAAATTCAACCAAAATTCAACTTATGACTTCTCCAGTTTCAAAATTATTCAACCCCTTGATGACAAGCATCTTTAATACTAGTTGCCCACTCTTTTGCTGTTATGACCTGATAGTCATAGTAGAAGCCTCTGACAATGTATTTACCTGTGAAGAGACTGAAAGTCTCTTCTGGGGAAAAAGGGGAAGGCTTGCAAAAGTTGCAGTTTTGTGGACAGCCATTTTCCCACCCTATACTGATACTGACAGTAACAGACCCCTCAGAGGAAGACTAAAGCTGTGGGTAGCAGCAGTAGTAGATGACAGACGGGAAAGGTCCCTCTTTTACATTGGTGACCCAGCCTTGCCCTCAATCTTCTTATCCTTGGTAATGCCATTACAGAGAGAACTGGCACAATTAGCATATCTGACTGATCCCGCTCATAAGGGCAGTCTAGATGCAAAAAGTCAGCAAATTCAACAACCCCAGAAATTGTTTTCAGTCTTTATAGGGCCTCATCAGTTAAATGCAACACTGAGAACAGGATCTATATCTGTATTACACTTTTCACTTAGGGAGAGCCTAAGAAAACGAAATTCACCAAAAACATAAAGTGAGAACTCTGAGAATGGCAGTAGCTCAGACAAACCTCAATACCTTGCCCTACGATTAGTCCTTGGTCAGTGAAGAGGAAACTTGCCATCATTTCAAATCTGGACTGCCCTTATGGGGGGCTCAACATGTCATCTTCAAATACCAAAATAATTCCTTAATAAATATTTAAGTCGGATGTATGTTGATTTAGACTTATGTTCTAAGTCTGGCATGTGTTTTGGTTGCAAAGAGATATGCAATGCTGCATCTGAAGGATAATGAATCTTTAAAACAAAACATTTTAAAATGCTAGCTGTACAAGAGACATTCAAAGCTGTGGACTTTCAGAAATGATCCCTTGTTAGCATTTAGTGTAGTGTTTAGTAGTAAAAGCAGAGGGAGGCAGTAAGGGCTCTGAGGGATGTAACACTAGTAAAATTCCAGATGTCTCCATTTAGAACAGATAAATTCTTAGTATAGTAAACAAAACAGCTCTGCATTTTTTTTCTTACAAAATAAATGTGTTTATAAAGTTTCAAATATAAAGCAGAAAAAAAATGCAATTGTGTTTGCAATAAGATCTCCACATACCTGTGGATGATTAAATCCAGTTAGGGCTACACACAAAAATACTAGTGTATGCCAAATATGATGACTAAAATATGTATGGTTTCTAGTGAAAGAGCAGCACACATCACATTCATTCTGGCACAGTTCTATGTGCCATTTGTTCAATAACATGCACTACATCTGGACGGGAAATAAGGCCAAATCATAATTTTCAATGTCATATAAATTAGCTTTAAGAGTTCCAAATAACTAAGCATGATTTTCCAGTCTTGTTGTTTTTCAACACAAATACACAGTACCACACATATTCATTCTGCTTGTTCATGTTAAAAGCGCATTTTACATGCAGGCAACAGGGAAAACATTTTGAAAAGGAAATATGTTTTTTCTAGTTATTGCCTGTATAGTATTTAATATTCCAAGTGAATAACACACATTATACACAAAACTTTTTATTTTCTTAAAGTAAGCAAATTATTTTCAATCTGTAAAGGACACCAATACTAAAAAATTTTCCCAATTGTACTATTTTTTTTTGTTCTGGAAAAAGCCCTTTTTTATGCCTTTAAAATTTCCACAAAGCATACACTTCTTGTCCAGGGGTATAACTACTGCAGGTACAATGGCACCAGTTCCCACCAGCGCTTGGGGGCCCACTATTGGCCATAATCAGGAGAGGGCCCATGCAGAGGTGAGCTGAGATGAGCGCACACACAGACTGCTTTAGAACTATCAGGCATGGTCCCATGAGCAGCAGAAAACAATGGATTCTGACTAAGTTATTGCCTCCATCTAGCCTGCCCTTTCTCACTCCAGAATGCATGCTGTCTTCCTTGTGTGAAGATGGAGGAAGCAACAACTTCCGTCTGCAATGTGTGTAGCCTCGTGTCTGCAGCACAGGGGAGCTCTCACCTGTGGTGGCTGTGCGAGTCATCCTGTCTGTCAGAAGAAAGGGAAGAAGACAGGGGCTTGATGCCTGACTGAGAAGGGTGGTAAGGGCAGTTTGCTACCTTGGTCCATTAATATATCAAATTAATTTAATTTGTTTGCAAATTTGGTTTGCATATGATGTTTATCCTGGAATTTTCAGTCTTTGTCACAGGAGTTCATGATATGTAGATAACACCAACCTGGATACCATGTTCACCTAAAATAAGGCGTGGGCAGAAAGTGCACTTGAGAGGCTTATTCAAGTTTTTTTCCCACCTACCCCAACTGTTCCATTAAGTGGGCCTCTTCCTATCAACCTTTCCCAGTACAGCCACAGATAGAAGGAACCATAGCTGGTAAATCATCCACAGACATCCTGATTACTGGATGCTGGCCTGTTCAGGGACAGTTATACCCAAAGTATAATACAGCATTGAGTCATTACTCACACAAACAATGAAAGATAAATCATAGTGAAATAACTATCATATATACTGCATCCTGTACCAGTCTGAATGAGGAAAAGCAACAGTGAGAGATGTGTGCACCAACATCCAATAATTAAACAAGAAAAATAAAGGTAAAATGTGTAGGGCCACTAGAGGCTCAGGTGGTCCACTCTCCCTAGCCTACGGTCAGGCTAATGCATGATAATTTATGTTGTTTCAGTGCTTTCATTGTATATTAAATTACATTTTGTTTTCTAATTGTTCTATTTTTAGTATGCCACTGCAAACAGCATGATTCCTATCTATACTTGTCAACTAGGTTAAAGGGACATAGGCACCCAGACCAATTCATCTCATTGAAGTGATCTGGGTGCAATATCACTGTCCAGCTTAGTCCTGCAATGTAAAACATTGCAGTTTTTGAGAAACTACAATGTTTACATTACAGCGCTAAGAAAGCCTCTAGTGACTGTCTAACATACAGCCACTAGAAGCGCTTATACGAGTTTATCAGATTCTGGGTCGCCTGATGCTGGACATTCTCATGCTTTGCATGAGGACTTCCAGCGTCAGTAAAATCCCCATAGGAAGCATTAAAGTAATACTTTCCAATGGAGGGTACCTAACGTGCTTGCCGTGCATGCGTATCAGGTCCCCCATTGGAAGTGGAGCGCTGACCCAGCATCGAGGGATATAGGTGCTGGTATCGGATTAGTAAAAAAAAGGGGATTTAACACTTGTTGTGGGTGCTAGGGACCAAAGGGCACTAAAGTGTTAGGAATACAGATTTGTATTCCAAACGCTATAGAATCCCTTTAATGGCCTTACCCAAACTTTTAACTAAATACCCTTATTTCCATCCACTGCAACAAAACATTATTAGAGAGAAAAAAATGTTTAAATTTCTCATGGACATTGAAACAACCCCAGAGTGTCTACAAAGTCAATGGCTAAAAAAATCCAACTTTTCATAATATTGTCATAATCAAATAAGTAATAATAAAGGCAAAATACGATGTGAATACTACTTGGCAATCAACAAAATACTAGCTAATTAATCTTTAAATTGAATAAGCTATTGTTAATGTAAATTATAGAGTTGAGCTTGCGGCTAAAATAAAGCAATGATTGTATTTCTGTCATATATTTGTTTAATGGGGAACTCTTTTTAATCAAATCCTATTATAAAGTCCAGTGTAATGGGATATGCTATTCTGTGTTTATCTGCTTGAAATTGCCATCCTGTCACCAAATAACTGGGATTAAAGCTAAGCATTAATTTTTAGACTTCCCATTTGCCATTTGTATGGTTTTCTTTCTGTGGACAATAAACTCTGCTTTATTTTCTGTAAACTATATTTAGTTATTAGATTGGCACATGTTTCTCCATAAACCAAACCAAAATAAATTATATAAAAAAAAAAAAACAGGTTCTTAAAATCTGCTAAAACAATTGGGAAAATGTCAGACTACTATTATACTACTGCATATTTATCAGATGACGCATATTTCACATCCACCACCCTAACCTTAAAAAATATGTTTAAGGAGGGTTGTTAGTTTAGAATCCAAAACTAGGACTACCGAAATAATCCAACCAATGAAAAAAATAACAAGTTGCTAGTTTATACCTATTTTAGATAATAAACTAATAAGAGATGATTGATTGAATGTGTTAACAGCCTATGAGTGGGCATGAGGACAAATTATGTCAATTAGGTTGTTATTTAGCCAATTTAAAACATGTCATCTTTGTAAAACATGTTCTTCACTAAAATGTAGCAGAGTTAATACAAATTGTACAGCTATTTTTTTTTTAATATTCTTTATTTTTGTTGTGCTACGAATAACAAACAGGTTTAGCATGACACATCTCTAGATTGAAAGAAAACATGCGATATTACATTGGAACATGCGATTTTACATTACATTGGAAATACTAGACATGTCAGAAATGAAGAACATTTTTTAAAGGTACAGCTATTTTTTTACATTTCCACCAATATAAAAAATATTAATTCAACTTTCTCTCCTACCAAATAAATCACCTGCACATAACAACCAAACAAGATTTGTAGCGTCTCATAGCATTATAACTGTTTTCCCACATAAACAAATCGTACATTTACACAAATTGCTCTTGCATGGGTTTAATGCCCTATGTATGATTGGCACCATGCAAGCACTTTCAATAAAGCACTTATGTGGTACCTTCTGGAACTTGGTCTCTGATGTACCCAGAAGCAGGGCTGGATTAACAAGGGGGCTCAAAAAAATTAAAAGATGCAGGCCCATGCCCATGTAGTAAGCACACTGATTAAATAATAATTTTTATTTATTTTTTACTAATTTTCACATGCTCTCTCTCTATAATGTAATGTTCTTGTCACACGGCAACCATGGGTATAAGTGCATTTCACATGCTTAGGTATCATGGCTTGCTATTCCCCACAGCAAGAGGATTACATATTACATGTACAGCAAGAGCATAACGTGTGTTCATGTGAACTGCTTACCCTCACTAAATGCAGCATTCATGCAGCAGTCAAAGCTCTGTTTTGCAATCTCAAGCAAGTGGCTAATGACTGAAATCTTCGTTAAAAAATATATAACAAAACTTATTTGTAAACCTTTATTTATGCACCTAGAATTTAGCAACATCTGGTACAAAACTGCAGCCAGTTGGAGCACTGTTATACAATAACATAATCAAATAAAATAATTTTTTATTTTTTTTATATAATAACTGAATAAATATAATACAAGATAATATTGGTTATAGTTGAAAATCATATTGGCACTTGACACACAAAGATAAACCTTGTTTCCCATTTCACTAAACAATTAAATGAAAAATGTATTTATGAAGAATGAGCTTAACTAGGAAAATTATCAATTTTTTCCTCATTGTCAAGTACATCCTGGGGAGAACATACATTTAAATACATTTTCAAGGTTCCATATTTAAAATCTATAGGAATATTTTGATTGTCGACATTGACAGGCAAATATTTATAGTCTCTTCAAGCTGGTTTAATATTTTTTGGCAGTTTTTTTCATAATCAAGAAGCTTTGCCAGATAAGGCTGCTTGACCTGCTTACTCTTTGCAATGGTGGAAATTAATAAAATACAAGCAGTGGGCTAAAGGTTTAAAGTAAAGTGAAAATTGTTGGGACACTATCAGTCATCAATGAATGTGTGTCTGGCTGTCCAGTAGATGGACAGCCAGGTGCACATAGTTATGAAATGATGTACTGAATGCTAAGGTTCTCTTTAACCCCTTAGTGACCAGACCACTTTTCAATTTTCTTACCGTTTGGGACCAGGGCTGTTTTTACATTTCTGCAGTGTTTGTGTTTAGCTGTAATTTTCCTCTTACTCATTTACTGTACCTACACATATTATATACAGTTTTTCTCGCCATTAAATGATCTTTCTAAAGATACCATTATTTTCATCATATCATTTAATTTACTATAACAAAATTATAAAATGTGATGAAAAAAATAAAAAAACACCCTTTTCAAACTTCGACACCCAAAATCAAATCTGTTGCGCATTTACAACCACCAAAAACACCCATGATAAATAGTTTCTAAATTTTGTCCTGAGTTTAGAAATACCCAATGTTAACATGTTCTTAGCTTTTTTTTGCAAGTTATAGGGCAATAAGTACAACTAGCACTTTGCTATTTCCAAACCATTTTTTTCAGTTACATTGTAACACTGATATCTGTTAGGAATACCTGAATAACCCTTCACATGTATATATTATTTTTTTTTTAAAGAAGACAACCTAAGGTATTAAACTTATTTTGACATTTTCATGCAACAAATTTACAACCAATCTATGCCAAATTAAAAAAAAATAAAAAATGATTTTTTTTTTTGACACACATAGCACTTTAAGAATACATGTACTGAAAACTTTAAGGGTTACTGCCAAAGAAAACCCCAATATGTGTTCAGCAACATCTTCTAAGTACAGTGATACCACCCTTGTATAGGGTGTACACATCCATGTGTTGGATTCTCTGGGGGCTAAAATATCTTGGAGGGTGCGCGTTTCAGTTTTCAACTTGGAATTTTCACATGTGCTCATCGTGCACCCATGTCCTATTTGGGACATTTCTGAAGCTGGCCAATATAATTTACCCCCATCAAACCATATATTTTTGAAAAGTAGACACCCTAGGATATTTCTATTGGTGGTATTTTAACACTTTCCATGCACTTATTCTACCACCAGTCTTTGTCAAACTTTTGGGTAGTATTTTTTTAAAGTTATTTTTCTCTCACGTTGTGCTTTAGGCATGGATTCTCAGTTCCTGTTATGTTTTACTGACAAAGAACACACCACTATGTGTTCAGCAACATTTTCTGAGTACAACAGTGCCTCCAATGTACAGGTTTTAAGGGTTTTTGCAAATTTACAGGGGTCAAATGTAGGGTTTCTCCTTTTCTATGTTTGCACCTTGAAAATTGCCAGATTGGTTTGCTGTGCCAATGTTGCCTTTGAGACCGTATTGCATCCCAGGAATGAAAATTAACCCCATCATGGCATACCATCTGTAAACGTAGACAACCCAGAGTATTCAATATGTCTAGTCTTTTAGTAGACACTCTTAATCACAAACCTTGGCCAAAATTAGCTTTTACATTAGTTTTTTTTTTGCATTTTTCACACATGATATTATCAGTATATTACACATTTTACTGCTCTAAAACACTCATATTTGTGTAGAGTAATGTCTCATGAGTACAACAGTACACCTCAAGTACAGGTTTTAAGGTGATTTGGAAAGTTACAGGGTCAAACATAAAATTAATAGAGAAAAATACAAAGTCCTTGTGTGTAACCCAATTAATAGCCAACACACTCAAAACACCTGTGCGGTAACCTCTCTAACCACACTGCAAACAAATTAAACATACATACACAGTAAGCGGAGTGTAGTGTGGTTCTGGGGTAGGCAGTATTGGATGGTATAGAGATATAGAGTAGAATACACTGTGAAAACAAAGGGAATAGCAAGCACCTAGTGCAATATCATAAGGTGGATTAAGATGGTAAATAATGATCTCATGATCCCCAATGGAATTAGGCTTAATATTAACACCTGTGGAATAATCAGAAGGGTGCCCACTCCCTATTAGTGTAACAGCCGCTGTCTCATCCTATAATTGTCCGAAAGGATCCACCTGTCAGGATACTGACAGGGATCCAATACGCAGAGTGCGGACAGAAGGAGGTACGTATACCGGACCTTAGAATGGCCGGACTAACGTAGGGACAAAGCAAGAATAGTCAAAAGGTAAGCCGAGGTCGAGGGAGCCGGAGGACAGGTAAGCGAGATACAAGCCGAGTCAAAGGAGAGGAGAGGACAACAGGACAAAAGACAAGCAAGGGTCAAAACCGGAAACACAAGATAAAGAACGCGCTGAGTGACTAGCAAGCTAGAACCACGACAGGGCAATGAGCAGTAGTAAAGGTTTCCTTTAAATACCCTGTTACCTAAATAGAGACCACGCCCCCAAAAGGTCCGGAATAGCGGTTCCCGGCACTTTATGTAAATGCCGACGTCATGACGTCGACGCTAGCCGTCGCATCATAAAAGGGGGAGGAGCTAGCGTGGCCGGCTCGAAAACGGCCAGAATATGCCGAAATGCTAGGGGCAGGGAGCCCCTAAACAGAGAGGTTGTCTTCCCTGGATTCAGTACCAACAGGTACCCTGACACCACCCAGGCAGTGATAGGGTTCAAAAAATATTGTGACAACGTGATCATGGTGATGACATGGCCCTGGAGGGCCAGGGTGGCAGGGGCTGCTGCAGAGGGACTACTGGGGTTTCCGGTAGCCCCCCCCGACCGTGATCACCGTGGATAGCTGGTCCAGGTGAGTCCAGGGCTCCTATTTGCCGCAGACGTACTAGCTATGTCTGCGGTCCTTAACGATCTATGTTTTGTCAGATGTACCTAGCATGTCTACGGTCATTAAGGGGATATGTATTTATACAGATGTATTCCTGGCCCTATAGTGGTAAATACACTATTTTGCTTACCAGTCCCTTTTACCCCCACTCCTCCCTTTTAAGTTAAAAGCATACCTTTGTTCCATTGCTGCGCAGGCCTCGTTCCCTCTGCCTCCTTTGCTGAGATCATCAGATTTGATCATCTCAGCCAATCCAATGCTTTCCCATAGGTAAGCATTGGGAGGCTAGCATGCTGTGCAGCACTAACCTAAGAAGCACCTCTAGTGACCGTCTGTTTACATAAAAATGCCTGCAGGGAATGACTATACTCACCAGAAAATTACATCAAGCTGTAGTTGTTCAAGTGACTAGAGAATATTTTTAATATTATCAGATAATCTGGTACTAACAGTTTGTTGTTCACTCTAACCCCAGTTTGTTTGTTTTTATTTAACTTCTGCATTTATCTGAATCCAGCTAAAGTTCATTAAGCATTAATAAATAACATAAGCGTAGATTACTACTAAAAATGCACACTAAAATGAGATTTGTGGAGTAATGAGCAATGAGATATTGTAACTTTCAGGCTAAAATAAATAAAACTGTACAATATTCCCATCTCTACTATATTTCCAACATGCCTTTTAGTCTCTAAAAATGTAAAATTATTTTGCCAGTGCTAAACAATAGCAGGTTTAATGAGAATAACCATAAAACATCTTGTAAACAGCCTGATTTATCACTCAATTTCTTCAGCTATACTGGTGCGATAACATGAGGAAAACAGTGCAAAGGAGCATGCAGGCAGTACTTGATTGCATTTCTATTGACTGATGCTTGATTATTTTTTTGTATTATCAATAGGGAATGAATTTTTCATCTTGTGAAAATATCATTAAAATATTATGGGCCTTCGAATGTTACCTCTTGCAGAACATTCCAAGTAGTGTATAATGAAGTTAGGTAATAGTTACTTAATCGGTAGTATTTTACCTCATAATTAATATAATACCTGATGAGATAATACTCAGCCATGTTTATGGAATAATGCTATATATTTTATGTCTTTCCCTAACATAATCCCATTAAGAAAAAATGCTTTGCTGTGGCAACATATACGTGAACTATTTTAATAAATAACAAATAGATGCATAACTGGAACTGTAGACACTGGTCTATGGCTATTTTTGCAACTTAGAACAGGTTATCTTAAACAACTACTTCAAGAAACTTCAGAGTACTGACACGATCCCAGACCCTTTCAAAAAAAAATTAAAAAAATAAAAATAAATAAAAGCACAGCGCTTTTTCCCCTAGGCCCCCTGCCTCCTGGCAAGAATAGACGAGACACAAAAAAGTGCCTGTCATTAGGACTGGAGTCAGCCAAACAGAGCTGCAGTGTTGGATACAGCATCCCCCTTCCCCTGCTCATACGGACTCTGACAGAAGGAGAAGAGGGAGAGAGGCAGAGAACGAAAGGGATGCAGGAGATACAATTGAATACAAGAGCTCGAATAGACTGAAAACAGCAGCAGCAGAGCAATTGTCTTCAGATACTGCTCAGAGCTCAGTTGCAGTGAGGTGCTGAATTCCTTGCTTGGAGCTGTTTAATGCTTTTCATTCACTTTCCAAGGATGGTTGTAAATCACTGCTTTTTTTTTTTTCATTACCATGAATTATTTATTTTCCCTACACCGTGCTACACATTGTTACTGTGCCTATTAAAGTGAAAGGATTTGCAGTGATTGAGGGCTAGGCATGGTTCAGGCAGCTTTCTGTCTGGCCCTCCCCAATTTTACCTTCCAGGAGCTGACCCTGGTCCTGACTGGAGATCTATATTAGCAGCAGGTTGGATAGTCCCAACAGGGACGACTTGAGAACGACCCAAAGTACTTAACACATCTCAGCAGCAGCAGATCATCAGCGGGGAGGTGGAAGTTTGACATGTTGACCCAGAGAATTTTCAGGTATTAGCAACAGTAATCTTTTACTTTGTGTTTTACAACTTAAAATAGCCAAGTAACTGCTTATTGTAAAATATTACAATATATATTTTTTTTCTATACATGTCTCAAGTACACATACGACATACACATATGACATTTTTAAATAACATTTGTTTGAGACAGTAAAACAAAATAATCTTTTAAATTCCTATGTAATTCATTAAAAAGTTAATGTGATTTTATAGATAATTATTCAAACTAAATAGTGACAAAACATTATCACTTCAGATCTATTAACAGTGTTTTGTTAATTATCAATTTAATAGTATTCATCAAAAATACAAGAAAACAAGCCAAAAATCTATCAACATAGAAAATGTACTTACAATGAATCTAACTACTTTGTCTGATATGTTCTCTTACAATACATGCTTCTGTTGAATCTTATTAATATATGTTTTATACCTCTGTACTTTCATACGCTGCTTAATTACATTTTAATTCAAATGCTACACAAATATGTTACTTATTGTCCTTAAAAAGACAAAACAGAGTGTCTTGCATTTGTCAATGCCAGGATTCCCCATATCTTAATGAAATGAGACTCTCCAGTAAATGTATGCATGCTTAATGGGATTCTTCCCCTTGTGCATGATTATTACTATTTCTATAAGAATGTTAAACAGCAATCTTACTTTCCAACATTATGAATCTGTCTTGTGTGTAACTTGGTTGCCCTCTTGTGTTTTGTGGTTCGCATTATTATAATTTGTTTGGGATGGTAATTGACACGGCATTCGTGTGTGTGCATGTGTGTGTTTCTGTCTAGGTGTGTATGTGTTAAAAGGTTAATCCTTCTGTGAAAGGCCAATTTTCTCTGGATATGATGGCTTCTGTATTGAATCATCAGATGTGTGTGTTCATTCCTTAAACCTTGCAAATAAATCAGGCAATCGATTTTCGTTCTCTTTCCTAGGAAATGGAAGAATATAAGCCTGAAAGGAGACAGGAATTAAAATTGCCAAAAATATGTCACCTGCCTTAAGAATGCTGTTTTTCACTTTATAATTATAACAATGATTTATTGCAGGCTGGATTTGCTCTTGTTGAATCTTGGAGGCAATTGCAAAGGGAGACAAACTCGTTCACCGCTGATAAAGATGATATTTCTGGCATAGCATCTTATATCTTAGGGAGGAGCGTTTGCAGATCAATATAGGCTAGTGATGTGCTGAGCATATGGTATGCTGCAATTGCTAGTTAGAAAAAAAAATCAATCAATTTAGTAAAATACCAAAAAACGCACATTTTTTTCTATACACTGTGTGTGAAAACAAAATGATTTTATTATTGACTATGTTAAAAGGTGAGTTGTAAGTTCAGAAATTAAAACAAACATTCCTTTTTTTTCTTCTAAACTTTCCAATTCTTCTTAACTTTAATGGGGACATTTTAAGAGTAGAGTGGTTTAACATGGCCCAGTTGTCAGATAAGTTGAACAGCTGGTTTATGCTTGTCAAATTTACTGTCATAAATCCACAAGAGGTTGTTAGAATCCAATTTGTGATTCAGAGTGCAGCTGTAAATAGTGCTATGCTGTCTTGGGATTTATCACAATGTTTCATAGCGAGCAGGTCTTGTCAAGGACTGTGATAGCTACAAAAGATAAGTTCATTGATAAACAAAAACTGATGCCCTGCTGCCTAATAGGTATAGGTGCCATCTCTGGCAGTCATATCACAGAGAAATATCCTTAAGATAAAAATCTTTAGAAAAGGATGAGATGGCTCTTACTCCAGAACAATACTGCCAATCATAAATGCATTATATGCTTGTAAACTGTCTATATCAACTACTGTGGCAGCGTTTAAAAACACAAACTTATATTAAATATATTTATAAATAATTACATACATCTTATACCATATGTTATTTACACTTCTACATCTTAAACTGACCTATAGTGTCTTGGTAAGGTGAGTAAACTTAGAATACTTTTTTTTTTTTTTTTAATCAGAGATTTTGTAATGTTTATTAATTAATAAAATGGAAAAAGGAGAAAAGATAATATGGTACAAACATATGTTTAATTACCTCCCCTCTCTACCTGGAATTAATGTATTTTCTGTGGTAGATTATGATAGTTTCTATAGCATAACCCATAACCTATAGCATTTCCCTTTTAGATCAATTTAAAAAAACACTAAGGAAACTATGGAGTAAAAATAACCATCCTAATTATAATGGATTATAAAGACAATATATGCAAAATGCAAAAAACAAATTATTACCATAGTTTCATCAGTGCACTGTATTAGACCAGGAAGAAATGTTTATTCCATAAACCTCTGCACAGGTGGTATTCATAATTGGATCCCTCTGTAAGCTTATAGCAGTCATATCTGTTGAGGAAAGAGAGTTCGGCCCAAGTTGTGCATGTGGTGTGTAGACATTTGGATAAAATATATATAACCAGTCCATAAACACATTTGTGTAGTGAAATCCTGGCAAGAAAATCCAAATATCTCAGATCTGGCAGCATTTCCAGGACACTGAATATACAGGGTCTTTCATCAAGCTAAAGTGATTATGGTGCTTAGAGTAGCCCTCTATGGGCAAATTAAAAAGCCTGTTCTCCCCTTGTCTCTTCAGATTACATATGAAAAAAAAGCATCCTTAATGAAACAGTTCTACATATTTCATCATGCCACCAATCACATACCAAAAACAAAATAGGAATATTTCCTATCAAAAATGAAGCTACACTATGTGCTCCCCTAAACATATTTAATATAATGTAATACAAACATTTCTCAAAACCTTCATGACATAGTGGAATAAATATTGTCTGCTGTTTTTCTTATCTAACAGAGAACTGTAGAGCAGAGTCAAGACTATCTAAACTAAATATTTCTTATCAGATAATAATTATATATGATTATAATACTTGACTTTTAGTTTCATCTACTTCTTATAGCATAGCATGCAACATACTATATGACCCTTGGTGTGAATGTGTTGCATACTAAATGATCAAGTATATCTTATAGGGGCATTAAATGTAACCAACGTGGTTATGCAAATGTTGTTTTGCAGTTTAAATAAATATTTTTAACATATTTGGGGCCTGGTGAGCTATAGAGATATAATTATCTGTAAATTTAAATAAACAAGCCAATAAACAGAGAGAAACAAAATGGGAATTGGGGGCCCACCCAGAACAGGTGATTTCAAGTAGCATGGTTAAATGAAAAACTGTATTTTTGTTTTTGTGTGCACTGTTCCTTTAACTGTATTTAATAAACAAATTATCTATCAAGTGCCACAAGCTGTAGTGTGACCCTTATAGTAGTCTTCCTGTTTGAGGAAAAGATTCAACAAACAGAACATGCTACCAAGAAAACAAAAAAATTGCCAATGAATATTTATAAATTTAACTTGCATAGCTAGTGGACTATTGTTTCTGATCAAGACAAGCAGAACGTTTACCTAAAAAATTAACTGCAATTATGTATTCATATGTTGTCAACATAGATAAACCAACAAGGCTGGTATACAACGCATTTTGAAATTCTGCTGAAATAGGAGAAAGAAAAAAAAAACTATCTGCCCCTCTCCCTATATAAAATGCATTCACAGCAATTATTCAATAGTGCAATCATTTACACGTGTCTCGCAGAGCAACTCAAATGACATAATTTAACCTACTAAAAGAGAAATGTTCTAAATGTGATGAGCCCATTTTATATGGGAATAATTAAACAGTTAGTTTCGTCACAACCATTTCACACAGAAATAGCCACAATCAATTAGGTTCACTTAACTGTTGACCGTATCTGCTATTCCACGTCTGTTATTTGGGACACGTTTTCTGTATCATATCTAGATGGACAACAATATTTCTTAAATTGACCATACATAAAACAGTCTGCTTTCATGCTAGTCATTTCTATATTCCAATGTAAAATACACATTAAAAATAAAACTATTTTATCCACTGTTTTTTTTAAGGGTGTTGAGTTTTGATTGCTAAAGATGTCTTGTAGTCATGTCACAATTATCCATCACTTCGAAAGATGTAACTATATAATTAAATATGCAGAATTTCAAACAAAATGATACATGTACTCTGTATTTTTCTTTGCTGATAGAATGGAAAATTGACTGTCAGCAATAAAGACAATTAAATCTATGCAATTAATATCCTTTGTTAGAATTCCACTTCTGCGGAACAGAATTGTGTTCTTGATTGATTGCTGGCTGTCTAAATAGTATTTGTTAGTGGTACAAAGGATAAGTCATGTTTGTGTCTGCAGTGGTATACTTCTGATGGTTTTATAAAGAGAATAAAAAAAAACGAATTGCCACTTGCAGAATGACTGTGAAATCCCACCAAGATCCTGGCAGGTTAATTATGAGTCTGTTCCAGCTCTACAGAGTTATTTCTATCATTTCCCTTGTGCTACATTGGTAAATGTAATCTTTAAAGCAGCAATCTGCTGTATCTTGTTTTTGCTTTTCGATCCAGATAA
This sequence comes from Pelobates cultripes, assembly GCA_933207985.1. Taxonomy (NCBI): domain Eukaryota; kingdom Metazoa; phylum Chordata; class Amphibia; order Anura; family Pelobatidae; genus Pelobates; species Pelobates cultripes. The sequence continues at coordinate 111,786,031 of OW240917.1, read as the reverse complement.
TCATCATTAAAGCAAAACACAAAGGGAAATTCTATCCAACTAAATCAGAATTACAACTAGTGGGTTCAATGCACATATCAAATAAGAGTGTGCATTTGTGGCACGAGTTAAATATAGCATTGGTAGTGATTTTTCTCTTTGCTTTTTTGTATATATGATTATAAAATAGAAAAAATGAACATAGAGCTGTTCTCCCTCTGACATCATAAGCATTACAATGGGATGCAGTGGTTATGGTGCTTGGAGTATTCCTTTAAGGATTGTACATTTTTTACATTTGTTTTATAACACAGTGTGTTGATAATTTAAATCTGTATTTAGATTTTGGTAAAATTAAATCTGAAATGCCTACTCAGTCTGCGCCAACTAAACTTGTATTCATTTTCATACTAGGGTATGGGTATGTAATTGAGTGCATACTTTGCATGCTTGATTCTCAATAAAAAGAAAAAAGAAAAACAAATATGCAGTTTTGTCCATCTGAACCACGCATCCTCTGTCCTAACTCCCTCATTCTAAAAGGTTTCCTTCTGTTCCCGAAATACCCAATTTCACAGCCTCTTTCTGTCACTCCAGTCTAAGCAGTATGTCTTAAATTACCCATTTTACATGCTATCAGAAAGCACAGCCAAGATTTCATAAGCACAATGCTGGTAACTGAACTACGAGACCTGTAAACTGCTGCTCTGGGAAAAACTCTGGCTTTAAAATGTATCTATCTCTCCCCACTGCACCCAGACACGTGGCATGACAAATATATAGGTGAGAGAGATACAGATAGAAATTATCTTCACTGCAGGCTATTGACTGTTGTATTTATAATCTCTATCAATAAAGTTAAACTGCTAGAACTTAATGTGTCCTTTAACCCAAGCAGCGCTTAAACAGGTCCAACATTTTAGGCTCCATAGATATTATTATTGAAAAGAACAAATGAGCACAGAGCTGTTCGCCTCCTCTTTCCCCATCAAAAAAGTGGATTCAGAAATATTTACAATTTGTGTGAAACAATCAAAATCCAGAAAAGAAGATTATAGACCAAATGTTTGTGAAAGTTGGAGAAAAAAAAGAATAACATTTTAAAACTGCAGTTTATACTTAGGGACTTAAGGACATAATAACGTATAATAACTTATACATTTATTAAGGAGATCATTGAATCTTTTCTTCTGTTTATTCAGTCTCCTACTCCCCTGAATGGGTGTTGGTGTGAACTCTGCTGAGAAACATGTACAGTTAGTAAAGGTTCTGGAGTCCCCCACTGCTACACATAACTCCCTCATTCTAAAATGCTTCCTTCTGTTCCCCAGATACCTAATCTCATAACCTCTTTCTGTCTAAGCATTTCTCCAATGACACATTATTATCTGCTATCAGAAAACGCAGCCAAGAGATTTCATTAACACAATGCTAACAACTGGACTGCGAGACCCGAAAACACCTGCTCTGGGCAGAACTGGGGCTTTGAAATCTGTTAGTCAACCCCCACCTCATATGGCAACATGGACTGGAAAATTTATAGCTGAGAGAGATACAGGCAGAATTTATCTTCTTCAAGTATAACAAACCCCCTATACACTATAGACCAAATAAACACTGTTCAACTTCTCTATACTACTTGCAGCAAAGTTGGTTCCTTAGCTTTCCATCTTTCAAGAACAAGTTTTTCTAGGCAGGCTGGAGCATTACAACACTAGATCACATTTTGCTCAAAACATATTTAGAACATGTTCTTTCTTACTCTCTTTAGTAGCACATAAGTTATTTCATAGATTAGAATGGTCTAACCTATTACAGTTGTCGATACAGCTTAGATTCCATCAGTCTTACTTTTTTCTTGCTTAAATATAATTCTTCTTGAGAAATTTATTTTACATATAGCATTGTTACATATATTATATACATACTGCTTCCAGATATCTTGAACATAGAAAGCCAAATAAAAAACTACATACGAGAGTACAAATTACAAACAATAAAAAGGACAAATAACTAATAACATTCATTATGGCACAGGAAAAAAAATTAAACTTTGGATAGGATTAACTATGGGCATTAAAAGACTAATATCACTTTTAATTCCAATGATGGGCAGCAACAAAATCATGGATCATCCCTCGGCCTTACTTAAATGCCTAGAGGTACCTTCCTTGACCATGTTCTTGTCCCTGTGATTTCTTTCTGATTTACAGTGGTAACCCTTCTTCTCCCTCTTTCTCCCAGTAACAGCTTCTTTCTAAAATATGATCTATAATCACACAGTTCAGAGTATTATAATGTGTCCTCCTATGCAGACATTTTCAAAAAAAGCTAAGTTTCAATAAAAGCTTGCTATTATATTTACATCCCTTGAGGGCCTGTGGGATTTTTCTGCATCTGACATTCCTCAGTTCCTAATAAAGCAAGCTTCTTCTCTCCCCAGACCTATTTATCAACTTCTAAAATTCTTGTCTGAAGATACATTTCGATATAAATGAAACATAACACAAAAAACAAACAAACATAAAGGTCTCCATTTTGTTATGCTACCCAAAGACCAATCTTAATATCCTGGAATTTAGTTGTAATTAAAAAATCAAAAGATTTATTTAACCTTTGATCCAGAGACATTATATAACACCAAGGACAGAACAGGACAAAAATAAGGCCCAGGCATTCAAAGGTAAAGCAGACCAATATGGGAAGGCGTGGATAGGGTTGTTGTCAGAGAGGGGGCATGTTCTGTCATCACCAGTGACACGCACACATCCCAAAAAGGGTGTATAGGGATACTGACTGTGTTTTTGCATGCAATTGGGGTAGGTTTCTTATAGTATTGCGTGTTGTGTATGCTTGTGTATGGGGAGGCTGCATGACAGTTTTTTGATGGACATAGTTGAATGTGGGGTTGCATGTGTTGGGAGTCTGCTTGTGGGGTTCCGTGTGTAGGGAAACTGCTATAGTTTATCACTAATTCGCTTCCATTAAGGGTATACGTTGCTTATGTATTCTTTACGCCAAAGTGCATAACTTTGTATTTTTTAACATTAAATTTCATCTGCCATTTGAGTGCCCAGTCCCCCAGTCTATCTAAATCCCTCTGCAGCAAAGTAATATCTTGCTCAAGTTACATTAATTTACAGAATTTTGTGTCATCTGCAAACACTGAAACATGACTTTCAATGCTTTCTTCAAGATCATGTATAAACATGTTAAATAGAAGTGGTCACAGAACAGACCCTTGAGGGACACCACTTGCCACCTCTGTCCAGCTAGAAAATTTACCATTAACAACAACTCTTTGTACTCTGTTTTTAAGCCAATGTTCTACCCAAGAACAAGCATTTTCATCTAGACCGAACAAATAAATAAAAAACAAATACATTTTATCCCGCTACAGCAATGCTTTTAAACAGTAGAAAGATCAAAGAACATGGCCCTCCTACCACCCATCATCAGGGCGACCTGGCCATTGAGTTAAGAGCTCGCCCCATGGCTGTCGCGGCCCACCAGGTATTTGCCCAATGGCCATGCTAAGCTGTATATTACTAATTACACTAATTAAGACCCAATATTTTACCATAGAATGTATGTATCCTAAAATTCAACTTAAGCTCCAACCACATTTACTACATAGTGTTGAAACCCTACAAGATCTAAACCTACATATATGTTTTCATGTGGAGCAACTTCAAGCATGGAGTCTTCCACAAAAATCTCTCCTGCCCCAACTTATGAGTGTCCTCAGTCTACCTGCTTGTCCTACTTTTGATGACATACTTTCATCCATGCAGAAGTATCCCAATTGTTTTGTTCTCAAAATCCAAATTGTGCTTGTTGAGCATGACATGTCCTTGCCTCTTTAATTCACTCTCAATTTCAAAAGGTTAGCAAGTAAACATTGTTGCATGCATGAGTCTTCCCCTTCTTTTTTCCTGGTCTTGTAACCCATAAATAAACTCTTCAAAGTCTACACCATCTACATCTTTATCTCTAGAGTAAATTGATAACGTTCTACTCTCTCATGGCCTCCTAGTGACTGACCACTAGTGACATATTCTGATATGATTCTTATACATAGCATTGCCAAACTCCCTTTGATTACGCAAGACGACTTCTTTCCTCTAACTTGGTTTGAAGAGTTGTGCACAGATAACCATTTGCCTATGGTTATAATTTTTCAGCAATCCACTATAATGTCAGCTTTTTATTCTAGTCTACTAACCTATGTTTCTCAATAGGAACAGGATTTGAGTTAGGTACTTAAAGATACCAGATGGGAAAATATATGGAAGCTTTCCTGAAAAGCTTAGAATACTACAGGAACAATGTCTTAAACTTCTGTGTAGATGGTATATTACTGCAAAGAAATTATACCTGTAATTTACTGTAGGTAAGTCCACAATTGTCTTTGTTGTTATGAATGCTCATGCATTCATATGTGGTGGTTGTATCTAAAGACACAGCATTACTGTAAGTTTCTGATTTACTCTTTCATAAAGGTCCATCAACTGGTCATTTTTAATACTTTATTCTCTAGAGCTATAGAAACTAATATTATTCCACTTTCCAAAGAACTAGCCAGAAAGAAAAAAATATATATTTCACAAATTAATCTCCTACCATAACCTAGACATGTGCACTAGGTTAATGTGCATATAATGTTGTAATATGAAGTAAAATAACCATTTGTCTGTCAATGTAGAATCAAAAAAAAACCATTGTCTACTGTTAATAACACATTACAGATTTTTCATGTATCTATAAAATGCAGTTGTCAAAGCAAGTTCCTTTTATCTTCATAACTGAATTGGCAACATGATGTCTTTACATTATATCCCAAATATGATCTGTTTTCAAAATGCTGAATAAAAGAATGTCAAATTGGTTGCTTTCAATCCGTTTTACTGATTAAATTAAAGGACCACTCTAGGCACCCAGACCACTTCAGCTTAATGAAGTGGTCTGGGTGCCAGGTCCCTCTAGGATTAACCCATTTTTTTATAAACATAGCAGCGGGAGGGGCACCCTCAGGGCACTATAGTGCAAGGAAAACGAGTATGTTTTCCTGGCACTATAGTGGTCCTTTAATGAAATTGAAATAATGGAACCATTGCTCGAATAGGTTGATATTTATTGGCAGACATATTGTTCAAAATGCTGTGGAGATATAATTTAGTTGCTGTTCCATTGAAGTCACATTGGAATAATGAATAGCATGTTTGACTACCATCATTTAAAGGGACACAATAGTCACCCAAATGCTTTCCTATGGACTGCTTGAATGCGCGTGTGGCTTACTTACCTTCATCCAGCGCCGGGCCCCCTCTGCGCTGGTGACCTTTCCTCCCCAGCCGACGTTAGCTCCCGAGTGGAGTGGAATGTGCATGCGCAGCAAGAGCCGCACGCGCATTCAAACAGTTAATAGGAAAGCATTTCTCAATGCTTTCCTATGGACGTTCTGCACGCTGGATGCAAATTTCGCATCCAGCGTCGTAGAAGCACCTCTAGCGGCTGTCAGGAAAACAGCCACTAGAGGTTGGATTAACCCTACAAGAGGTTGGATTAACCCCTTCAGCGCCAAGGGAGGGGGACCCTGAGGGTGGGGGGGGGTGTCCTAAGGATGATATAGTGTCAGGAAAACTAGCATGTTTTCCTGACACTATTGTAATCCTTTTATATTTCATAAGGTATCCATTACCGCCTAACTTTATCCAAAATTGCCATTTCAGACCAAATCACAATTGTACTTTTCTAAAACACTTGTTTTGTTTTTTTAGCCTAAACTATTATAGTGACTTCTGATGAATCGGCAAACAATTTGCAACTATAAAATTTAATCATTGAAAAAATAATGAGCAACTCGTAAAATAGTATGATTAATTATGTACTGTGACAACCAGTTTATTGAAGATTAGGCATATTCAGCTTCAAACTCAGCATGGTGTGCTTTTCAAATTGTTGCTGGCTCAGTTAAAAGTATGAAACATGTTAACGGGATTTTTCACATAACTCTGCTCTTGCCTTCATGCATGGCAGGCTTTATTGATGCAGAAAAATAGGGACAGAAGCAGATTTAGAACTTTATACCTTTCATTATACTGACTTTTATCCTTATTTCTTTCTGACGTTCCATGGGATAAAAGTCAGGAATGTCATAATGACATCTTTCCTCAGGCAGATTTCAATATTTCAAAAAGAGTAATGTAGTTCTGTATCATACACAAATATATGGACATATAGATACATTTACACACACAGACATTATTCATACAGTACTACTGTGTTATGTTACTCAAAGTAAGAAGGCTTGGAATATGGCATAGAGTAAACAATACTGCAATATACATAATATATATAATATAGATATAATATAAAATCCACATATTTCTTTGTACACTTTTTTTTTTACAAACCCATACAATAAACCAATTTTTTTTATACAACCAATAGATTGTTAGCTCTTTAGAACAAATAATTTCAATTATTAAACCTACATAGCCAAGGAGGAACAATTCTCAAATTAAGCTATGTTTTCAAGCTTATCTGTTTTGGTCTACTGTCTCTTTGTCAATTCTCCACAATTCCTTAGTTAATAAATAACCTTCATTTTATAGATATTGGCTAGTCCTATATATAGTTCCAAGCTAGAGCTCAATCTCTAAACTGTAAGCACTTTTGAGCAGGGTCCTCGTCAGCTTATTGTTGCTGTACTAATTTGTAACTGTCTCATTTATTACAAAATTTCTCTCTTATAACTTAAATAGGTGGACGCCATATAAATGCCAATAATAATAGTATTTAGAAGAAAATGTATTGCAGCTACTAATTGAATTATATAATTGATATTCATATAACTAGTCAGGTAGACAAGGCTAGTCAGACTAGACACAAATATGCTTACACTAATACAAGTGTATTGAATGATCACATGTACACACACAAACACACACACATTATATATATATGTTGAGAGAGAGAGAAAGAGGGAGCACAATAGTGGGGGAAAAAGACTTGCTGTAAATCGAACTAAGCTGCCTTTACCTTTTTCTTCATAATCAGATTCATAGCTTCATGTCTCCATCCTAGTCATATCAGACTTCACAAGCTTTGTGTGTTCCTGACTGTAGCCTGAAGATTATTATTAAGTGGAATCTCATAGCGCTGGGTTAAACATGTTTAGTGCGGGTAATGTTTTCTTCGTAACTTTGCTTGACAGGTAGTTGATCATGCCTGTCATTCCAAGGGTCTTGAGTCAAGCAAGCTCATCTTGTATTGAACGATCAGATCTATAAAGACTGATGTATATGAAATGATTGGGATATTTATTTTCTTTTGTCTTGCTTATTTTATTTTTCTCCAATTTATTTCATCCTTGTTTCATTTGATCCCTTTACTTCTTTGCATGCACTGCAACTTCTGAAAATAAAAAGTTAGAAATGTGTTGTTCCAGTAAATATCGCTCAGTGATCTGATAATTGAATTCCGATGTTAGGAACCTATCCCCACAATAAGCATTACTCTGCACTTTTTAGTAAGATGCTGCTTTTATTTCAAATGCATTCATTGAAGTAGTAATATCCCTTTATGTTTCATGTTAGCAAATAAATATGAAATGCTCATAAAGGCAATTAGCAGTTTTGACTGTAGAGCAAATTTTCTATTATACAAAGGCGCATGGGACTTTCTTTTTTTTTTTCAAAAGTAATGGTCTATTGCTAAATATAGAGCTTGCTGAATTATACATTTCTTAAATGGGATGTGTTCTTCTAATGGGACTTTCAATATCTCAACTGTTTTAGTTTTCCACATGTTAATTATCAGTTATTTAGCAAGCTTTAATATATAATTTACTTTCCGTAATTGCAGTATCAGCTAATATCTGGAAAGCATTCTGCATACACTTACAATGAGTTTTAAGATGCAATTCTATGCTATGTGCCAGTGTGCATTTGGCTGCTACACTGGCATTTAACGCTACTTAGGGCATTATTGAAAGGTTGCATATTTAACTCTGTGACTGATACTAGACTGGGCAAAGTGACATATTGATGGTAAAGGATTTCAATAATAAAATCATGTCACCAAATCGTATATTTACTAAGTACCCCAGGCCATCTGGATTTTATATGATAATTTAAATACATATCCAAAACAATTACTATATTATAATTGCAACAGAGGCTCAGTGTGTATTCAGAGTCTAAGCAACGTTTCCAACATGTGAACAGAAGGATAGACAACAGCTCCCCCTGATATCTATTAAGGAATGTAATGGTTCTTGGCTTGAGGGGATGCCCTGGTTCAGAATGTATCCTACTAATTTACTGTTGTCAGTAAAGGAGAAATTCAAAGGAGTAAATTATACCTGTTTGATCCTACTTGTTGTGGACACATTCTGCTGACCCATGGGCATATTGTGTTTTATATATTAAATAAAGATGTTGGTAAATTATATCTAAATATCTGAAAAATGAAACCTATGAAGTTGTAGGGGATATGTTGTATAGACTCTATTTATCAGACTAAACAGGAGGTTATATAGAAGAAACATAGTAAAACCATGGTAAAAAAGCAGGTCAGTTTAATATTAGAAATGTTCACTAGTAACAGGCTATGGAAAAAAATCACTAATTTGTCAAAATAAAAAATAGCTTAAAACATCTAAAGCCATAGGGAATCAGGCCTAGGGGAACACTTGATATGCTTGGCACTGAGAGTTTATGAAGTAGTGTTCCTCAAACAAAAAGTGTAATTCTAGTGACTTCCCCAAGTTCTCTGAGTGCTGCCTTTTTAATTGATCCTCTCTCAGGAACTGCACTTACATTATCAAAGATTACTATGCATTGCACAGCAACACCTTGACATTGAAATGATAGTAACATAGTAGTGTATGTTGAAAAAGCACTAAAGTCCATCGAGTTCAATCTCGAAGCTGACATGCATATGTGGTTTACTCACTAGAAGTTGGATCAGCTAACACTCCGTGGTTTCTTGAAGATAACTCAGTATAAATACCCAAACATGAGGATGAACACATTGCAAGGCAAAACAGCGTCATATTTGGTAGATAGGCAAAGTTGCCCTTTTTGTTGTGTCTTGATTTGGCAGATAAGCTTACACTTTAATGACCATTTGAGTGCTACTAAAAACCTCCAATTATTTAATCATGCAAAGAGATCTGGGATAGTGCACAACTTTTCTTTGGTTTGGTTTTGTACACTTTTAGGTAAGGACCTTTACAATTTGGATTTTGTTTTGGTTACGTCATATCAGAGAGCTTAGTCTCTCACTGTTACTGTAATTGTGGGAGTTTAAGTGGGATTGACATTATTAGTGCAGGCACATTGCCCAGTAGGAGAATATGGAACATATATGAAACCAGAGGATTTGAAACACTATTATTTATGATGTAGGAGACATGTTCACCTATATAATTGTTTTAATCTTTACTCCCAAAGAGAATAAATTCCACTAGTAAACCTGATTCCCTCATTCCATATACCCCTATTCAATTTCTCTTCACTACTCTCACAACCAGAGGCAGTAGAGGGTAGTAGGTAGGGGTGTAGAGAATAAGAAAACAGACAAGCACGACTTATCAAAAAATACACATAGATCACAAAAAAGCACATACATACCTAGAGAAGTATTCTACATATAGTACATGTAGTATTCTACACTACATATAGGCACTCAGGCATTCACAAACTATAGACAAAACTATGAACAGAAGGAATCGCATTGTTTTTTTGTGTGTGTGTGTGTTTTAATACCATATTCATACATGGAATATTATGTTCTCCTCATTTTTAATTTTTTTATTGTTGGGCTGTGAATGGGTTTTCCACCTCTATTGTTATAAGAAAGTCTGCGAATTATGTTTTCTAGCTGTTAGTAGGACCTGTGTTTTTTATGTTGTGGTTGTGTGTGGCCTACATGTTTTTCCTGTATGGTTGAGTGCCTGTAAATTACTGTAAGACAGTAAGCTCATTATGTTTTATTGGAATACTGTAAGATGTGTGTTTTACTGGGCAGTTATCTGTCAGCCTGTTCATGTAAATACGTAGTATTAATCAGCTCTACAGGATTTACTGTATGGCTGAAAATGAGCTTGTTGTATAGTGTAATTGTTTAAAGATCTGTGCTTGGGGACTAGAGGTATATGTTTAAATGGGACAGTGTGGCCAAGGACTGATAAGAGCATGGGACCTTGTGTTTGAATGTAGAATCACAATGATAAATACCACATAAAGATCTTGTAAAGGTCTAATAGTCCTTCCTTTACATGAGCTCACAAAGGCATTCAGTCTTAAGGAACTATTTTTCAATATGCAGATTTTTAGCTTCAAATTCCAAACTATGCAAGGTTACTCTCATGTAGACAATATCTACGTCTTCTGGATACTCTGATGTCACATCTAACCACATGATGTTGATTCATGGACCACAGTACATGACAGTGTCTAAACAATGACCCTTAGTTAAAACAAGGAAGAATTGGCTCGCAAATCTTTGTCCCTTTTTTGGATAATATTTCAATTTAATGAATGTAACTTTACTTAATATCTTAAATATTGCTAAAAATTTAAATCTCATTATAGGTGCCAATAATTTGTTGACAAACATTTTGGGTTTCTTTAATTAAATTTACTTTATTTTAAAAGAATAGTATAGACATATTGGTAACCAGCCATTGAGATGTTTTGAAACAAATCTAACATTCCAATATTCTGTGTTCATGTAATGGTAAGAGTCTGTCCATTGAGTGTTATAATACTTCAAACGGCAAAAGACATGATAGCTGTGCCTGTGGCTGTGCCACGTAAAGGATGCTTGTATTAAACCCATAGTTCTAAAAGTGCAACTCAATAAAAGTTACTCTACAATAAATGCTCAAATGTATGACAATATAAATATGATAAATTGGAGCATTTTCCATCCAAAAAAAATTCAAGTATTAATGAATATTAGTTAAAATTTTAAGTTGTTAGGCATCAATTCAAACAAAAAATTCTACTCACAATTGTAATTGATTCATTATAAATGGATTCTGTAATTGATGCCTTACAAAAAGATAACAAATCATAGTAACCATGGAAAAAGCATGAACACATTGGATATGTATATTTGTGTTTATTCATTTTTGCATGTATGAAATGCTATTTCGTGACATTTTATTATCTAAAGTGAATTAAGTTAAGAATCAACTTATAACATTTATCCTAAACAAGTACAGTCAAAACCCTGCACACCCTATTTTCAGGTATAGTATTAATAGTACAATGTCAAAATGCATCATATTGCAAAAAAGAAACATTTTGAAAGAAAAGCTATAAAAATACACAGAGTTGAAAATATAATTTAACTGTATGTAGTTTAGTTATAAAAAGAAGCAATGACTATATTAGTCACTTTTCATTATTATCAATAACTGCAGAATAATAACGTGAAAGTATGAGTGTATGAAAATGTTACTTTTTTGTCTCAACTATAACATGGTTTGAGTATTGAATATGAATATGAATAAATAAATGTATTATGCCCTAAGTAACTTGAGATTCTCACTGACATCTATGCAGGCCCATCTACTCCTTTGACAATAGTGAATATGTTTCTGCCTCCTTAACCCCTTAAGGATCAATTACAAAGACTTTTTTTTGCTAATAACGTTTGTTCTGATAATGTGGCACTTACCTGCTATAACCTCTACTACTGTTAAATGAATGTTAAATCATGCAATTTTGATATAGCCTCTGCCATGAATGGTTTACTATGGCGGAATTATTCAGTCATTGATCATTACATGGTTAATGTGCTCTGTTAATCCTGTTTAATTACTAGCAGGCAAGGATCCCAATTTTTATTTTTATTTTTTAAAAGAGGATATACAAGTTATTTTGACAATTTAAATAATAATGTTAAATGAGTTTTCACAATTTAGAAAAAACGCATTCCGTTACCAGCCTTTATCAAAGTTCCAGTCATAATGGCTTTTTTTGTATAATTATTGCCAATGTTCCAATACATATACCACCCTAACTGCACATTATCCCATGGCCAATATGAGCATTGAAATTGAGCCATTTTGTCACCAGTTTCATACAAAGTATTTTATTGTTGCTGTGAATCTCCTACGCCTGATGTGTTATTGTAATGTGCACATCTTAATATAGTGTAATATTGCTGCCTCTGTCCCCTATTTAGCTTCCTTCCTACATGTTTGCAGTTTTTGAGTTTGACAATTTTTCATATACTTCAACTTTATAAACAGATATCTTTCTAAGTATCCTTCCAAGTACTTGTTTATCTTGAAAACAACAAATTTGATATTATGTTTATTTTTCAAGCTTGTAGGCATAATTATTGTATTTCTTTACAGTTCTAGCACAGTTCATAAAAAAACTATATATTTTAATCCTATGTCTTTTCTCATGTCTTTAATATATTCCCTTTTTAATTTCTCCCGTGAATCTGTAGCATTTACCTCTATCATTTTATAGAATGAAAAATCCTAATAATGATCTATTATATTTTTCTTTACAACACTCCGACTTTGTCTTTTTCTATTATAAACTATTCTTGTGATGTGTGTTACTTTTTAACGAGTATAAGTTTCTCTCACGCCTGTCCTTTGCTAATTACTGTAATAAATACTAAGGGAGTGCATCCACTAAGGCAGGAATTGTAAAAAAAAAAAAAAAAAATAGAACAAAGAATTTCAATTTTTAAATCAATGTAGCCAAGGAGAAAACTTTCTCAAATTAAGCTAGTTTTCTTAGTATTCTTAGTTTAATTAATAGCTTATATTATATAGATAATGGACTAGACCAATATATGGTTCCAAGCTTGAGTTAATCATTAGATTGTAAGCACTTTCAAGCAGGGTCCTCATCATCCTATTGTTTCTATAACATTTGTTTTTCATATCTCATTTTTATTAGATGTTTTTCATTAGATATTTCACAAATTATCATCCCCACACACATTCCTTCTAACTTGCAAGCAAACATTTATTCATGACTGCATTACTTCCCTGGGATTAATATTATTTCTATTCCCAGTACCTTATTGATCCTTACTTATACAGGGAAGTTTTAGGATGTATGTCTCCACATACATAATACTGATATGGACATAAACATAGAAAGAATGACATAGTAGTATCTTGAGTCATCTGGGGAGGGGAGGGAAGCGGGGCAACTCTCTATATACATTTGTTTTGTTCCTTGCGCCTTCGTTAGCTTATCTAATATTTGAACTGCTGATTACTCCGATACTAGACTCCATGGTTCCCAAATATTCCTATATACTCTCATTAGATTTAAATTCCTATATATTGGTTTTTCCATTTTCTGCTGATAGGCTGATTTTCTATTTCGTTCCATGTTGGAATACCCTTATCTCTACAATGCCTCGCCATGCAGACCTTAATGGCCATCAGGATATGTGTAATTAATAATTTTGATATTTTTCTATTTATTGGAAAATCTCTATGAAATAAACATAATTGGGGGGTTACCACATATGGGATGTTAAAACCTTACTAATTGTTTCCTCGACTTTATGTTTTAAGGGATCAAGTTCATAACATTCCACCATATATGGCTTTGTGAATCAACTTCTCTTATACATCTCCAACATCTGTCAAGAGGGATAAAATTAAGACATTTTAAATCGTACTAATTACCATCTATGGACTAATTTGAATTGAAGTTTTGTAAATATTGACACTGTGGATGGCTTTTCTTAAAAGAGCAAAAGACTCCTTCCATTGCTCCATAGTGAATTCCCTCCTTGATCTTCCTCCCATCTTGACATTGATCTTATTTTCTCCTTGTGTCTTTGATTATATATTGTTTTATTTATATTTGAAATTAGTTTATTAACTTTTTTCTAATTCAATCAGGGAGTCCAACTCTGTGTCTTTAGTTATTATCCTTGTTTGAATGAAACTTCTACAAAAACAATATAGCAAGTGCTCAACTGTCAAAGGTAAATTTGTGAGTCATGCAGCTATAAAAGATCAGGGTTCTAAATGAGTTAAAGTGACTTGTGTCCCCTAACAGGTTAACAAATACCATAAAACAAATGAGCCAATAGCACACTAAGACGATATTGCACAAAATATTTTTATTCACATAATGTATAAGTAAATACATATGAATAGTAAAGTGCAAACATGCAGAGAATTCACCTTACCAATAACCCTATATTCTAGGCAACTAAAGTGCTTAATGCCTAAACCCAAATGTAACAACAAGTATACTGACCAACGTTTTGGCACCACACCTTTCTCAAGTGGGATCTCAATGCTAACATGATCTTGTTACCATTTATACAGCCCCACTAAAGTGTCCCAAGTGAAAAATGCAATTAAAAACAGGTGAGGGAGATGGATAACCCCTGAAGTTTATACAGGCTGCTTCCCTGCACTTCCGCAGTTGACTTCCACAATCAGGATATGACGTCATAACTTATGTGGACACAACATGTGACATCATTACACAGCGTAATTACATGTCGAAGGCTAATAGGGGGCTGATCTTGAAGGGGAGGGAAGAAGTGACCGGACATCTGTATCATGACAAAACCAAACTACAATGGGCTGTAAGGTCTAAAAGTCCTCGGTAATACACATAAGAGTGGGACAGAGTATCTCAAGTGCTATATCTTCCCAAGTACTGATATATAACAGCAATCTCTTTGTTGACCTAAGTCTATACATCTGTGAACAGTGACATCCGAACATCAGCAGTTGTATCATTGAGACATCATTTGAAGAAAATGTCTACCTCGAATGAAAGTAAAATATTGTTTCCCAAACACCTCTATATTTTCTTGTAACTGTTGGAAAGTCTTTAAAAATAAATCAGCAGAAAAGAAAGCTCCTATCTTATTAAAACCATTCTCTTTCCATTTTTTTAGATTGATATCTTCAATGTATTCTACCACATTTTTTACATTTTCACATTTATTGTTGAATTCCTGCCTTTGTAATATTGCAAAGTGATACGGAATAAGTTGGTGCTACATAAATGCTAATAATAATAAAAATAATAATCAAGTGCATACTACAAAGAAATGTATGATTTGAGTCAGTATTGATGCCTTAAGTCTATTGTGAATCTATTGTGACATGTCACCTTTGGTTTAAGCAGATCACTTATAGAATAGCTGAATATAGCATGTATAATGCAACCAGTCTCTAGAAAGTACAGAAGGTGTACCAAATAAAGATAATATGTATTAACTTGACTACTAGAATGTTCTAAATGTAGCAATGCAAAAGAACAGTTGCTAATTAAAAACAACATTTTCACCACTAAATTGTATAACTAGTCAATCCTGTGCATTTCAAAAATGTAAAAAAAAATGTTTTTTCTTTTTCTCTCAGATTTCACATTCCCTAAAGTCTACTGAAGATAAACAGATGTGCTGCAATGGTTACATAAATAAATCATCTGGATTTAAAGGATTTGTCAGTTTCTATTTGTCATTTGATAGTTGTTAGCAACAGTTTGTCCAACATGAATTACATCATTAATTTTCGCAGACATTTTCAGAGGACAATCCTTCTGCTTGCCACCTTTTGCATGGTAAGCATCGTCATTTCAGCCTATTATTTGTACACTGGTTATAAACAAGACAATGAACTGTCTGAAGTTTCAATGGAAATAGATTGTACACACATAGAATCCCTGCCATATAAACTTCTAGGACAGAAAATTGGAAAACCAACTGTTTCCTTAAGGACAGAGGCCGTTATCCTGGTCTTTATTGAGAGTCAATACTCTCAACTTGGCCAAGACATCATAAGCATTCTAGAATCTAGCCAGTTTAGGTTTCATGCAGAAATTGCTCCAGGAAAAGGCGACCTTCCACCACTAACTGAAAAACACATTGGAAAGTATGCTCTTATTATCTATGAAAACTTTTGGAAATACACAAACATGGACACATGGAATAAAGACATTTTAGATAAATACTGTCATCAGTACGGAGTTGGAATAATTGGATTTCTTAAAGGAAGTGAAAATAATGTACAAAACTTCAATCCAAAGGGGTTTCCATTTATTATCCATAGCAACATGGCTGTAAAAAACTGTTGTGTTAACCCCTACACATCATTGCTTCATATAACTAAACCATCAACGAAACCAGGCAAAGGGACCTTATTGGGAAATGAATGGACAGTGTTTGAGTTCAATCATTCTTTTTACCAACCTGTGGTTTTCACAAAAGTTAAAATGCCTGTAAATACCCAACCTCAGTTATCTAAAATATCTTTATTTGCCACTGTTATGTATGATCTGGGATTTCAGGATGGGATCCAGAGAGTATTCTTTGGCAATAATTTGAATTTTTGGCTTCACAAGCTTATTTTTATAGATGCCATTTCTTTCCTATCAATGAAGAGCTTAATGCTTTCCTTGGAAAGATTCATTCTTGTGGACATAGATGATATATTTGTAGGGAAGGAGGGAACCAGAATGAATGTCAATGATGTCAAGGTAAGTCTTAATTATTATCTACATTATTTAAAAAATGAGAGATGAGCTCTTGTCTGATTAATTATTCATCGACTTGGCTTTTCTATCTCTGGTGTCCATGAGCAGTGTAAATCTACTACTTCATTTAGTATGCAGCCTTGACTTGTTAATTTTTGCTATATCAATAGATAGCTTAAATTAGGAATATGCAAGAGATTTGGACAGTAATATATATCTTTATTATGTAGTGTTATATTTACAAAGGTATTAATGAGAAAAATATGACTGAACCATTAATTAGATTTTATACATGTTTATTGTTTTGTTTGTTCTCAAAATACATGTTAATTCTCAAAATATTTGATGTAGATCACATTTACATTTAGAAGCTCTGAGAGAGGCTTAGCTATGTGCCTATTCAGAAAGAGACAATTAAGTATCTATGTGAAACATTGGATATTCCACATTTAGTAGAAAGACGAATGAAGTGCAATATAAAAGGAAGCCTACAAATAAAGTGATTTTTTAATGTGAAGTACAGTGAAGTTGTATAGTGAACTAGTCAGAAATAATAAGGGTACTCACTAAGAGAGGAATAGATGCAGTAAAGGTATAATTAACGATTAAGATTATAAGGCATCTGAGACACATAGAAGCAATGATATATTGAGAAGCCACAAGAATAATTGCACTATAAATAAATCAGCAATGCTGACCACATTGTATTTAAAATAGTCTTAATAATAATGCAGTTAGAGAGAGAAAATATAGAGAAAAGCATAGTGAATCCACATGAACAAATAATAAGAAAGAAACACACAATAAATATAATATTCATCCCTTGTGTTTTAAAGAAACAATTAAAATATAATGACCACTATATTGTAGCAGCACTTATAGTGCAATTAAACTAGGGATGCAGTCACATTTATTTCTGTGCAGTTTTAAATAGGTTTGGTAAATCAAAGGAAACGATTTCCTCCACAAAGCCAACTCCTATATTATGTCAACATGATGTGGGTTCTTGTTTGGCATTTTTTAAACAATGTATACCCAAGTCAGAAGAGTGTTGGATATTGGCTATTTTGTCAGTGCCAAATCATGTTAACTTTAATTGTAGGTTAAAACATTGATATTTTCAATCTTGAACTTTTTTTATTCTAAACCATTGCTGGATTTTTCACTGTTAGGACTGTATGTAATTCAAAAAGCAGACCATGCAAAGCACACATCCTATGAAATCTTTATGCATCAGACTATCAATATTCTATGATGGCTTTTCTAGGCCTGAGGATTGCCAATTAGACAAACCTAGTTTAAAATATAAAAAATTTTTGTAGAATTCCCTGTTGGTTTATTGGTTTGGTGTCTTCTTTCCAGTTGCATTCAAGTTAGAATGACAAAATTAGTGTGATTGATTCAGGCAATATGCAGAAATGGATTTGCAAATTTCACATACATATCATTTGGCTACAGTCTCTTTATCATTTCAGCAACAGGGAAAGCTGCATATTTAATGGAACATAATTATTAATACAGTATTACAAAAAAAGAAATTAAGACAAGAAAATATAATGATGATGATTTTTATCACATATATAATTGGTCCTCATGTTAAATCCTGTACAAACCAGACACTTACACCAGAGTTGGATTTAAATGCCAGACACCTTGAGATATTAATACTTTTTTTCTTATGTGTCCTAAAGAGACTTTGTTATCAGAATTTCTCAGTTCCATTATCGAGTAGTTTAAAAACTCAATAAACCATGCATTGCCATTTCTAATACGGTGGAGTCTGATTTACCCGTTGTACTTACCTTTTGGTATGGTGGGTATTCTCCATCATTAAGCAATGATACTTATGAGATTTGTTTAATATCATGTTTACTTACCACTATATATCTGAGTTGTTTTCTCATATTCTCTGTGTTCATTCTTGATACTTTTTTACATTTTTATTTTGTATTTGCTCTACCATTATTTCACATTTTCTCAATCAGTGTGCCCATATTAACTGAAAAAATGTGTATATTCTGTTACTCATAACCATTAAAGACACACTCCAAACACCATAAACACTTCAGCATGCTGTAATGGTTATGGTGCAAGGCATGTCCACATGTCTGCCTCCGCCTTCCCCCCACTGTAAGTAGTCAAACCATATTATAATGGTTTGACTTATTACGTGGGCTCTGCAGGGTGCTTCTTCCCACCTACACTAAATTCAAAATATATTAAGAGTAGATCCTATCTTAGAACGGTTTGACTACTTACAAAATGGGTCTCCAGAGCACTACTTGTATCATAACCACTGCATCAGCCTTTAGTTGTTATGGTACTTGAAGTGTTTCTTTAACTACTAGGTGTTGCCCCTCTCCTTAGCACAATAGGATAGAAAATGTTTGATGAGTATGAATGATGATTTTGATGAGTATGTATGATGTTCCTAGAGGTGTTTGCAGGGTTATATCAGACAGTTCTTACACACTGATTTCATTGGTGATGGCAGATATATCAGATATATCAGATATCAGTGAATGTGCCATTATTGATGGATGTTGCAGTATTATTTGATGTCTCACTCTAGGAATGTCCATCTGTCAAATTTCACTCTGCTTGTGAGTAGGACCATCCAGAGATCTTAAAGTTCTGTGCCCCAAAAAAGACCATTCATTTGTACTTGTCCCCCTTCTCCTGGCCAAAATGTAGCCAGTCCTCCCCTGTAACTATGGTTACGATGTTGGGCTTGATTTACTATATATGTATATACATATAATATAGAAAACAGGGGGAGAAGAGTCTGCATATAATATACATGTAAACATTGAAAAGTCCAGTCCACAAGCAGTTTATCACCATGTTTAAGAAACAGCATTTCTTATTATGCATGAAATTATATTTATGGTACTTCATAAGTGCAGCTCTCAGTGGATACAGGCACCTTGAATAAAGGGATAAATTAGATATGGTGCATCACTGCAGCAGAAAACAAAAACGCCATGTGTGTTTCTCAGAAAACACATGGAAAACAATATGTGAATATAAAGGTGTTGCACTGTAAATAAACAATACACATAGCAGCAGAGTTTAAACAGGAGGTTTCCTGATAATGTATGCATAATGCTTATTTACAGAGTAACACCTGTTACTGTGTAACATTGCACATACTGGCACTTGTTGTACACTTAAGGCACTGTTACACCGACTTACTTATCATGCAGCATGTATCATAGAAGGATTAAACGGATTTATATAAAGAAACCATTACTTTACAGAGCCATTTTAAAACCACTCTCAATTCTATTTCACAGCTTTTCAAGCTACTAAAAGGAAAAAATATCTGCAATGGGATGTCTTCTCTGCTATGAATAAAGTGTGAATAAGCTGGGTAGAAAGCACTGTCCCTCTAACTCCCTCAGTGGGCACTTGACCTTTCTTTGGTACATAAAGTGTGTGGAAAAAGCCAGTGATAATGTTGCAGCTGTAGGCTCTGTGACCAGCATTTAGCACTATAAACAACAACATAAAACTGTTCAGAAGGAAAATAAAAACTGCAAAAAGCACCAAACTCCCAATGAAGTGCTAAGATATATTATACCCATAAAGAATACATGAGAAAAATGATGTCTAAAAGCCCTCAGGTTCATTTCAAAAAGAGGCAAAATACATCTTACGTATTTTTGTTAAAATATGAAAATATCTATTGAAAAAAAGAATATTTTATAGACAAAGTGGCATACCTACTACCTACTACAAAGTGGCATATTTGTTACTTTTCACAGAAGCTTTACTTTCAAAAAAATATATATTTAGCAAAATATAGCCTTATAATATAGGATTACATGAGGGCGGAGGTGGAAATTTCTCCTTTGATTGACATGAACAAGGAGCAGTTCAATTTAAAAATGATCTGATCCAAAGATTAACAAGTCTCACAGATACTTCCTAATTCTCTAGGGTTAAGAGTAATACCAACAGATATATGGCTAATCAAGATAGAAAAGTAATTGAGAATGCAGCACAGTGTAGAAATTGACAGGTAAATGATTGTAAGAAAGAAAATATGAAGTGGTGCTCAAATAATATTGAGTTAACTATAATCATTCAGATTTCTACCAACAACAGTCTAGAGCATCTTCCTATATGTAAGGTGCAACCTTGTTTGACAAAGATAAACAAATACTCCCAAGTGTTAGATCATGTCATCCCTCACAAATGTCCCGATATAGGAGGGACAGTTCCTATTTTGGGCCCAAATGCCTCTGCTCTTCTTGTCTACCCTAATGTCCCTCTTTTCTAGGATCTCCATGTTGTCGCTGTGTCTGAGTGTGTAACAGAGCTTCACAGCAATAATACTTCCAGTAATATGTCTTGAAACTAAATGGGTTTAGAATTCAGTCTGTGTAAACAAGATGCATTGTTCTTGTTCTAAATCACATTTTAGTTGCATAATTTCACCAAAGTCACCTAAAATTTCTCAGAACAGTGCCATCCCTTGGCACACCCCCACTCACACTCATAAATTTAAAGTGTCATTCTTTGTACATTTAAAATATTGTGAGGTATGCATACTTATACCACATGGTCTTCTAACTTGCAGAGAGGCTGTCATTGACTATATGTCTTCTACTCTTCCTGCCCTCTTCTGGAGGGTTGGTGTGACAGTTGTCTACATAGGACAGGCAGGAATCAACTATTCTAGTATACGGAGTTTGGTCAAAGAGGGCTTCATTAGTGGAAAATGGCTAGGTGTGGACAGGAAGGGTAATTAGAGAAAACTCTTCACTTCTATTGCTGATCTGGAGTACATGATCTGTGATCATAGTAGAGTTAATAGATATTTCCAATGCATCAATTTGGTAGTTGGCTAAAATACAATTATGAAAATTAGCAATGGATTACCAGGCTATATAAAAACTAAAAAAAAAGACTTCTTATATATCTTACTTGTAAATATTCATTGTTATTAAAAGGGCATGCCAAAGATGGAACTTCTATTTTAGCTATATAATTTGCAAAAGGTTTGACCCTTACCATCAAATAGCACCAGAGCCAAAAGGCACCATAACCTGCTGACGAAGCTGTAGTGGTTATAGTTTCACTTCAATTATGCAGAGAAAATGCTGGAATATGTCTGTAGGTGAGTTTACGCAACGCTTCAGCTGTTTGAAATATTTTATTTTATTTGTTAAGAGCGTTTTTTTTTTTTTTTTAAAACACTAACAATGAAACATTGTGCAGTTAAGGAAATTAGCAAATTATAATGAAACAAAACTTAACACATACATAATATAGTCTCTAAAGACATAGGCAAACACTGTTCATCCACTATTGTTTTTCACTCCAACAATCAGTGCTGAGTTTGAAATTTACCGATCCCAGGTTATGGAAAATTAAGCATTAGCCAAGGGAGACAAATTAGATGGTGTAGACTAGAGGAAGATATGCAACACATTCTGGAAGGAAATTGTTCATTGCACCTGCAAAATACTTATGTGAAAGGAAGAATTAACATAATGATGGATATAGATCATCTAGTTGAACAAGATATATATGATGTAAAAGAACATTAAAGACAGTAACTATCTAAACATACACTCCAATAAATAACCTACCGATAACTAATTATGATATTTATATATGGCATTAAATAGCTCCCTCTAAAAATATGCATTATACTGAAAGAAAAAAGTTTTGACCATAGGACTTTTTATATGTAAGTACACTTTTTCCTAAGTACGTCTGCACTGTTGTAATATTTATAAGGTATAAGTTATTAATGAACTGCATCCTATTTGTATTATTTTTTATACTACGTAGAGATCTGATGTAAGGGAGGAGCAACAAAAGGATACACTGAAGTGTAAAGGTTGAAGAGAGTTAAAGGACCACTATAGGCACCCAGACCACTTCAGCTTAATGAAGTGGTCTGGGTGCCAGGTCCATCTAGGTTTAACCCTGCCTGCTGTAAACATAGCAGTTTTTTAAAGAAACTGTTATGTTTACATTAGGCTTAATCCAGCCTCTAGTGGCTGTCTCATTGACAGCCGCTAGAGACGCTTGATTTTCACAGTGAGAAGACGCCAGCGTCCATAGGAAAGCATTGAGAATGCTTTCCTATGGACTGACTGAAAGCATGCGCGGCTCTTGCCGCGCATGCGCATTCAGCCGATGACGTCCGAAGGAGGAGGAGAGTCCCCAGTGCCGAGGGAGCCCGGCGCTGGAGAAAGCTAAACTTTCAAATCATTTCAGAACAATGTGATTGACACATGCCTGGCTCAAAAAAGCCACAGTCAGCCTCCCACACTGATAAAGTAGAGACACTTGCACCAAGGAACCTGAGGATTACAGTTAAATATACTCCTGGCTATACACATCAACCTACCATATACACAACAAGTTCAAAACGGCATTATTTAGGTTTGCACAACAAATAACCAAAGAAACCTGCTCAGTAATGAAACCGTATAGTTCGCGTTGAAAATTGCATACTCTACCCAGTGAAGCATCAGCTTTTTATTCAATTAAATATGTATTAACATTTTGCTAACAAGGTCATAAATATTTTATAGCATATTTAATAGAAGCACAGAGAATTCTAAGCATGAGTGACATTGATTACAAAATAATAAGACTCACTAAAAACATTATTTAAAACTATTGCTACTATATATAAGGATGAGCTATGTGAAATAAATATCAAATTATATTCTTTTTATGAGACAGTTAGAAACACAATACAGATTGTTTCAGTACGAGTGGGCAAGTGCCAATCTGACATATTAGTAGAAACTGAAGAACATTGTTATGGTCTCATTAAATATCTTCTCAAGAGACATAAAACACAGGAAAGGAATCATTAAGAGATAAAAATACAACCTTGCCTGCCACTTGTCCTTTCATTAAACCCAATGATTTTTGGTTTTACATTTTATTATTCTCTTCCATTTCCTTTTTAAATGGCCAATCCATTAGGTAGGCATGGTGTGTTACTGGTCATATCATAGATTTAAAAAAAATGCACACTCATCTATATGCTAAGCACAGACAGTCATCAGATGTATTGATCACTGAAAATGAAGTGCTTAATTAAAAAAAAAAGCATGCTGTCCAGAAAACAATGTTTGAGGATATCACTATGAGATCCATATTTATTTCCCAAAGTTATAACTGCATTGGGATGTGTTATTCGTTTACTTTTTTTTTTTTCATATTTATTGAAAATAACTAGAAAACACCAAAATGGTATGCTTGATTGCACACACAGGCACTCACACAAACACAATATAAAATACCTGAAGAAACAAAAAAGAAAGAAAGAGGGAGCTGTAGAGTGAGGGTAATAAAAACAATTTTTCAAACATTAACAAATATATAGCTTTTTCCTATTTGCTTGTGTTTGAAGAATGAAATCAGAATTTATTTATTGGCCAGTGCTGTGACAAATGTTCAGAAAAATATGGATGGGTTAAAACAGCCAAATAAACAAAATGGAAATGTTTTGAGTATAGAAAATACACAGATTGCATGATAGACCACAGACTCACCAGCCACAGTGATTCCATAGTAGGTAGTAAACAGAGTCATTCTTGTCCAGTTGTAAGTTATGCATCTGTTCTAGCTGTACAGTGTTCTATATCATCATAGGAGTGGAGGCAGGCCATTCACAATATCACATATTTTCTCCTTTGTTGCTTTGTGTTGGATGGCCATATGCATTCTTATGTTTTATTAACCTGTTGGTCATTGAGGTCTTACTCTGTATTTTACACTGTAACAACCCTGTCCATAACAGACTAGTTTACTGAAATATTGAGCCGTGTATTGGCTATTTCATTACTTTATCTTATCGAAGTGCTTACATCCTTTAAATTGTTGTGTGTATGACCTAGTCCAATTTGGAATCTTAACAGCTAGTCAGAAAATAGTTTATTAAACTTGTCTGCTGGGGTGAATCCATCACTGAATAAATGGACTGATGTTCAAATTGTATGGAATACGCACTATTTCTCCTATTAGTGTCTCCCCGCATAGCAGATTAAACTGTCATGAAATGTTCTCTTCTTGTTGTTTAGTAGTTTATTACATTTAATGAAACATTATTTTTTTAATGATGTACATTGTTTTTTTTTTTAAGAAAATTGAATTTATCTTTCAGAGCAGACAAGTTGAGTCAGATTGTACTCTTATCTGACCAACTGTTGCTCACCCTAACTTGCAGTTGGTTAGATAACAATAGAATCTGACCCAACATAGCTACTCAGTCAGATACAAAAGTTAAATGTTTCCCCAAAAAAATCATTATATAGCACTAACTGATTTCTAAACAGATCTGTTGAATTTTAAAGACACATTAATGTGAGTATTATTGCTATTCATAGTATTATTATACATACAACAATATGAAAAAGGGACTGTCCCTGCTAAATAGGTAGACTTTACTGAGCAGTTCTTCAAGATAGCCACCAGGAGCACCCAACTGATATCTACAATGGACGTAGATCTGTTTTATAGCCCACACATTTAATTGTGTCCAGTTTGAAACAGCATGAATCCATCATGTGACTTTGCAACTAACTAGCCAGTGTCACTATTACGCTTTGATATTACAGTCAAATGCAGAGCCCTGATGGACTTGGCAGGAAATCCAGAGCCCTGATGCAGGTGCGGCAGGAAACTTAATTGATGTTAATTTTGTAAAAAACAAAATGCTATACCTATCAAGGAGAGATTATCTCTGGCCATTGAGGCTATTGACGGGAGACCTCTCTCTCAACCCTTAATTACCCACAAAACCTTGCCCATTAACATTTCCATTGTTGCCTTACACAAGGAAGACATAACATTCCAAATAATTGCTTCTCTTTTGCCCCATCATATTAGGATTTCCTTGGCTTATTAAGCACAATCCTCATATTGACTGGGCAAAACGGGAAATATTGGAATGGGGCAAGGACTGTACTGAGAGATGTATGTTGCACATTACCAAAAGAGTGGGCATCATTACATTACCCACTACTACGCCTCAGGCCTCCGAAGTTCCCATACAATACTGGGAGATTAAGGAGGTATTCAGTAAGAGTCAGACCAATATTCTACCTCCTTACAGACCATATGACCGCTCCATAAATCTGCTACCCGGCGCTATGCCACCCAAGGGCGTAGTATATGCTTTATCTCCACAGGAGATTAGAATAATGGAAGGATATTTCAAAGACTCCCTAAGTAAGGACCACATACGTAAATCATCCTGCTGGTGCAGGGTTCTTTTTTGTATCTAAAAAAGATGGTGAATTACGTCCATGCATTAAACAAAATCACCATTAAAAATGCCTATCCCAATCCCCTCATTTCTGAATTGTTTGACAGACTCCAGGGTGCTAAAGTCTTTACTAAACTTGATCTCAGGAGTGCGTACAATTTGGTAAGGATCAAGGAAAATCAAGAGTGGAAAACGGCATTTAACACTGACAGTGGACACTATGAGTGCCTTGTGATGCCTTTCGGCTTGTGCAATGCTCCGGCCATGTTTCAGGACTTTATTAATGATGTATTCAGGGACTATATTTATGAATTTGTCCTAGTTTATCTTGATGATATCCTTACTTATTCCCCTGACCTTCAGACTCACCAGAAACATATCAAACAAATATTGCAAACTTTACTTAAAAATCTACTTTATTGTAAATTGGAAAATGCATCTTTGATCAGACTGAAGTACAGTTTTTGGGGTATAACATTTCTACCTCTGGTTTTCAGATGGACCCTCATAAACTAGAGTCTGTTCTACACTGGCCATTGCACAATGGACTAAAGGCCATTCAAAGGTTTATTGGGTTTGCCAATTTATCAAAGGGTTCTCTTCTATGATAGCCCCCATCACCAATATGACACGCCAGGGGGCTAGCAGTACGATATGGTCTAAGGAGGTTAGAGAAGCTTTTAAACTTCTCAAACAAAGATTTGCTTCCGCTGACATCTTGATAGATCCTGACAGCAGCAACACCTTCATACTGGAGGTTGATGCCTCTGAAATGGGGGTAGGGTTCTGTTCTCTATCAGAGGGAGAGTCAGGATACCCCTTTGCATCCATGTGGATACTTCTCTAGAAAGTTGTCTCCAGCTGAGCGTAATTATGATATTGGCAACAGAGAATTATTGGCCATTATACTAGCACTTAAAGAGTGGAGACATCTTTTAGAGGGTTCAAAGGATCCCATTTTGATCATTACTGACCACAAGAATTTGGCTTATGTAGGGGATGCTAAACAACTATCTTCTAGACAGGCTAGATGGTCTTTGTTCCTTTCTCACTTTAACTTCCTGATAACTTACAGGCCTTGTCCCAAAAACGTGTAGGTGGACTAGACAGTTTGATACTGAATCAGTACAGGAACAAGAGATATCCCCTATTATTCCTCCTTAGTGTATCATTTCTTCCACTGTCCTTTCCTTGTCATCTCCTCTGCTTGGTGCCATCATGGAGGCTCAGTCTCAGGCGCCATGCAATAAACCACAGGATAGATTTTTTGTTCCATTTGGTGAAAGGGAAAATGTCATGAAGGTGTTCCACAACAACGTGACTGCTGGACACCAGGGCATTAATAAATCCATATCCGCGATCATGAGATCATTTTTGTGGGATTCTCTCAGGAAATATGTTAAAGAAAATATGCAGGCCTGTTCTGTTTGTGCAGTTTCTAAGGTACCTTATAAGCTTCCATGTGGATTGTTACATCCACTACCCATTCCTAATGTTCCGTTGTCCCATTTGTCCATGGATTTCATTGTAGAACTTCCTAGTTCTAATGGCTATACCACCAACCTTATGGTGGTTGACCGCTTTTCCAAGATGGCTCATTTCATTCCACTCAAAAAATTGCCATCCTCACAAGACCTGGTTCTTATCTTTATACAAGAAATTGTCCAACTGCATGGCATTCCTCACAATATTGTATCTGACAGGGGTTCTCAGTTTGTCTCTCGGTTTTGGAGGGCTTTCAATAAATAGTTAGGCATTGAATTGTCATTTTCTTCCTTTTACCACCCCCAAACCAATGGCATGGCTGAGAGGGCTAACCAGTTATTGGAATTATATTTGCATTGTTTTGTTAATAGCACTCAAGATAATTGGTCTGAGTTACTACCCTGGGCCGAGTTTGCTAGGAACAATGCTGACCATGACTCTTCTGGACATAGTCCATTCTTTGTTAACGGTAATCATCCTACTGTCCTGCCAGCTGTGTTTTCTGACACTGCTATCCTTGCTTTGGATGATCACCTTGCCTCTATTCGTGATACTTGAATTAAAGTTCACTCAGCTGTAGAAACTGTGGTTGATCATTTCAAATTTTTTGCTGATAAACAGCGGGGTGCCAACCCTGTTTACCAAGTGGGTGAGAGGGTGTGGTTATCATTGCGCAATATTTAACTAAAAGTTGCTAGCATGAAGTTTGCTCCCAGATTTCTTGGTCCATTTAGTATCCTTTGTAGGATTAATCCTGTTTCGTATTCTCTGGCTCTCCCTGCCTCCTTGCTTATTCCTAATACCTTTCATGTTTATTTGCTCAAACCACTTGTTTGCAATAGATATACTGTCCCAAATGTCCCCCTCCTCCATTGGTTGTTTCTGGACAGGGTGAGTATGAGGTCTCCTCCATAATTGATTCCAGATTTTCTTGTGGCACTTTACAGTATTTAGTTGCTTGGAGGGGGTATGGGCCTGCCGAGCATTCTTGGGTTCCAGCCTCTGACATCCATGCTGGCCGCAAGATTCATTCTTTCCACGCCAAATTTCCTCTCAAGCCTGGTCCTGCCCGCCCAGTGGGTGGTCTTCAGGTTGGGGGGTAATGTAACATATTGTAGTGCTATTTGCGCTCAGCGGCCATGCGTCAGTGTACCTGACTCCTGCAACATGTTGATGGATGCAGGCCCCTGCTGATCCACACCAAATTATAGCCCCACGTCAACCCACGTTGACACGCGCGCACGTTCTGGGGTCAAAGGCCGATTTCGGCCAATCAGATTTGTAAAGGGCTTATTTAAACACAATTTTACTTTTTCTCATTGCCCTGTCATGGTTTCCCCTTGTGGTTGTCCGAGAGTGTGTTCCTGGGGGTTTATTTCTGGTTATTGACTTTGGCTTAGTTTTGACTTCCCTGTATTCTGGTATCTATGACTATTGGCTTTCCCTTATCATTGTACCCCATTCCGTGTCCCTGACCTGATTATTCTTTGTTATGTTAAATCCAGCCATTCTGAGGCACAGTAAGACATTACCATTTAGTCCTAGGTGTAATACAATTCTACGTGCTGAATCAACTAGTAATCCTGACAATTTCTCAGCCCTCCCCTCCACATCCATCGCTGATTCTCAGAGTTGCAGGATACCTTCCGTAGCTGCCTGACATATCTTTACATTTTACAACTATGGAGATGACATAGCAGCAAGGACTAAGAAAAAATAGTGTGTGTGTGACTTCAGTAGTATGTTGCAATCACAATGCCTAGAAAACAAATGAATCTTGTAGTATTTGATTTATATAGTTACAGAAAAGTTACATTCGTTATCCTTAAATTACTTTTTGTGTGTCCATATATATCTTCATGTATGAGGAGTAGAGTTGAGCTTACACATGATTACCCTAAAAATATTTTAGCCTGTCTGGGAGGCATGCAGTGTTGAAGTAATGTGATAGTGTGTACATCAAATGTGCAAGCAGTGCTGGTGAAAATAATAAATAAATAACTTAATAGCAGCTTCCCAGAGTAGTCTTTCCAGCAAACTACCACATAGTCAAATGTATAAATATAAGAAAAAAAAGGGATAGAGCAGCACAATCTGCAAAAGAATATTAACACCATATAGTGTAAGATCGCCAGAATATGCACAGATGACACTTTTCAATGTGGCGCTCACAAAGACGTTTATCTTATTCCCTGGCTTCTTCTGTTTTCTGGAGTAGCTGTTTATGAGAAGAAAGAGGTCCTTTGTGCCCCCCATTTCTATTGAGGGAAGCACCCTTAAGGTGAAAATATTCTGCAGAGTGCAACATTGAAAAGTTTTATCTGTACACATTGTTGCAATCTTACACTTGTGTTGTTAATATTCTACTGCAGATTGTGCAGCTGTATCCCATTTTTATTTTTAAATTTATAGGTTTTAAGTAATCCCAGAATGGCACGTGTGTAGGGAATCAGCTGATGGTTGTTAAAGAGATTCCTACACTCTCTGTTAATCTGTCAGCTTCCGGTTTAACAGGCTTAAAAAAAAATCAATTCAATTCCATCAATGTCAACATTTTACTACCCCACTGTATTGTTTAGCCTTCACATTGCCGGGTAGTCATGCAGCCTCTGCACTCTGAGGACTACAAAACAATCAGACAAAGTCACAATGATTGATGGTTGGAAGAAAAGGAAATATGAGGAATAGTGGGTTGTAGATCTTATTTCACAGCAGAAAAATACTTTTTATATTTTTTCCAAAATTTAAAATCTTTTCGAATGAGACAACTTTAAGACATGCTCTTGAACTTGATTCACTTGAACTCCAGACGCACAATTGTGTTTCAAAATAAATTTGGGTGGACTGAATCTGGTCTTAACCTCTCACTTATATCTGACAAGTGAGGGGTTAAAAATGTAAGCAGCAGGGAGAAACAGATTTTATAAATGACTAATTCTGTTTTTTAATGACTAATTCTGTTAGTCATTAAAAATACAACAAAAGCCTGTAGGGATTAATAAGACCCCCACAACATTAGTACAACATTAGTACAATATATCTACACCATGTCCCAATTTGCCATGCAGCAAGGGTTAAATGATAAATAATGCTAAATAATAAGTAGTCGGTGTAATAATGTTATGTTCTACATATTGTATAGGGGCCGATCCCAGTACTTTCACATGGGATAAGACCCCTGAGACTGCACATCACTGGACAGCCAGGGATAACATCCACTGCAGACAAAAGCTAAGGGGGGGGAGAGGGTGCATATGGGAAAAAAAACACACGCACACACACACACACACACACACACACCTTCCCCATAACATGCACAACAATTAGCCACACTCAAACTCCCCTCCTCACACAACATTCAGCTACCACGCTCAGCACTCAACACAGACACTTAGTATTCTCCCCACATACAATTCTCTGCTTCTATCACACACAACACACAGCCTCTCACACATCACTAAGTCTCACCCACAAACATACTGTACTCATCTGCCCCCATTTACAGAAGAGACTCAGAGTTCTAGGAGGGGTCCCAATCTGGTATCCTGTGTAGGGCCCTGAGGAATCTTAATCCAGCTCTGTATATGGCTCAGGCCTGAATTTCCAGTCCTAGACCTGAATATTCACTTGCTAGTTGGCTAGTTGAAATTTTAAAAACTGCATATTTTTTATGTACACATTTATTAGCAAGTTAATCGTGGAGTGCATTAAATGTACATCTTTTTCAGTGCTTCCTACTGAGAAGTGTATTTTCTGTAGTTTTAAATAACTCGAATATTGCTAAGGTTTCAGGAAAGCTTGATTTATATTCCCATTTGTGCAGCAGATAAGGATGTGTGGTTTTGTTGACAGTGTTAATAAGCGGAAATAGCCGAATAAAAGCCTGTATACAATGCTAGCCTGCAGAACAGATGAGAGAATGGAATACTTTGTAACAGCAAGTAATAAAAGTGACTTAAAGTTGACACCTTTAACGGTAAACATCTGCCTTAGAGAATGAAACAATTGCCATGTCTTCTGTCTAGGTAAACTATTAAGTGGCTGGCTTCATTTTTATATTACAAAAGTATGTAATCTCTCTATATAATTAGCTGCTCAAGGAAATGTGCGACTTCTCCAATTTATGCTTAGCATTCATTTCTAAGGCTGCCATGCGTATAGCGTGTAGGATTTAAATTGTAACTCATAACTGACAGAAGAAAGATACTGGTTACTGGCCTATCCCTGACAGTGGGATTATTTTGATATGTATGTCAAAGATACTATAATAATGGCATATAGGAAACTTATATATTGAAGCTGCACCTGAGTGGTGTTTACTATATAGTTCAAGTTACTAAGCCATGTCTCTACTTTGTGTAACTGTTATTGCTCTATTCATATAACATTATAAGAGACCAAATTAAAAAATTCTTTCCTGTTGTTTATAGAGATGCAAGTCTCTATCTTACTCATGATGCCAACAAAAAAACTAAATATTTTGGGTGGCTCTACTGTGTTCCTCCTTTAAGCTGATTTGCCAAACCTATTAGGTCTACTGAAATATTCTTATATAAAAGATATATGAACGCCTTGATGGCATGGGCTGACCATACATATTCCCTTTAAGTGGTGATTTAAGCTAATGTCATGTTCAAGGGACACACTAAACACCATAACCACTAGAGGTCAATCCAGTGGTTATAGAATGATTATCCTTTGGGAACTGCTTCACCTCCAGTTTTGTTTAAACCATTTTCAAGTGGCTTGACAAAAATGATTGAGGAACCTCTCAAACCATGTACATTCAGTAAAATAATTTTTTATACATATTGAGTAACCCTTCTTTTTCTCAGCAAGTTAACAATCTTTGGATCCAGATCAGCAATCTTTTTCAGGCGCACCTGCTAGCTGCCACACTTTTCTTATGCTCCTGACCTCTCCAGGGATTATCTTCATTTTAACCTCCTTACATTCAGAATTCTTTACAAATATTTCAAGGACCAATTTCAACTTCACATATCAAACAACTGGATTTACCAAAATTAAACGGATGGCATTACTAAACTGAGATACACAACGGATTGAAATATACTTCCACTGGACCATTTTACTACCAGGAAGAGATACCTTCAGCTGAACACCACAAACAAGGTACATTTAAACTAAAAAAAACGACTCACCTCCATGTGTAAGTTGGGTTTTGGATTTGATCATCCATTCAGTAGTGCTCAGAATTCATTTCTAAACACCAAGAAAACTAATTGATAAAAACTCTTTCGCTAAAACACATTCGTTTTGAACTCCTGTATTCTGACCTGCATGCATGCTCTCTTATCTGTTATCTGCAATGCAGCCTGAAGTGCAAAATCTCACACCTCACTCTGACCTGAATCCTATAGAGCAGGACAATGTAACCAGCCCCCACTGCCAACATCCCTACAAAAACTAAAAGCAATTTTAACTCCTTCACTGCTGAAGGGAATGATCACCTATACTCCCTCATATCCGTATTCCCTAAGACCACAAAAAGCGGTCGCTTCATTCAATTCCTTGCTAGTGGTTGCCCTAAAATCACTTGGCATCTTCAAAGGTACTGACAGGGGCTGTCGTGGAGGAAATTCAAAACTTAAAGTTCAATCTCCTGACACTATCACAGCTTCTCCACCACCATGTCTACCTGCAAGCCTAATTGAAGTGATTCATCCTAGAAGCCACAAAAAAATGCACTATTAAATCAAAGAAACCACTTTGTGTGATTCCCATTAGAAGACATATTGTTTCCAAAGTACAGAGCAAAAACTCAAAATCCCAAATCAATAAGAAACAAAGCAGCTATTAGTATCGACCTTATTGAAACATGTGAATTAGCATGCATTACAGAATCATGGCTAGATGAAAATGCGGGACCTATTCTAGAGGCAGCTATTCCAGGTAATTACACAGTGTTCCACCACCAGAGAAAAGATTGCAAGGGAGGTGGAGTTATGATCTGTCTGATATCATCCTTAAATCCCAGACCAATATCAGTCCACAAACCCCAATCTTTTAAATGCATAGCTGACAGCCTCTCAATAGATAGAGGATTCCGAAAACTGTTAATATACAGACCCACAGAAGATAGGAAGAGATTTCTTCAGGAACTCTCTGACCTTTTGGCTGGCATAACCATTGAACACCCCAGATGGCTTATATTGGGAGACTTCAACACTTGGATTGATGACACCCATCTCTGCTTGGGCAGGATCTCCTCAGCTTGATGAGTGCACTTGGCTTCACACAAATAGTTGCCACTTCCAACCACCGAAAAGGTCATATACTTGATTTAGTGTTTCAGTCTGGACTAAAAGTGTCACATGTAACTGTGTCACGACACACTCCTTAGTTGATCTTCCTTCGTGCAGTACCCATTCACACCACTATCTCTGTTTGGCACTGTTTCTAATTTCTTTTCATTAGCACTTCACCTGGTCCTTGTTTAGCACCTATATAGTTTGGTTTCTCCCCTCACTCCTTGTCAGATCATTGTCTCTTGTCTCCTGTTTCCCCGGTTCCTGGTACCCTGTGATTCTGACTCCTTGATCCTGCATGCCGTTCTTTGGTCTTGTATCCTGCATTTCCTGGTCCTTCGTCCCTGTGTCCTCCTGCTCGTGTGTTCTGGTACCGTGTTAGCTGCCTTATTGTCAGTGATCCTGACCCTGCAGCCTGGTTCATTTATTTTGCCTCTGGTCTTACTTCCTGGTATATCTGCCTTGTGAACTCTGGATCTGTGCCCTACCTATTACTAGTGGTGCCTGCACAATCCTGCCTTAATACCAAAGGACTATTTAAGTATTCACTGCCAGCACTATTCATGCTTATCCTATATTGTTATATACATTTGTTCTGTGACTTTGTATATATCTATTATATGTTGTTTTGTTATCTTTTTTTACTTTGATTCTCTTTAATATATATTTCTTTATTTGCACTATTCGTTGTGTCTTTTGCATTTATTCTTTGCTAAATTGGTTCCTACATTTAAAGGGATAGTGCTGTCTCTGGGCAGCACCCCTTCATGCCCATGACAAACTGTAAATCCAGTTGTTTGCTCAGACCACCACTCCATTCACTTCTCCATTGTATCACAATCAGCCAGACCCCCGTCTCAGAACCTGGTCAAACACTGCTCATTAAAAGGGGTGACGCCATTGGATGTAACATCATATGGATCTAAGTGAACTAATGGGCACCTGTGAAGACCCCAACTCCTTAGTCCGACTCTACAACAAAACCATGAGAGATACCCTAGAAAGCATTACACTAACATGCATACGCACTGTCAAAACCCACAAGAATGCACCGTGGTTTGATAACACCATCAGAGAAATTAAGAGAACAGGCCGTAAACCCGAGAGAAAGTGGCGCAGGACACATGATCCATATGATAAAGCCACTCTTACCAAACATCTAAACGAATATCAATTCAAGATGACTCAGAAAAATCTTAATATTTATCACGTGAAATTGCACTCTCCCACAATAGACCCAGGCAACTGTTTCACACAGTAGAAAGTCTCTGCAAACCAGCATGCATGCATATCCTCACCAACTTTTCTCAGGGTAAGTGATTTTCTCAATACGAGCATCTATCACAGCAGGCCAAACAATTACACATCAGATCCACTACAATGGAATGCCAGATTGCCCCAGTTTATGGTCCACTTTTACAAATGTGGATATAAAAGGAGTTTAAAGAACCATGCAAAAGTTACACCTTACTACATGTGACTTAGAACCTGCTCCAGCTCAGCTTATATCTGAATGCATTCGCCCCAGTCCTCACAAATATAGTGCAGTGTTCACTAAAAACTGGAGACTTCCCAGAGCCTCTAAAAGAAGCTGTGGTAAAACCATTCCTAAAGAACCCTTTATTAGACCCAGACTGCATGGCTAATTACAGACCAGTATCGAACCTTCCATTTTGGGGGAAAATAATTTAAAAAGTAGTGGCTACTCAACTGGAGGCCCATCTATCAAGCTTGAACATCTTTGACCCTTTCCAGTCAGGTTTCATATGCTGCCACAGCATTGAAACAGCACTAGTCTGAGTGCTAAATGATCTCCTTATGGTGAGAGACAAAGGTGATTACTAATGGGCATCTTGGCATCTTGGATTTCTCAGGTGCATTTGACACCATTGACCATAGGATTTTAATAGAGCACTTGCAGCACATCTGTGGTCTAGGTGGTACAGTCCTTAACTGGTATAAATCTATCCTCACTGATAGATCACAGAGAATAACAGCAGGATCAAGCTCATTGGCACCAACAGAACTTACCTGCGGAGTTCCACAAGGATCCATCTTGTCTCCCTATTCGCAATTTACTTGCTACCACTGGACATCATTAGGCGACATGGCCTAAGGTATCATTGTTACGCTGATGAGACACAACTCTACTTCTCCTTTGCTTCAGATACCACAAACCCAACATCAACAGTTGCTTAGTAGATCTCATAGAATGGATAAATGCTAGTTGGCTTAAAGTTAACCTGGACAAAACAGTTACTCTTGGTGAGGGGACCCCGGGCAACAAAAATATCCCATGATCACCAAACTGGCCTGGAGCTTGGAGGCTCTGAACTTAGTCCATCAAAGGTACGAAACCTTGAAGTGGTGATTGACTCTGGACTGTCATTTAAACAGCAGTTCTACTCTTTAATAAAACCTGCCTACTTTTATCTGAAAATCATAGCCAGCGCTTAATTCCACCTGATGATATGCCAACATTAATCCATGCATTTGTATCCTTCGGTTAGATTACTGCAAGGTACTTTACTTGGGCCTCCCATTAAAAATAACTCCATCACCTTCAGACTGTACAAAATGCAGCAGGCAGACTACTGACCATTTAAAATAGCTCCTGCCACGTAACACCTGTTCTCCACACCCTGCATTGGCTTCCAATTAAATGGCGAACGTATTTTAAAATTGGTCTGAAACAATCAAGGCCCACAGTACCTGAAAGAGCTCCTGTCATCCTACATTCCATCCCGTTCACTTTAGTCAGCCAGCAAATCCTTCCTGTCAGTGCCAAGAATAAAGACAAACTCTGGTTCCAGGGCATTCAGCCACGCTGCCCCTGCCTTCTGGAACTCTTTACCATGCGCAATCAGAGAGGAACCGTCCTTACAGACTTAAAAAAAAAAAAAAGCTAAAGACCCACCTCTTCCACTAGGCATTCAGTACGCTCAGCTGACCTTCAGAAACTCCTAACTTTTATGTCTTTATGTTTGTATACTTGTAAAGTGCTTTGAGTCTCAAAGGGAGAAAAGCGCCATAAATATTGCAAATTATTATTATATTATTATTATTATTATCAGCAATCAAACATGACCATAAAGTCATGTATTAAAAAGCTGTCAACTTTTAAATAAATAATATTTTAGATAATGCTGCCAAGATTCTAAAGCTTTTCTGTTGTAAGATAAGTGTTGTACTCTATGGTTTTCCAGTTCCTAAAGAATTACCATTATACATGATGTTTTCAGTAATATGGCCATCTAATCTAAAATTACATAAATTAAATCTATAAAATACAAAAATAAAAAAAAAATTGACAAAATGTAAACCAGTCCAAAGCAGATTATGGAATGTGTTTACAGTTTGTACCAAATATTGCAGTTTGCAATAGAGTTGAATAAATGCCTTTTAAAACACACACAACCAAATTGATTTGTCTAGAATTTACCTGTGGAGTCTTATTCATTGAAATCCCAGACTGTTCTGTCCATTCTGGTGTGGCTTAAAAGGAATTTGATTCGGATGAACCGGCTAAAACTCATTTTTAAACAAGTCTAGTTTGCCCTACACAACCACCTGATCCAGGGCAACCTTAGACAAATGACTAAAACTAAAATTTGCCAAACTCAGAGACAAATCAGGATTAATAGATCACCCCAAAGCCTACTATCAAAGGCTCTGCTCTGCAAGGGGAGAAACTTAAATGGGAGAACTACTGTATAAATAGTGGTTTGCAGATTCAAATCCTACAGGAAGTAACAAATCTAAGCAGAGTAATGGATGCTTAGTTGTCAAAATAGACCATAAGGTTTATAACTACAAAAATATTTGAAAAGATAGTAACCCTACAGGATTGTGGATGTATAAATGTAATAACAATCAGGAGCTTCAATCTCAAAAGTGGAGTGAAGAATATAACAAACGTTAATGTTTTGTTATATTTTAACATCTTACATCATGGGATGAGAAATACAGTTTAATCTCTGTAGGTCTCGGTCATTCAACTAGATAGCCACTTTTCAACACAGTTTCAAAAATGAAAATTATTTTAGTGATCACAAAGCATTCTATTTTCAAATTACTTAACCCCCTTAGGACAATGTCATAGAGACCATTTCCTTAGATAAATACTTAGGTTTTATACTTGCCTTTGTATTGACCTATGTGCAGAAGAAAATCATTTATGTGTGCGCTTATCATGCATAAACTATTTTCAACAAGAATGGAGTCATAAACTGGTGACCCATAATATCACCTTTATTAAAGAGAAAAACTACTTTTATCAGCAGTTATGTCAACCTGACCTCATAGAGTAAGTTTAACATGTCCTGATTAACTGAAATCCATCAACACACTCACCACATTAATGAATGTTATTTTATGGACAATGACATAACCTCCACCCACTGATCCGCCTTTCTGTGGTAAGATATACAATAAAGAATTACATTTTGATTACTTCCATTCACATAAAGAACATTTACTCAAATATGAAAACACACAGTGAGGGATTGGTGGAGCCTCTTCCTGGGATAGAACCAATTTAGCTTTAGTAAATTAAGGATACATTTTGTTTTTCTTTCCTTACATTTATTGTGTTGGATAATTTGAATGTGTTAAGTATATAATGCATAAAAAGGTGTCACTAACAGCGTCCTGTGTCCACTTGATTCAAGATGATTCCTAATAGTTACTAATGTTTGTAATCCCTGACATCCATGTTTCACCTGCGGCTTTATGTGAGGAGGCAGTGCAACAGTTCCTGCTGTGTGCGAGAACAGCACAAAACCAGCATAACACTTTTTTTTTTTTAGCAATATTGTCATCAGATAATTCATCAATACAATAGTTATATTATTGTTAATTACACATTCTGTTGTCCCTTCTCCAGAATAGTCACATCACTATTATTCCATTTGTTCTTCAAAAGTGCACTTCAAATAAAAACTCAAATCAGAACAATGTTTACAAGATACAGTGAGATTTCTCTCATTTTCAAGTATGTCCTGGGGCACTTACTAAATTCTTTAGCAAGACTGCATATTTAAAGGGACACTATAGTCACCAAAACAACATTGGCTTAATAAAGCAGTTTTTGTGTATAGCTCATGCCCCTGCAGTAACACCACTCAATTTCAAGCCATTCAGTAGCTAAATCACTTTGTTCACACAGTCCTAGACACACCCTCCTGCATGTGACTTCCCCAGCCTTCCTAAACACTTCCTGTAAAGAGTCAGCTAATGTTTATACTTCCTTTATTGCAAATTCTGTTTAATTTAGTATTTCTTATCTCCTGCACTGTCAATAGCTTGCTAAATCTTGCAGGATCCTCCTGTGTGTGAAAGTTAAAGGAGATAAAAACTTCTGACGCAGGTTAACATGTGATTGAAAATGAAACTATTTTTGAACATGATTCAAAATATGATTAATAACTTCATCTGGAAGAATAAGAGACCGAGAATTAACAAAACTCTCTTGGCTCAAAAAATTAAAGATGGAGGCTTGGGTTCTCCAAGTATTATTGATATTTATCTAGCAAATGAATTTTTTCATATATACAGAACTCAATTGGATAGTGTAACAAGGGAAGAATGGTACATCTTGGAAAGTGAGAGTTGTCAAGTAAAGGATCTGAGTTCTATTCTTTGGTATAGGTATACAGACCCGAAACTACGGATTATTAGGCAATCTAATTTATGTATAGATTCAATATTAGAATTTTGGAAAGTAATAAAAAGAAAAGCTAATATGGAGAATAAAATTTCAAACAATCTTAAAGTGGAACTACTTCCATATTACATTAAGGATTTAAATGTCAGAAGTTGGATCCAAAAAGGGATAACTCAAATAGATTATTTGTATAACA
Source organism: Pelobates cultripes (assembly GCA_933207985.1). Lineage (NCBI taxonomy): Eukaryota > Metazoa > Chordata > Amphibia > Anura > Pelobatidae > Pelobates > Pelobates cultripes. The sequence goes on along the minus strand of OW240917.1, from coordinate 111,746,679 downwards.
ACGAAAAAATTAAAACCTTCTCACAATTAATGCAAGAATTTCAATTGTCAAACAAGGAACTATTTACATTTCTGAGAGTGAAAAACTATCTAACCCAAAATATTATAAGACACCCCCAAGAAGGAGCCAAATTGATCTGTTCACTTTTAAATTATAAACAAATAGAGAAAGTTTCTTCCAAGGCAATGAATGCTATACTGAAATTGGAGGCTCCTCAGGTTATTATTGCAAAACAAAAGTGGGAGAAAGATTTAAATATCATAATAAATAAAGAAATGTGGTGTGCAATATTACCCCGTGCTTGTGAAACTATCCACTGTCTGAACTTATTGGAAACCTTGTTTAAAGTTATCAACAGATGGTACCTCGTTCCCACAAGAATAGCTAGAATGTATAGTCCAAGTTCACTGATATGCTGGAGATGTAAGAGGAACTTGGGCTCCTTCTTGCATATCTGGTGGGAATGTGAGATCGTAGTTAAATTGTGGCAGGAAATATTTAATTATTTAGAGAATCTTTTATGCGTGTCCATTCCAAAGCTACCTGAAAATGCCTTACTTCACCTTAATATCCATCCACTACAACAAAAAGATAAGGTAATTGATATTCACTTCATGATAGCGGCCAAATTAAGTATAGCACGCAACTGGAAGAGTTCTTCTCTATTTTCCTTGGAAAGGGTGACATCCCAAGTAAAGTTTCAACTCGGAATGGAAGGTCAGCTGGATAGGGTTCACGGAAGAGATCCAAAGAAGGTATACAATGCCTTCTGGTTGGAGAAAATGTAAGGAGAGGGTTAGGCAGAACCTGAGTGTATAGCTATGCATGAAATAACCTCTTTTTGAGGGAGTCTCATGCATATAATATAAAAACGTCCACGGAAATTAAGAGCTAAAGAATTGGCTATCCCAGTAATCTCGTCGGCATGGGAAATGTTATGTGCTTCGCTGGGTACTACGTTGTATCTGTAAGAGGAGTTTTAGTGTATAGTAGATAACTCTATAGGTTTAAATTCGAATTACTCCTCCAGAACGACTAAGATATTATCAGGGTTAATCTCAGCGAATATTGTACTGTATTGTATTATGTTTTTGTATAATAACTTATTATAATGACACTTTTGAATGCTTACAACTAAAAAAAAAAAAAAAAAATGAAACAATTTTTTCCCATGCAGGTCACAGCCATGGGAGGTGTGGCTAGAGCTGAATAGACAGAAACAAATAGACAGAAACAAATTTAATTTAACTCCTAAATGGTATATAATTGAGCAGTAAGACTGCATGGGCCATGATGTATACACAAATTAATTAAGCAAAACTTGTTTTGGCGACTATTGTGTGCCTTTAACATGCACAAAACATAAATAACCATTAGCAGTTGTTTCAGGTTGGTTTGATTTACACAAAGAGTTCTCTTGAGAGATTGAACGGTTATGGAAGATTTGATGTTTGGTAGGAAGTTATTCCACAACTGAAAAGATCAGTATAAGAGGGCGGCACAACCTGCTTATTACTTGTAACAGAAATAAGAAGATTATAGGATGTGGAATGCAGGACTGAGCAGATAAGTGTCTTTGAACCAGGAATATGTCTTGTCTATATCACAGTGGTGGAAAATGTAATCAGATTACAAACAGCGAACAGATAGACAAAAAAGTTGTATACATCCCCCTTCTTCAACTGATATTTAAACTGGATATATTGTGAAGTGTGGAGTGTTCTGATTATATATATATATATATATATATATATATATATATATACATACATACATACATACATATATATATACATACCATAGAATTTTTCTGCGCCGTTACAGTCCATAATGAATTTAAAATTCTGGTTCTTGCTTTTAAATCTCTACATAATGCTGCTCCCACCTATCTATCCTCCCTTATACACAAGTATGTCCCGTCTAGGCCCTTACGATCTGCTGAAGACTTACGTCTATCTTCTGTCCGTACTCCCACCTCTGATGCTCACCTTCAAGATTTCTCGAGGCCTGCACCGTTCCTGTGGAACTCGCTTCCCTCCTCCGTTAGATGCTCACCCAGTCTCCACTCCTTCAAAAAAATCGTTAAAAACCCACTTCTTCATAAAAGCGTATCAATTAAACAGTTAATAGCTCCTGACTGATTCCTCTTCTGCAACTGTCACTAGTCTAATACTATCCCTACCTTTTTGTGTCATTTTACCCCACTCTCTCTAGCATGTAAGCTCATTGAGCAGGGCCCTCAAGCCCTCTGTTCCTGTGTGTCCAACTTGTCTGGTTACAACTACATGTCTGTTCGTCCACCCATTGTAAAGCGCCGCAGAATTTGACGGTGCTCTATAAATATCATATTAATAATACTACAGTATATAGATGAAATGCAAAAGTTATTTAATGCTGTAACGGATCACCTGGCACCCCGACTGGGTACCTCCATTAACGGATGCTCCTAGTGCTTCCCGAGGGCTCCAAGCACTCCACTTGACACCATAAGCACTGCAGACCCCACGAACCACTGCAGCTTGGTCGAGGTCTCGCCATCTCCTACCCACCCTGGACAAGGCTCCAGGTTCCAGTGGGTGAACCTCTCTTTCCCCAGAGAGTGAAGCAGGAACAGGAACAAGCTCTTACAAGAGCTTAGTGATTATTCAAGGGAGTATGAAGAGCATAGCAATCCCTTGAAGCTGATTCCCCAATAAGAGACAGGACTCTAGATTGAGGGTGAAGTAGAACTGAAGGTTTAATGGGACAGCTGCTTCTTTTTATACAGTATTTCCCCACAAGGTTACCGCCCACTTGGACCTTGTGGGGCACAGGACATGAAATACACAATCCAATAAAAACAGAGTTTACATTTGAACACTCTCAGTTACTGTACACAAACCCCCGCCTCTGCCTGTGATACAACTAACAAAGACAATGGACTAACTCAATTAACTTTAGCAGAAAAAAAAAATATACATATTTACAAACCCCAAAAAGTACAGCAAAATACAACATATCCCATGATAGTTCCGATCTGGGTGAACAACATATCCAAAAATCACCCAGATCGGTTCAGGGGTTCAGGAATTTCCTGGAAGTCTTATTTTTGCCCCACCATGCACATAGTCCCATGCCCAAAAGAGTTCCATACACTCAACAGCAAAACACTGCTGGACAATTTAAGATGGCTGCCGCCACATGTTTGAAGCTGTTCCAGTTAAAAGTCCAAGGGGCAGAAACAGTACTTTTGAACATGGGTTATCACAGGGCCCATAGTCCCAGGGTAGGAGGCGGGCAAGCAGGCCCCTACAAAAACCAGTGGCGAAGTGTAGTTCGTCACAAATGTTATGCAAAGTTTTGCTTAATATGACAGCTATATTTTAATATAATATACATAAAATATAGGTTGCGCCAATATGAAGAATTATTATTGCTGGAGTCTGTTCTCAACTGGTAACCGTCCAGACTTCAAATGGTGGGAGTATATGAAATAAAAGCAGAAAATAAGCAGTGATGGTTCAGAGCAAATGGAACTTGGTGCAGGACATACAACAATAATGTATATGGTATATCACTCACATCTGAGAGAGCTATAAGACCAGCTCTGAGTTTAGCAGCATGAATTGGTACAATCCCCACTGCTGGGTATGTAGATCTTGGAAAACACAATATGTGCTGGCACTCAATTATGTAAGATAAAATAGAAAGGTGAACAGCGCTAAAAATCAGAAAATGTACATACGTTTTGTAGAAATACTGGCCAGCAGAGTAACTTAAAAAAAAAAGAGAAACAAAAATACAAATAATGGTACAGTATGTATGAACGATATAATTCCACAAGAACAAAGGTGTTATATTCACACTCACACTTTGAGGAGCTATATCAGCTCGGTGTTAAGAGCCTGGACGGAATAATCCCCGTCTATGGATTTCTTGAGGTTCAAGACCGTTGGTGAATTTATAGGTGTAAATATTCGTTACATGAAAAACAAGAGTAAAATACACCACATGGTATAGTACGTAAATATAAAATATTGTGAAAAAAAGTGGATGATCCTACTTACATATACTAGAGCAACGACCTGCTCTAGTTTGGAGAATTTCAGGTGGAATAATGCCCACCTTGGGATATAGTGGACCCAGGTATAGCAGCAAAGCAGTATTGGATAGGAAGGAGGACAAAAGGAATGACTGGATAGTTTAAAAAATATATATACTTTAATACAATAAGTAAAAAGTGAATAATAAACTATAAAACCAGTCCTGTATAAAAGTCCAAAATTCTTCCTCACTCGACGCGTTTCGCCGAAGCTTTCTCAAAAGTGATTCAAAAACGTGATTCACTTTTGAGAAAGCTTCGGCGAAACGCATCAAGTGAGGAAGAATTTTGGACTTTTATACAGGACTGGTTTTATAGTTTATTATTCACTTTTTACTTATTGTATTAAAGTATATATATTTTTTAAACTATCCAGTCATTCCTTTTGTCCTCCTTCCTATCCAATACTGCTTTGCTGCTATACCTGGGTCCACTGGGTCCACTATATCCCAAGGTGGGGATTATTCCACCTGAAATTCTCCAAACTAGAGCAGGTCGTTGCTCTAGTATATGTAAGTAGGATCATCCACTTTTTTTCACAATATTTTATATTTACGTACTATACCATGTGGTGTATTTTACTCTTGTTTTTCATGTAACTAATATTTACACCTATAAATTCACCAACGGTCTTGAACCTCAAGAAATCCATAGACGGGGATTATTCCGTCCAGGCTCTTAACACCGAGCTGATATAGTTCCTCAAAGTGTGAGTGTGAATATAACACCTTTGTTCTTGTGGAATTATATCGTTCATACATACTGTACCATTATTTGTATTTTTGTTTCTCTCTTTTTTTAAGTTACTCTGCTGGCCAGTATTTCTACAAAACGTATGTACATTTTCTGATTTTTAGCGCTGTTCACCTTTCTATTTTATCTGTCTATTTATCACAAGGTAGAGGAACACCTTGTTGGTGAACTGCTGCTCACCCCTGAGAAGAGAGCGCTTATTATTCTTTTGCACTCAATTATGTAAGGTGCAGGTATTCGAGGTTTAACCCCACAACAACCTCCTAATCTCAATCATAAACATATATGAATATCGCACTCAAAAGATTGCAATGAAACCTAATCCTGCATTCAATTTCAAAATATTTATTGTAATGATATTAGATAAATTCATAAAGTTAATAGTATTTTATCATAGGGACACTAATTTCATCCTATATACATAAACTATTTACATATATATATATATATATATATATATATATATATATACACACACACACAGAATCCCCCCTCATCCATGCTGAAGTTCATGATCTATGTATCTATTTACAATAGGTAATGATCCAAAAAAATAGAAAAACTAGAAAAAATGCAATGAAAAAATAAAAAAATGAAAAAATGGTAGATCTTGGGGCTGGTCCCTCAATGTGTGGTTTGATATATAAAAGATAAAAATGGTAAACAATAGTGCTCACTGTAATCAATATAATGGTTGTGAGTAGAATAGTCTTACTTTTACAATCATCATTATATTGATTATAGTGAGCACTATTTTTTGCCAATTTTATTTTTTATATATATCAAGCCACACATTGAGGGACCAGCCCCCAGATCTACATATCATTCAGTGGGGATTGTACCATTGCATGCTGCTAAACTCAGAACTGGTCTTATAGCACTCTCAAATGTGAGCGATATACCATATACATTATTGTTATATGTCCTGCACCTAGTTCAATACGGTCTGCACCATCACTGGCTATTTTCTGCTTTTATATTATATACTCCCACTATTTGAAGTGTGGACGGTTACCAGTTGAGAACAGACTCCAGCAATTGTGGATTAATTGGACTTTCTATTGGCGCAACCAATATTTTGTATATATTGTTTTTGCTATAGCTTTCAGTAAGGGGTTGAAAGTGACCCTTACCATTAGTGTTTGCTGCCTGCTATAATATCTATACTCAATTGACACTCTAGCGCTTATCCTATCTGTGTATTTTTTTATATTTTGATATAAAACAGATATAAGCTTTCACAAATCTTGGATCTATTGTCTCACTATTCATCTTTCGCATATGGACCTCACTATATAATTTTAAATCACAGCATTTTTGCTTATATTTTAGGTGCAGAAGAGTCAATTCTGACCAGGCATTTAAGACCTATACATAGTTACATAGTTACATAGCTGAAAGAGACTTACGTCCATCAAGTTCAGCCTACCTCACATGTTTTTGCTGTTAATCCTAAATAAGGCAAAAAACCCAGTCTGAAGCACTTCCAATTTTGCGACAAACTAGGTAAAAAGTCCTTCTTGACCCCAAAATGGCAGTCAGATATCTCCTTGGATCAAGCAGCTATTACCCAACTAACTAGAAATGATATCTCTGTATGTTATATTTTTAGAAGTATTTATCTAATTGCTGTTTAAACATCTGTATGGACTCTGATAAACCACCTATTCAGGCAGAAAATTCCACATCCTTATAGTTGTTTCTGTAAAAAAACTTTTATGTGCCTCCTTTCTTCCAGCTTAAATTCGTGACCTTGTTTCCTATGTATAGCCCTGTTTATGAATAGATTTCCAGACAATGGCTTGTACTGGCCCTGAATATATTTGTATAATGTTATCATATCCCTTCTGAGGCACAGTTGTTCCAAACTAAAGAGATTTAAATGTTTTAAGCTTTCTTTGTAACTAAAATGCTCCATTCCTTTTATCAATTTTGCACAGCATATTCAAGGTGTGGTCTTACCGGCGATTTACAAAGAGGCAAAAATTATATTTTCATCCCGAGAATTTATGCCCCTATTTATACATGACAAAACCTTACCTGCCTTAGCAACTGCAGATTGACATTGCATATTGCTGCCTAATTTGTTTTCTATAACAATTCCCAAATCCTTCTTGTGTGTGGTTATCCCTAATTCACTACCATTTAGAGTGTAAATTGCTTGTGCATTCTTGACCCCGAAGTGCATAACTTTGCATTTCTCTACATTACATTTTATCTGTCATTTTAGTGCCTAGTACCCCAATCTATGTAAATCCCTCTGCAGCAAAGCAATATCCTGCTCACATTTTATTACTTTACAAGGTTTTGTGTCATCTGAAAACACTGAAACATGGTTTTCAATGCCTATTGCAAGATTATTTATAAATATGTTAAATAGATGCGGTCCCAAAACAGTACCCTGAGGGACACCACTTACCACTTTTGTCCAGCTTGAAAATTTACCATTAATGACAACAATGACCTATATACATATATATATATAGTTCTGAATAAAAAAAAAAGCTTTTCCTGGAATATATAGGGCCATTACCTTTGATAGACAGGACATACAACTAAGGCCAATACCAGCAATTCCTTTATTTGCCCTGTGAAACGGTGACTATAAAATTACATTTACCATTATAAGATCTCCATGGAAAATATTTTATCAAGTATTTATGCCAATGATTCTCCAGGTCTTTCAGCTTAGGCAATTTGTCAACAGCATTTTCAGCTTTCTGCATAATTTCAATGTAGCCATGAATGGTGGTATATTGCTCAGTGTCCCCAACTGTAAATACACTTTCAAACAGACCACAAAATACATCATATACTTTGCAATGCCTTCCTGTCCATCACTCTAAATCAGGGTTGCCCAAAAGGTAGAACCTCAGATGTTGTAGATCTACAACTCCCATGATGCTTTTGCTTTTAGAATGACAAAGTATCACAGAAGATGTAGTTTTCAAACATCTTGGGATCTATCTTTTGGGCACCCCTGATCTAAATGCATACTTGCCATTCTGTCTTTGTGAAAGTATGAAAGAATGTAACTAGGGCTCAGTGTCTGTAAGTACTAGGAACCTTTTTTTTCAATCACACCAGCTTAACGAAGAACCCCCAGCCTCCATCCCCTAGTATTACTGATGTCAGACATTCTAGGTAGCACAGTGTGCATTACTGCATTCATACACAAATCAATACCCCATCAATAGAAATATTACATTTTCTAACATATAAATTATGCTACACCAATTGAAAATCACTTACAATGCTGCAAGTAATGTGGATTCTACAAAGTACTGCTTTCTTGATGTAGCCTGATCAATTTCGATTCTCATTTTACGTGGACCAATTACTAGAAAATGCAATTACACCTTTTCCAATAAGATAATATGTAAAGTCATCATTTACTATCTTCTAAAATAAAAATTCAGCAATCCCTCTAAACAATTTTATAATACATATGTGCAATTTACAAAACTGTTTTGATACAGATAAATTGTATAACTAGCATAATCACCTTGAATGCAAACACACAATAAAATAAGTTTAACTGGTTAAAAACTAAAATGCTTACTTGATCAAAAATCCTGTGAATTTCCTACGTGCTTTTTCAAGTCAGCTTTTTTAATTGCTTTATAGGTTTTTGACCTGCAATTAAAGAATAAAAGAATGTGAACAAGTTTATCTTCACTAACAGCAGACTAATGAAATCACTCGGTGGAAATAATTGGGTTTTAAGCAAAGCAATGATTTAACAACAGCTAATGATGCAGACCCCAGTTTTAGCACTCATGGATTAAACTGCTAATTATATTACCTTTTTGGAATACAACTAATAAAAAAAAAAGCTATGTCAATTATTTGCTAAAATCTTAACGTCCATACAAACGAATGCTCAAAAATTTGTTCTGTGTTTATATTTGGATTTTGAAATGCTCACTTGAGCAAAATTCTTAAAATGTTTTTTTTTTGTAGGTGTATGTCATTAACCAAAATATCCATTATGGGTGCAGCAGGATAGACCATAGTCACTCTTGACAAAGATTTGTTTGTGTATTTGCCGCAACGTCTTCATAAAAATACATCAATCACCATCTCTCATGATATTTTCTAATTAAACCTAAACAAGCAATGTAGGTCATTCTTTTGCATTTAGCAATTATCGCTCTGCCTTTTCCTCTGAAAAATTTATTGTATAAGAAAAACACATCTATAAATGCAAAGGTTGGTCCTGATAATCAAAATTATGCTGAGATCGAGAAAAATTATTTTGTAATAGGTCCTATAGACTAACCAAAAGGTTTGTGGAGAACTTCTACATTAAGTTAGAACAGGGGTCCTCAAACTCCGGCCCCCCAGATGTTGCTGAACTACAACTCCCATGATTCTCTGGCTATCTATGTAATTCAAAGAATCATGGGAGTTGTAGTTCAGCAACATCTGGGGGGCCAGAGTTTGAGGACCCCTGGGTTAGAATATCCCTACGTAGGATACGCTTTTATATATATATATATATATATACACATATACATATATATATATATATTTAGTAAACATTGAAACAGAATAACATGCAATATTAAAATGATATTCTGGGTAAACTACCAATGGTCAATAAAATGCAAAAAAAAATTACAAAACAGGAACATTGATTCATACATCTCAAATACTAAATATATTTTAAAAAACTCAATACTAGCACTTACTAGGCTGTAAAAATGTTGGATGCAAGGCACAAATGCTATACAAATGCCTAGAGGAAACATAGCAGTCCCATGTAAAACATCCACACAGACTGCAAATTCAAAAACATGACTATTAAACCAAAGTATATCCAGTAATACAATTAAACAAGTACCCCAGTTCAATTACGACTCAGCTTTAATTAGGAGTTGGTGGAGACGGTTATTTTCATTGAAATATCTTGGAGTGAGAGTGACAAGAGGATAAATCCAGAATGTTCCCTGCATAGAAAATCAAGATCCTTATCACCACCATTCAATGGTGCTTTTTCAATGCATTCAATAGAAAAGTATTATGAACAACATATTAAATGTGATGCTCAACAAGCTTGTAAGATATTCCATCCCAATACATTTTGTGTATACGCTATTTATGGGTTCATATGTGTTCCCTCAGTTCACTGTTCATTTTGATAACATAGCACAAACCACAGAGGCATATGATACGTAAGATTACATAATCAGTCATAAAAGTAATTCTCACCTGCATCATAAACTTTGCCTGAAAAGTTAAAGGTTATTCCCGGGGACATGTAAGTGCATGTCACACAAGTCATACAGATGAAACATCCTTTGTTTGTATGGAAGCTATCAACCTGCAAGAGACTATTTTGACCCACTTCCTTTTGGTATGGCGTGTAACCCAGCCAATACTCCTGAATGTATTTGCACACATGCAGAAATTATATCGACTGATAATGAAAATATGGCTATCAAATGGGTAAGTAATTGCAAGTCAAAAATTGCATCAAGTTAAAAAATTATTATTCTGAACCATGCCCAGAGATTCCAGCTTCCGAAATCAGATCAAGTTAAAAAAATCCATACCAAGGATAATTTCTGCATGCAAACTGCGAGGGTGTGAGTAGACATTTCAAACACTGACAGCATTTTGTATTTATTATACACATAAAACACATGTATACTAAGTAACTAACCTCCAAAAAAAAAAAATATATATATATACATATATATATATATATATATATATATATTTGTGTAAAGGCCAATTTAGCCGTATATGGAGTAGGTTCAAGTGAGAACGTAAGATAGCATAAATGAGCAAAGTCGGTTGTGGTGTGCCGATACCGACGATACGGTAGGCCTGTGAATAAAGAGGGCCCGCCAAGAAGAAATAAAGTAAGATAGAATTGAAAGAGGAAAGTGTTGTAAAAGAGGAGTGGGTGGGAGGGTCATTCAGACGCTGACCTTGAACAGTGTGGAGACAGGTAAGGGATGTAACTTATATAGGGGAGTGGTTTAATTCCAGCCCTTTCCACAAATACAGGCCAAACAGCCTTAACACTTGTGTTAAGGCCAATTTAGCCGTATATGGAGTAGGTTCAAGTGAGAACGTAAGATAGTATAAATGAGCAAAGTCGGTTGTGGTGTGCCGATACCGACGATACGGTAGGCCTGTAAATAAAGAGGGCAAAAATTTAATAATCAAAAATTTAATACAGTCAACAATTTATACAATTATCCAGACATTTCTTTAAAAGCCTTTCTTAATTCTTGTGTAGGTTTCGGTATGTAGGTTGTGTAGGCGTCCCTATGCGGAAGGAGTGACCTGAGTATAGTGAAGGGTTAAGACCTAGCCTGGTTAACAGAGATCTGATGTATCGCATGAAAGTCGTAGTAGTGAGTGAAAATAGGTGTAGCGATGGTATTGATGAGGTAAGTGAAAGGTAGGAATCCAGTGTTGTTACTGGACACCATTCGGTGTGTGTAGGAAATTAGGTGATCTCCACAGGAGGTGCGTGTTGACATGTTTTTGACTGAGGTAATGCCAGTATGTAGTGATCCATGTGTTTGCGTATGTGTGTGCATAGCAGACATCTGTCTTTTTGAGTGGCGGTGATAGTAGTGAATTCCCTTGGCCTGAGGAATCCGTAGAAAGCTATGTACATGGCCGTTTTGATGACTGCGTTGGTAGTAGAGTAAAAAAAGGTTTGGAATCTAACAGGTCGGATAATAACTGAAAAAGGTTGTTATCTATAGGTAATCTCTGTGGAAGCGGTGGAGGGACGGATTTCTGAATACCTCTAAGTATATTCTTTACCTGATAAGATGACATGAATCTCCATGTATTGGGTTGTAGAGTGAGCATATGATGTTGAATGCCTGTCAGGTATAATTTGATTGTGTTGTAAGATAAGTGTAATGTAAGGTGGCAAAAAGAAGCAAAGGCTATAATGGATGTCATGACGAAAGGATGCATTATGTCGTGGTCGGATATGAATCTTGTGAAGAGTGTGAAGGCTCTGTTGTATGCTTTGTGAGTGTTAGATGATAGTGCCAGTTTGGACAGAACCCTGCTATGTTGCATAATTATTTCTAGTCCATGATTAGATGCTGGAACAGAGGGGCGGCTGTAGCTGTAATTGCTGCTGACGGGAGTGCTTGCTGAAAAGCCTGAAAGTTGAAACGAGACAGACTGTCAGCTGCTATGTTAGAAATGCCTGGTATATAAAAGCAGACCAAGTAAAAATTGCGACATGCTGCTAACCACGTGAGCTTCCTGAGAAATCTCATAATTGTTAGGGATGATGAGCGGCCTTTGTTAATGATGTGACATGTTGCTTGGTTGTCTGTGTGGCAACGGACTGATAAGCCTGACCATGAATGTCCCCATGCCACGGCAGCTGCTACAATGGGATAAATCTCAAAGAGAGCTGAGGTTGTAAAAAAGCCTTCTAAGTCATAGACTTCTGCAGGCCACTTACCCCAAAGCCATTTTGTTTCCTAAGATTGCTACGAAACCTGTGGTAGACGCCGCGTCTGACCATATTGTTGGAGACGTATCAGTCAACTCTGGTAGGAACAAGCTTTTACCATTCCAGGTGGTCAAGAATTCTTTCCACATATATAGGTCTGCCATGGCATGCTCATCCAAGGATAGTCTATAGTTGTCATGTTTGAAATGTGGAAAAAGACAAAGAAGTCTGGATATGAAAGCCCGCCCTTGAGGAATGATGCGCATGGCAAAGTTCAAAGAACCTATGAGTGATTGTAGTTCCTTGCGGTTGCAATTACCCAGAAAAATTTAATGGTTCATGCTGTTAAGTATGTTTGTGATTTTGTCTTGTGGTAAACTAGCCTGCATGGAGGCAGAGTCTAGTTGTATACCTAGGAATGTAATAATTGTATCTGGGCCTTCGGTTTTCTTGCTGGAACCGGGACTCCAAGGTGGTCAAACAAACTAATAGTTGCTTTGAGACTCCTGGGGGGAAGGGAGTTTGCTTCGATCAGTAAGAAATCATCCAGATAATGGATGACTATGGGGCATCTAGACACGTTAAGTAACAACCAGCACAGAGTTTCCGCAAAAGTGTCAAAGATTTTGGGGCTACTTTAGACCCAAAGGTTAAGCGGGAGAAAAAGTAATAGTTATCTGCCCATTTTATGCCGTGTAAGTGCCATAGTGTGGGATGGATAGGTAGAAGTTTAAATGCATTGGTAATGTCTGTCTTACTTAGCCATGCTCCGACCCCTGCTTGCATAATGGCTGTAATAGCATGGTCTATAGTGGCATATTGTAGGGAAAACTCTTCGGAGGGAATAAGAGAGTTCAGACTCGGTGAAGATGAGGTATGAGGGGCCGACAGGTCTATGATGAGTCTTTGCTTGAGGGAAGTTTTACCCGTGACTATCCATATGGGATTTGTGCCCCATGCCGTAAAAGGTGGGGTTTTGAAAGGCCCGAACAAGAACCCTTCTGCCAGCTCTTGAGCTAGGAGTGTGTCTATGGCTGCTGGGTTTTGTTGTGCTGATTGTAAATTAGGGCATTCGAGTTGGCCTGTGGGCATATGTATAACGTCTGTATGAAACCCCTCTGAAAATCCAGAAATGAGAAAATTTACCATTTGTCTGGAAGGGTGATTTGTTAAAAGTGCTGCGAAGACATGAATGTTGACAGACGTTAGGTACGTCTGTCAACATTCGTTAGGTTTAGGGTAAATTTTATTTGGACACATGGTATGCGCATGTGCCCTGAAACAATGTGAACAAATATGCAGTAACCTACATGCACTAAAGCTACATGTGCCCACATTGAAATTATTGCACACTTGCGATTTACCCAAAAAAAATGATAGGTCGGCCCAGTTTGTCCCTGGTGATTTTCTCAGTTCTACCCGCGTAGCTTGTGCTAGGTGACTGATTACGGTTGTCTGCCGTGTGAGAACAGAAATTGGTAGTGTGAGTGGTAGAAGAGCAGGATGCACAAGCCAGTGTTTTGAGACCTGCGAAGTGTCTACAGAACAGCTCTGTATCTAGTCTGCTCCAGTTGATACGGGTACCATACTGAGAGAGAGCTCCAGACACTTTAGTGGAAAAAGACCTATGGTAGTCATAAAAAGCAGATCCACCATATTTGTTCCCCAGGTCCACCAGCTTGTGCATATATCGATCAAATTCTTCCCTTCTATTAGGGTATACTTCACACATTACATCTCTAAAAATACCAAAGGCTAACACAAATTCTGGAATGGTCAGTTTTGATCTGACCACTACAGAAACTTCATCATACATTTAGGTTTTGTTCTCCACCACATCCTGGGAGGCAATTAGTAGGGATGCCAGGTTGACGTCTTTGCCTTCCAGGATGTCTCTCTTAATGTGGGCTGGGATAGTGTATGCAGGGTCAACGTCCTGATAATCTGAGGAGATAACCATACCCGTTGCCCGTGGTTCGGTTAGTGCCTGTTGAGCAGTATCAGGAAGACCAGCCTTGGTGAGGGCTGTGGTGACTGCCTCAAGATTAGCCAGTCTGTCATTGACCTTGCCCATAGAGTTCATGAGTGAGGCCGGCATAGCCTGGATGTCACCTGAACTGGTGTTGCTGGAGCCTTCCACTGCTTCCGTGTTGTCTGTTGTAGTATTAAGGAGTTTGAATAGTTCAGCTTTCCTTGCTGTGGCAGAGTAAGGAATTTCTCGCCTCCTTAACTCCGTGGTGATACGTGGGATCGTCCAGGATCTAATTGATGCTGGACTGGCAATGTCTCCTCTACGAGAGGGTGTCTCGACCCTAGTTGGGGTGGCATGAAGAGATAGCTCTTCATCACCTTCAAGAGACATACTTAAATAAAAAGGAAAGATAGATTTATTATTTGAACATATTAGTTTAGTACTGGCTACTAGCTATGCCGTGAGGCAAAACAATTATGCTTATTGTTTATTGGTGACAGGTGAGGCCCTTCTAGTTGCCAAGCGGCTTGAGAGGCTCTATCTATGGTTGGCGCGAGGGGATTGTTGTGGCCACCGAACGTTGTGGCGGGATGTCGGCCTCTCGGTGACTGTAACCAGAAAATAGGAAAGGGAGTGACAGGTGAGGCCCTCTCTATGCAACGTGCGAGGCGGCTAGCTCACGTGTGGCCCGAGGGGTGTTTGCTTCCGAGTTTGAAGCGGGGTGTTGGCCTCGCGGGACCACTAATCCTAAGCATAAAAGCAGAAAACGGGGGAATTAACTTTTGGCCCCTATGACCGTAATGCCAGTACTTGTCTGTCCTGTGGGCAATTTAAATGGTTCTACTGTCAGCAGGTGTACGTACCTGGTAGTATAGGTTGTTGAACCTGGTAATCCGTATAAGTAATAGTAGTACCTGTAACTAAATAGATGTACCGTATGAAAATATATACAAAGGACACAACTGTATTATCTTAATTATGTTCGTATTGACCTGTATAGGCCAGGAAATGGTGTTTGTAAGATCTCCTTAACCCTGTATGTTGCCTTGTAATGGTAGGAATTAGTAGTAGTAAAGGCGATTAGTGTAAATGTATATAACCTTCCTAGGGAGAAGTTTGGTATATTTGTGAGATTGTGTATGGTATACAGGCATTTAATGTGATATTTTAATCATGGTAATATCCTTGCCGACATGAAGGTGGCAGTGTGGGATCTTTAACCATGTGACTACCCATATGTGTAACTTGGACCTGTTTGTTAACCCATTCGTGAGTATAGTTCTCAGCATGTTATTATTATATTCCCCAACAATTTCCATTCGTGTGTTTAACCGTACGAACTGGACAACATAAGACTAGCAGGGTTCGGCAGTGTTAGTATATGTGAGTATTGTTCGTGCGATGTGCAAGTCCCGAACAGTAAGTGACCGGAGAATTAGTGACATGTATTTGTATAGCGTGTTCGTGCATTTGACCGCACGAACGTAAGCATGTATGTGAAATTTAGCGATTAATTATATGTCATATAAGTACCAAACGTTGCAAGGGAAATGCTGTGTAAGCGAACAGCTGAACCCGGACAGATATAATATAGCGATTGTTTAAGTGCCGGAATAGCCAAACACGTACAGTAAGTGAGGACCTGAACCGTATTGATGCCATGGACCTTGTTGCCTGGCGTGACGGTTAGGTCTACTTACTGTTTAGTAGACACTAGGACGCGATCCGCGGCGATAGTAAGCAGAAGTTGATCCAAAGGAAATCTGCAGCAGGATTCCTGGACACAGTTCAGCGATGGAAACCTCGTGGGACACAGAAGAATTCCAAAATGGCGGCTGGATGAACCGGAAGTTCATTCAGTCGCTGACCTTGAACGGTGTGGAGACAGGTAAGGGATGTACCTTATATAGGGGAGTGGTTTAATTCCAGCCCTTTCCACAAATACAGGCCAAACGGCCTTAACACACACATATATATATATATATCGAACAGGATATGTGAGATAAGTGGGACTAAGATCCAGTGGTAATTTAGGATCCAGAAGGACAAGCAAGTGCTGGCCAACCAAGCTGACATTGTGGTAGTAGACAAGAAACTGAAGACTGCAATAGGGATTAATGTGGCAATACTCAGTGACTATAACATGAAGAAGAAGGAACATGAGAAGATGGACAAATACCAAGGACTGAAAGAAGAGTTAGACAGTATGTGGAGAGTAAAGGTAGTAATAGTCTCAGTTGTGATAGGAGCACTCTGCACTGTGACCACCAAGTTGGGGGAGTGACTTTAACAGATTCCAAGTGAAACATCTGAGATCTTTGTCCACAAAATATTGTGCAGAACCCTCAGATATACCACCCCGAAAGGGGTGAAATAATTTTATACATTAAAAACATTAGAATTATGGGTCTTCATTATAAAACAACTAGCCATTTATTAATTACAAATTACAAAAAAATATATCTTTGGGTAAACCATAGCCAGCTTTTAAATATAACCATTCAATAATGGTGTTATTTCCATTTTAATGTAACAAAAATATAGCATACTTTACTTGTGACATTTCCTTTTCCACTGCGACTGATTTCAATGCATACACACAGTTGCAAGAAACACTTGCCATCTGCTGCAATATATCTTTTGTGAGTTTCAACATCTTGTTTTGAGATCTTAAATGTTAAGTAAAATGTCAGGTCATGTAGAAAAATCATAGGTATTACATCCTAAATGTTAGTTCAGTTTGCATGAGAACAAAAATCCAGATCTAAATTACAAGGCTGTTATGTTATATAAAATAATGCCATGTTACCTTAACGAGAAAAATACATTTTCTCTACTTTTCACTCTATACTTTTATTAGTCATGGAATATTATGCTTCCTTTTTTTAACTCAATGACATTCGGTCTTCTGGCATCATGACCCATTCTTCAGGCATTTCTCTTGTGAAGTATGCTTTTGTTCTGTATTTTGTTCATTGGTTTGCAATGTTTCCCAAATATAGCATTCAAGTTCCAACTGCATTAGGAGAATAGGTTTGTGGATACCCTTTCTAAAATGGTCACTATTGTAAGATACAAACTACTTTTGTATAAAAAAAAAGAATTTTGGAAGGTTTACACGTGTAAAGCCCAATAGATTTTATGCGTTGAAGAGGGAACTGAAAATCGAATTTGCTAAATTAAAATCAATATATGTCAAGATGCAAAAATAGTTACTGTCCTTTGAATTCAAGAAATAAGTCTCCATCTCATGATATAATCTCCTTGATATATGGCTAAGGTTTAAATATGGCTAAAAGTTATATTTCTTTCTTATCGAGTATTATGCTGAATAAAAGTTTGGTCTTTATTTTGATTTCTGTTTCTTCAAACTATTGGATTTACTTGAAGGGGAATAGTATATTCCCAGGACAGAGCTTCTAGTTGGCCTTGTCGAAGTGCTTTATTCCAGGACAATTGGACAATGTTTATTTCTCACAAAAAATTCAATTTGTCTATGGTCTCACCCAGTGCTGGAAACAATGAACTTAATGTCATGGTGATCTACTAAAAAGATTTTTTTTTTCTGTTCTTTTTTGGGTGAGATATAGTGCGCATTTTATAAAACCCCATCAACATTATTACTGGTCGTTGACTTAAGTTATTTTAATATGAATATGGTTTTCTCTAAAAATGTTCAACTCTGATATTTGAATCAAATAAATTCCGAGAGTCTGTGCTTTCGCAACTGAGACTGTTTTGGCTCTGTTTAAGAGCGCCCTTATATATTATACATCATTTTCTTTCTTTAAAGGAAAGATAGTGTTTTCTTCTCATGCCCTAAATAAATATAGTTGATAATTTCATATTTTTTGTTACATGTTCAGCAAATATTGAGGAGTGGATTAATTTTTGACAGGTAAAAATGCTGTACAAAACTATATATTTGTAGAAAGAAGAACCCATACTAAGGGTATTTTACTAAGTGCTTTTGGCCTCTTTTCATTTAACAATATTATCACCAACCTCTGTCTAAATGGTTATATTTAGAGTTGAGCGAACCCGAACTGAAAGTTCAGGTTCATACCGAACATTACGTTTTTTGGACCCCGGACCCGAACACGGACATATTCGGGTTGGAGTTCGGAGTTCGGCGATTTAATGACGCATTCTGCAGGGCAGCCAATCAACAAGTGTTTGACTCATGTGCCCTTAGAAGCCATCACAGCCATGCCTACTAATTACATGGCTGTGATTGGCCAGTGCAGCATGTGACCCAGCCTCTACAGAAGCTGGTCACTTAGTATTAGTAAATTATGCCCCTACTCGCCTGTGGCTGCTCACTGTTAAAAACAAAAAATTCCCCCCTCCTGAGCCCCCACCCGTGACACGTGAGTGCCCTTAAGAGCGCCCTTATATATTTTACATCATTTTCTTTCTTTAAAGGAAAGATAGTGTTTTCTTCTCGTGCCCTAAATAAATATAGTTGATAATTTCAATTTCATACGTGACGCGTGAGTGGGGGCTTTTAAACTAAAGGGCGGACCTATTGTCCCCCCCGGCCCCCACCCCTGAGCGGTGGGTGCGGGCCCTAAATAACAATAAGACCCCTGGTTAGAATATCCCTACGTGGGATGCGCTTTTATATATACATATACACATATACACATATATATTTAGTAAACATTAAAATAGAATAACATGCAATATTAAAATGATATTCTGGGTAAACTACCAATGGTCAATAAAATGCAAAAAAAAATACAAAACAGGAACATTGATTCATACGTCTCAAATACTAAATATATTTTAAAAATCATAATAACAATAACGTCCTCCCCTTCCCCCATTCCTGCGAGGCGGGTAGGGGCCCTAAATAACAATAAGGGGGGGACCTAATGTCCTCCCCCCAGCCCCCACCCCTGAGCGGTGGGTGGGGGCCATAAATAAAAATTGGGGGGGCACCTAATTTCCTCCCCCCGGCCCCCACCCCTGTGCGGCAGGTCGGGGCCATAAATAACCCTCATATGCCCTTGAGAATTACTGGAGAGATAGCAAACAATAAGGGATGGGGCTGCGCCACAATGCAAAAAAATAAATAAATAAAGTCCTAGCTCGGATAAATCCCTGTGTGTACAGAGTCCAGAAGTGTGGAACTGAAATCCGGTGCTGGTCTCCGAGGCCACAGAGTTACGCTTCTTGCAGTTTCCAAATATATAGGAGAAGGCGATAAGAGTTGAGAGGGAATAATGGTGCAGCATGTTCAAAGAAGTGCCAATTTAAAGGAAATGGTAAAATTCCTACTCACATTCAGTAGAACTTAAGCCAACTCTGGTGTGTATGGCTTACAATGGTATAATCCCCGCTTATGGGATATGCAGTGAGTGTCCTCTTGTATATAGTAGTATCAGGGACCCTAGAAGGAGATAATACAAATAGAAACAATAATGGTGCAGTATGTTCCACTGTGGGTTAAGAATTATAAAATATAGTAATAACACTCACATCTGGTAGAGCTAATACCAGCTTTGGTGTGATAAGCATACAGCGGTACAATCCCCAGGGGTACAATCCCCAGTGATATATATCCGGGCTCCTAACATCTTTATGAACACTCATCATATATCTCATAGTTGGGGCATCATCTGTGAGACTCAAAATTTTGAGGGGGTTAAAATAGCAGATGTACCCTATATGTCTGCTGGCACCAAAGTCTTTCAGGATACATACACCATCACGAACGTGTTGATAAAAATATCAACAAGGTCTTACTTTTGTTTACAATTACCATAGAGTGTCAGAAGAATTTGGACTATAGTGCTGTATTTTTATGTAGCATTTTAAAATCATTCAAGTTCCACTTTAGTTATATTTTGCATTTTGTAAAAGATGAATTATAATAGTTATTCAATGTTTTGGAGTGGTTTTATAAGAACACTTTGTGTGATCATCAGATGTTCACAGCTTTATCATCACCAATATTAATCCATTCCCAGAAAAGACAAATATTTGAATGCTTACTTATTGAAGAGTACTTTATTCCACAAGATCTGCAGTAACTCTATACTATATAATTTAGATAAGAAATAAAAAGTCCCAAGATTTCCAAACATGGTTATGAGTGAATGATTAACCAGCTTCTATAGATATTAGAATGGACCCCATCAACCTGTGGTTATGATTGTATTTAAATTATTTTGCAAAATATGAGCATTACATGAGAATGTATTACAAATACTGAAACATAGGAACATAGAAACATAGAATGTGACGGCAGATAAGAACCATTCGGCCCATCTAGTCTGCCCATTTTTTTTAAATACTTTCATTAGTCCCTGGCCTTATTTAATAGTTAGGATAGTTTTATGCATATCCCATGCATGCTTAAACTCCTTTACTGTGTTAACCTCTACCACTTCAGCTGGAAGGCTATTCCATGCATCCACTACCCTCTCAGTAAAGTAATACTCCTGATATAATTTTTCAACCTTTGCCCCTCTAATTTAATGTCCTCTTGTTTTGGTAGTTTTTCTTCTTTTAAATATAGTCTCCTCCTTTACTGTGTTGATTCCCTTTATGTATTTAAATGTTTCTATCATATCCCCCTGTCTCGTCTTTCTTCCAAGCTATACATGTTAATTTCCTTTTACCTTTCCTTGTAAGTTTTATCCTGCAATCCATGAACCAGTTTAGTAGCCCTTCTCTGAACTCTCTCTAAAGTATCAATATCCTTCTGGAGATCCAGTCTCCAGTACTGCGTACAATACTCCAAGCTAGGTCTCACCAGTGTTCTGTACAATGGCATGAGCACTTCCCTCTTTCTAATGCTAATACCTCTCCTTTTACAACCAAGCATTCTGCTAGCATTTCCTGCTGCTCTATTACATTGTCTGCCTACCGTTAAGTCATCAGAAATAATCACCCCTAAGTCCCTTTCCTCAGATGTTGAGGTCAGGACTCCCAAATATTCCCTACTATGCCCTTGGGTTTTTAAATCCAAGATGCATTATCTTGCACTTACCCACATTAAATGCCAGTTGCCACAACTCTGACCATTTTTCTAGTTTAACTAAATCATTTGCCATTTGGCTTAGCCCTCCTGGAACATCAATCCTGTTACATATCTTAATATCATCAGCAAAAAGACATACCTTACCATCAAGACCTTCTGCAATATCACTTATAAAAATATTAAAGAGAATGGGTCCAAGTACAGATCCCTGAGGTACCCCACTGGTGACAAGCCCATGCTTGGAATATACTCCATTGTTGCCCTCTGTTGCTTGTCACTCATTCAACAATATTGGAATCCAAACTTAAAGATTGCAGTTTATTTATAAGCCTTCTATGTGTAACAGTGTCAAAAGCCTTACTGAAATCTAGGTAAGCAATGTCTACAGCACCACCCTGATCTATTATTTTAGTTACCCAATCAAAAAAATCAATAAGATTAGTTTGGCATGATCTCCCTGAAGTAAACCCATGTTGTCTCTGATCTTGAAATCCATGTGATTTTAGATGTTCAACAATCCTATTCTTTAACATGGTTTCCATTACTACCCCCTCTACTGAAGTAAGGCTTATTAGCCTATAGTTGCCCGACTTCTCCCTACTACCTTTCTTTTGAATGGGCATAACATTCGCTAACTTCCAATCTTCTGGGACTACTCTTGTTAACAATGATTGCTTAAATAAATCTGTTAATGGTTTTGCTAGTACACCACTAAGCTCTTTTAATAACTTTGGGTGTATTCCATCAGGTCCCATTGACTTATTTGTCTTTATTTTTGACAGTTGAAATAGAACCTCTTCCTCTGTAAACTCACATGTAACAATTTACTTATTTGTCCTTTTTCCTAACTGAGGCCCCGTTCCTTCATTTTCATCTGTAAATACTGAACAAAAATTTTAATTGAGGCAGTCAGCTAGACCTTTATCCTCTTCTACATACCTTCCTTCTTTTGATTTTAATTTAACTAATCCTTGTTTTACTTTCCTTTTCTCATTTATGTATATAAAAAATGTTTTGTCCCCTTTTTCTACTGACTGTGCTATTTTCTCTTCTGTGTTTGATTTGGAAGCTCTTATAACTTGCTTAGTCTCTTTCTGCCTAATATTATAGATCATTCCGTCTTCCTCACTCAGGGTTTTTTTATAATTACTAAATGCTAACTTTTTGTTTTTTACTATTTTGGCCACATCTGTGGAGTACCACAGTGATTTCTTGAATTTTTTGCTTTTACTGACAAGCCTAATGCAATTTTCTGTTGCCTTCAGCAGTGCAACTTTTAAATAATCCCATTTCTCTTGGACTCCATTTAAATTGCTTTTCTGGACTCCATTTAAATTGGACTCCATTTAAATTGCTCATACTCCTTTACACATATTTTAATTTTGGAAAAATCAGTTTTTTTAAAGTCTAAAACTTTTGTTTTTGTGTGGTGTGACTCAGTCCCTGTTCCTATATTAAACCACACTGACTGATGATCACTAGATCCTAAACTTTCACCTATAGTAATATTTGATACCAAATCTCCATTTGTTAACACTAAATCTAGTATGGCCTCCTTATGAGTTGGCTCCTCAACGACTTGTTTTAGAGACAATCCCAGTAGGGAGTTTAGAATATGTGTGCTCCTGGCCCAAGCAGCTATTTTGGTTTTCCAATCCACATCAGGAAGATTAAAGTCATCCATGATAACTTCCCCCTTCATTGTCATTTTAGCTATTTCCTCAACTAGTAGATTATCTAACTATTCTATTTGTCCTGGGAGCCTATAAATCACACCTACACGAGTTACTGTGTGATTACCAAATTCTAACGTAACCCAAACGGACTCTATGTTCACCTCACTAACTTTTATTAGGCTAGATTTTATGCTATCCTTCGCATACAGGGCCACCCCTCCCCCCTTCTTGCCTTCCCTGTCTTTTCTATATGAAGAGTACCCTGGTATTGCTATGTCCCAGTCATTTTTCTCATTATATCATGTCTCAGTAGCAGTGACTAAATCTACACTATCAGTTGTCATTATTGCCACAAGTTCATGGATCTTATTCCCTAAACTGCAAGCATTTGTAGACATGACTCAAAGCTTATTACTTTTTAACACACTTGCTACAGGCACCTTCTGTCCTTGTTTTGGGGGGCAATTGGATTGATGTTTTATCACCCTTTTGCTCCCCCCCTCCCAGTTTAAATACATCCTAGCAAAACCTCTGAACTGCTCACTGAGAACATTTGTTCCCTTTTGAGAAAGATGCAAACCATCTTTTTTGTGCAGTTTATTTCCATTCCAAACAGCTACCTTGAGAAATAAAGCCAAATCCTTGCTCCCGACACCATTCACCAAGCCACAAGTTAAGGTCCCTAATACACATCTGTTTGTCGTTCTGAGTGTTATGCACAGGCAGAACTTCAGAGAATGACAGTGTGGAAGCAACCTTCTGTATATCATTGGCAAAAACACTAAAAACGTCCTTTACCTCTGAAACCTCATTGCAAGACAAGTAATTTGTCCCTAGATGGACAAGTACATCCAATTCCCCTTTGTGCTTTGCTCACTTAACAATATTACAAATACATCTCCACACTGCATTTATTAGTGTATTATGAGTGCTATCACACATCCATTTAGAACATATTGAGCATCTGTCCATGTAGTAACCCTATATGTACAGTCATACAGTAGGCCATTTGTCAAATACATTTTATAAAAACAATTTGTAACAATTTTTAATGCTGTAAATGATTACAATCTCCACATTTTAAAAGGAATATGTTTAAATGCAAGAATATAATTATTTTGTGAGTATATAGAAAGCTATTTTGCTTATGAATTACTTTATGCAAATTAGGTTCCTATCTCTATATCTATAGTTGTTGACCTTCTAATTGCTATTTTTTTATCATTATCAATTCAGAGTTATTCACGCAAGCAGCATCTTTCCTCCTTTGGATCTTTGAAGCCCCCTGCGAACATTGTTGTTTGAGTCTGCTGTGTCAGCAAATGTAGTGTCTTCATTATACGGATACGCTCATTAGGATCTGAAATATATATAAAGGTGATATTCACTAAACCACGAGTTGTGGTTAGAGAAAAAAAAAACAGTTTGCAAAATGTAGTTCATAATAGCTTAGTTGAGTCAAAAAAAAGCTGTAACGTAGTTGATGTTTAAAGGACCACTCTAGGCACCCAGACCACTTCAGCTTAATGAAGTGGTCTGGGTGCCAGGTCCAGCTAGGGTTAACCCATTTTTTAATAAACATAGCAGTTTCAGAGAAACTGCTATGTTTATTAATGGGTTAAGCCTTCCCCCTAATCCTCTAGTGGCTGTCTCATTGACAGCCACTAGAGGCGCTTGCGTGCTTCTCACTGTGATTTTCACAGTGAGAGCACGCCAGCGTCCATAGGAAAGCATTATGAATGCTTTCCTATGTGACCGGCTGAATGCGCGCGCAGCTCTTGCCGCGCGTGCGCATTCAGCCGACGGGGCGGAACAGAGGAGGAGAGAAGGAGGAGAGCTCTCCGTCCAGCGCTGGAAAAAGGTAAGTTTAAACCCCTTTCCCCTTTCCAGAGCCGGGCGGGAGGGGGTCCCTGAGGGTGGGGGCACCCTCAGGGCACTATAGTGCCAGGAAAACGAGTATGTTTTCCTGGCACTATAGTGGTCCTTTAAGAAAAAAAGAGAGAATATGCACAAACAGAAGATTAGTATATACCAGTTTATAAGTATTATTATGTTCTGAATGCTGCAATGATGAAAAAATGCTGCCAATTAAGTTTTTTTTTATAAGACAGTACCAATGAGACACCATATTGTACAATAAATACCAGTAAAAAGTATCTATCAGACCTATGTAAAAATTATTATAATATGCAAATAACAGTGTAAAGAGCTTTATTTTTTCAGTGCAATAGGCAATGTGCTTTATTTGCTGGTATACACTTAACTGTTTTTGGGAAACACTCCAATAGGTAGACCTCTGTTAATAAATAAAATGTTCTGTATGGGTGAAAAATTGATACCTTTCATAATATAGTATTTCTGAGTAAATTGATAATCTGGATATCCTTGTGAAGATATGCAATATATCCACAATAAACTTGGGTACAGTGTGGGCCACCAAAAATGCAAAATCACAAAGATATATACAAAAAGGAAACACTACTAATAACCTATACACATAACAAGAATCCTTTTAGCTTCAGTTTTTTCATACACAGTCCATTTCACTAACAAAACAACCTTTTAAGACAGCATCCAGGAGAAAAAAATGGCAAGAATCAGGGTTATCTCACCCAGTCCAGATAGATGGTAATTGTGTGGCTCTACACGCAAAGCATTGTATGTAAGATTTGGCTTACAATGTTCAGACACCCATATATTGAGCTGTTTGAAGGTGTCATTATCAAAACTGCTATCAGATGCAGCAGACCTTGCAGATGGTAAACTGATGTTTAAAGTGGCATGTACCTAAAAAAATATTTTTCCTGTCTTGCTCGTCACAGCCACAGCTAAAAGCGGCCCCAGAGAAGGCAGGTTGCAAATATGTTCACTGTGGGCCGCATGTGGCCCTGCGGGCCGCATGTTTGACATGCTTGGTTTAAACCAATGATTAAAATACATTTTGTTTTTAAGCTATGTAAGCTATAGTACATTTAGTAGTAATTACAGCTTGAAGATCTGTCAGTGTATTATTGTGGATAATGGCCATTTTGCAATTGTATCCCAATTTCACCACCCTCAGAGAACGTTATTGATGAAAAAAAGAAGGGTGCAAAGATCACGTGATTTCAGCAGAAAATCAAATTCTGTGGTTTGCAGAGTAACTCACAGCTTCCTACTGTGCAGGAAACGGGAAATGGTTGAATGGGTTTGAACTTTGAAATGCCCAAGGTTAACTGGAGATCATGCAATTGTTTTTTTTTATATAATAAAAAAAAAACTCTGCACACAAAACAAAGTATAGATAGTTTCTAAAATGCTATATATATATATATATATAGTGCTTTGACACGCTTGCACATTAAAGGTGCAAAATAGTGTTAAAGAAATAATCAAATATATATATATATATATATACATATATATATATATATATATAAGCTTTGACATACTTGAAAAATAAACACACAAACAGGGCCTTACTAATTCCTTCATCATCGTGGGAATGGATTGGCCGTGGTGATGATGTCAGTGAAAACCACTTTAACTACTTAATTTAAAGTAACACTAGTGTCAGAAATACAAACATGTATTCCTATTATAGTGCTGGAATAGATGTTTAGGTACACGGCCCCTCTTGAAGTTAAAAGTTGAGTTTACTTACCTTTTCTCCGTCACCGCGCTGGTATCACCGCAGCTGGCCCTGTCTCCTTTGCTGTGATCATCAATTTTGATGATCTCAGCCAATCCAATTCTATTGTGCATGAAAAGAAAAATGCTGCACCAGCCATCATCTCTTCATAGAGATACATTGAATCAATGCATCTCTATGATCTCCATGCACTGAATGTACCGGACTAAGAAGTACATCTAGTGGCTTCTGAGTGACTGCCCTAGAGATGTTACTTGGCACCAATGTAAACACTGCCTTTTCTCTAAAAAGGCAGCATTTACATTTAAAAGCTCCAGGAACATGTTATAGACACCAGAACCAATGCATTAAGCTGTAGTGGTTCTGTGCAGGGCCGTCTTTCCACACGGGCATGCTAGGCAGTTGCCCAGGGGCCCCACAGGCATAACGGCCCCACAGCATTGCCCATATGCCTGGGCCGACAGGGAAGATCAAAGGACCTGCCCTACCGGCACACAGAGAGCTGGTCCTGCTTGCTTGCTTTGGACCCTCTTGGGTCTGTGGAAAGGAATGAAGGAGCCTAGAGGCAGTTCCTCCTGCAAGCATGTTGGCATGAGCGTTGCCGCGGAGGAGCTGCAGGCTGTAGATATATACTACTTACCGCCAGATCACAAGGGCTGGCTAAGAAGAAGGGGGGGGGGGACATGAAGCATTTAAAAAAATGATTTTAAATAACAAAAATCCTTTATCTTCATGCATTCCCCCCTGCACCCACACACACACAGCAGCCCCCCCACACACACACAGCACCCATGACATGCACACAGCACCCCTCACTCACACACAGCATACACATACAGCACCCCTCACATACACACAGCACCCCTCACACACACACAGCACCTCACACATACACACACAGCACCCCTCACATACACACACAGCACCTCACACATACTCACACATTGCACCCCTCACATACACTCAAAGAGCACCTCTTACATACACACACAGAGCACCTCTCACACACACACAGCACCTCTCACACAAACACAGAGCACCTCTTACACACACACCACGCCTCTCACATACACACAGAGCACCTCTCACACACACAGCACCCCTCACACACATACAGCATCTCACATATACACACATTGCACGTCTAAAATACACACAGAGCAACTCTCACATACACACAGAGCACCCCTTACACACACAGCATCTCTCACATACACACAGAGCACTCCTTACACACACAGCATCTCTCACATACAGCACCATATACAGCAACCCTCACGTACACACATTGCACCCTTCACATACACACACAGCATCCCTCACACACACATACAGCATCCCTCACACACATACACAGCACCACTCACAGGCACAGAACCATTTACACGCAGCACATCATGCACACACATACTCACTGCACCACTTACATACACACAACACCCCTCACACACACACTGCACTCCTCACATGCACACTGCACCCCTCACAAACACATAGCACCACACACAAACACACACACTGCACCCCTCACATACAAATAGCACCCCTCACACACACAAACACTGCACCTCTCAAACACACACACTGTACCCCTCACACCAACACACATGCACACTGCACCCCTCACTGCTGTCTGTGTGTGTGTTCAGCAGTCTGTGTGTGTGGTTATTCAGCAGTATGTGTTTGTATTCAGCAGTCTGTGCATATATTCAGCAGTCTATGTGCATGTATTCAGCAGTCAATGTGTGTGCATTATGTAGTATGTGTATGCATTTAGCAGTCTGTGTTTACTCAGCAGTCTGTCTGTATTCAGCCTTCTGTGTGTATGTATTTAGCAGCCTGTGTGTATTCTGCATTCTGTGTGTGTGTATTCAGCAGTCTGTGTGTTTATATTGTATGAATGTATTGCATTTGTTGGAGGTACCAATAAATATAAGCTTATTTTATCGATAATTAAATGTAGGCAGGGGCCAAGAATTATAGTGTCTATAGTGTCCCTTTAATTATTATCCTTCTACCACACTTATCTATACCATATGTATAATGTATACTATATACAGAAACTAGCAGACTTATAAATCTATCTACGCATGCATAAGCATATTTTTTAATCGAAATATCTTTCATAGAAATAAGTGTGTGATGATGCAATTAAGAAAATTGTATTTATAATTTTTTTTACACATACTGTACATGTAAAACACAAAACAATTGCCAGGAATCAGACCAGCAATATAAAACACATATAAAGTAAGACCCAGTTACTCCACTTGGAATTAGTAAATAATGAAATGACAGGTGTTTTGCCCTGAAATGAGCAAGCATTGCATACAGTTTAAGCACTACAAATATAGAGATGTAGCAATCCCATAAAGAAAGCATTCAGCCCTGAAGTAATCAATTTAGCTACAAGAGCAATGCATTTTACAATAAGATAATGGGAGGAAGGGATCATTTATACTTCTTGTAGTAAGCAGAAAAAAAACTAAAGATGCGGCTTGGAAAATAAAACTGACAAAGTCAGTGCCCACACTGTTACACATCTGCTTTGCAAGATAGTACAATATATTTGTGAACACATAATTGGTTTATATGTGACCTTTTTTGACCTGTTTTAGTTTTGTTTTGTTCTTTCGTGCTAAGACGTACATCTTTATTGCCTGATGGATGTAATTTTATGTTAATGACATCCCTGCCGTAAATTCAAACATCTGTGAAACCCAAACTACTAAATTAGGCCAGATAGGTACCAATCCAAATCTGTGTTAACAAAGCTGCCAATAAGTGATGCAAGCTTTTATTTTTGAGACTATTTATTTTGACACATTCAATAAATATGGAGATTATGTGGCAAATACCCCTTCGGACACTCCTTTGGACACTGACTAGTCAGTCTGTCTGGAATTTTGTGAATTATTCCATGCAGTGGTGGCTCTAGACTTTGGAAGGCCTTAGGTCAAACTCAAACATAAGGCTCCTACTAACATCATTAGTGAAAAAAAATCAACAGGGGTTGCATTGTGTGTGTATAAGGTGCTGTAGTTATATTTAAGGGCGGGCTTGTAGCACTAGATACAGAGAGCTAGTCTCTGTATTCATTGTTCAGAGGCTTGCAGTGTAGCGGCTCCCTGCACCACTATGTTGTGAGCTCTCTGACTGTAGTTATGGCAAATGTAATTTGCAATTATGCTTATTGTTTATGCACAATTGCGGGGTATGGTTGTATAGCCTGGCAGTCATGTATACTTAAGTGCCAGTGTGAACAGGTTATTTGAAACAATAATGAAAATTTCAGTTGGGCTTTAAAAAAATAATTTACCAAATAATAAAGTTACGGATAAGAAACCGGTTTCATAGACATTTCACCCACATATTCTATGATCCTTTAAATCTATATTGTCATATATATGTTTCCCCATGTATTGTATATGAATGTATATAATATATATGTTTCTTGCCACTTTTTCTTTGCATTGCCCATACCATACCACCTTCACATTGCAGACAGACACACACTAATACATGCACACATACATACTAATACATGCACACATATAAACATTAATACGCAACTACATATACACAACGATACGTGCACATACATACACACTCACACAAACACACTGATGCACAGAAACATAAATACTGATTAATATAGATATACAGTCACAACATGTATTTATCTGGCTGTGTGTATTGCTGAGTGTGTGTGGCATTGTCTACCCGTGTATATGCCCGAGAGTGTGTGTCTGACAGTAAGTGTCCTTGAATGTGAATGTATGTTTCTGTGAGCATGTGTATTTTTTTGTCTGGGACCGTATGTGTGGGGTAGCTGCTTGCAGTGTTTTGTGTATATCTGGAGACTGCCTGTGTCCTTTGAGAGAATGACAGTGTGTGGAGGATAAAAGACAGTGTGCAGAGGTGAAGGGGTTGACATAGTGTGTTAAGAGGGGATGACATAGTGATAGACTGTGTGCGGAGGGTGATAGTATGTGTGGGGGGGTGACAGTGTGTGTTAAGAGGGGTGACAGAGTGTGTGGAGGGGATGACAGACTGGAGGGATTGACAGAGTGTGTGGAGGGGGTGACATAGTGTGTGGGGGTGGCAGTATGTTGAGGGGTGACATAGTGTATGGAGGGGGTGACAGAGTGTGTGGAGGGGGTGATAGACTCTGTGGAGGGGGGCGACAGACTGTGGAGGGGTGAAAGACTGTCTGGAGGGGGTGACAGAATGTCTGAAGGGGAGGGACAGACTGTGAAGGGGGGTCACAGAGTGTGTGAATGGGTGTGACAGACTGTGGAGGGAGTGACAGAGTGTGTGTGGGGGGTGATAGACTGTGGAGGGGGCAACATAGTGTGTGTGGAGGGGGTGACAGACTGTGGAGGGGATGACAGAGTGTGTGGAGTGGGTGACAGTGTGTGTGTAAGGGTGACAGAGTGTATGATGGGTGGGTTATAGACTGTGGAGGGGGTGACAGTGTGTGGAGGGGGGTGACAGTGTGTGGAGGGGGCGAGGCGACAGAGTTTCTGGAGGGGAGCTGGCATAGTGTGTGTAAAATACCTTTTTGTATTTCTGAAATGACTCCCTGGTGGTCCAGTGGTCTGGTCATCTATCCCTGGTGGTTTGATGGGCTGACACTTCGGTCTGCAGCTCTTTTGGGTGCAAAGCTGCAGACCATGTGGGTAAGTGTCTCGCGATCTCCAGTTTCAGAACGTTGCCATGGCAACCGGCGGCAACGCTCTGAAACTGGAGATTGCGAGACACTTCAGTCTGCAACTCTGCACCCGGCAGAGCTGCAGACTGAAGACTGTGCTGGGCGCTATCTCGGGCAGACTATGCGGAGGGGCCTCGCACCCAGAGGCATACAGGCTTCACAGACCGAGGACCCAAGCCCGAGTCAATTCTGTTTGCATTCTTGTTAACCCAAACTAAAAGAAGCTCACCCCAAACAGACTTGAAGAAATGGATTTCAGATGCCATCTCTGAAGGGTTTCAGTCAGCAACCAAAAGGTATAGAGAAGCTTCTGTCTCATTGGGATCCAGCCTTGAGATCTGCCAGACCTACTTTTCCACTGCACTCGACTATAAAAGAATTGATCCATTCTGAATGGTCCAAACCATAAAGTGAAAGCGAAAGTGAAAAGAAAGGACCCATTTGCATCAGAGGAAGTAAAGCATTGGGAAACCATTCCAAAAATTGACGCTGCTGTGATCCAATTAGCAAAAAAGACCATACTTCCTATTGATAGCATGGTGTACCTGAAAGAGCCTATGGAAAAAAGAATGGACACTAATCTGGTTAAACAATATCTACCAATTGGATTGGGATTACACCCAGCGGCAGCTTTAACGTCAATAGCAAGAAGCATGAAGGTCTGGATTGGGAATCTAGAAGAAGACATAACCAGTGGCACAAGCAGAGAGAACCAATTGGAATCCCTGAAAGACATAAAGCTGGCAACAGACTTCATTTATGAATCTGCTTTAGATGTCACAAAATCTCTGTCAAAAAACCTTGCGTTGTCTGTGGCGGCTAGAAGAGCACTGTGGCTCCATTCCTGGGGAGCGGATTTCGCCTCCAAAGCCAGCCTTTGTGCACTATCTTTCCAAGGGATAAGATTATTTGGTAAAGTCCTGGATGATGCCATTCAGAAAGCCGCAGATGGGAAGAAAGCGTTTCTACCACAGTCACACAGAAGACCCTACAGCGCACCCTACAAGGACAAGTTTAACAAAGAGAGGTCGCGATAGTAGGTCATACAAGCCAGGATGAGAATATGGTAGATCCCAGTAATCCTCTTCCTCCAATAGAGGATCTAGAGGTAGAGGTACCCGCCAGAACACAAAATCATTATGAAGGTCGGGACGTCCAGACTGGAACAGTGGGGGGTCGTCTAAAACACTTCTTTTCAGTATGGGCAACATCCATGAAAGACAAATGGGTCCTGAGCATAATCAAAGATGGATACAAACTAGAATTCGAAGAATTTCCAAAAGATTTCACGTTTCATCGATCATTAGCGTAAAAAGGAAGGCAATTGAGAACTGCCTTCAGCAGTTGATCACTCAAGGTGTCATCAAGCAAGTCCCTCGAATGGAGGAATGCAGAGGATTCTATTCTAATGTATTTTTGGCTCCCAAACCAAATGGAAAATTGAGACTTATTCTGGACCTGAAAAGATTAAATCTATACCTTAAGAACATGTCTTTCAAAATGGAGTCTATCACATCCATAAAACAGGCCATACATCGATAGATCTGAAAGATGCATACTACCAGATCCCGATACATCCATCCCATCAGAAGTTCCTGAGGTTCTGGATGTCGGGAAAATACTATCAGTTCCAGGGCATGCCATTTGGTCTAAGCGTGGCACCAAGAACATTCTCGAAGGTTCTCATAACAGTCATTGCAATCCTGAAGAAAAGAGGAATCCAAGTATTCCACTACTTGGACGATATCCTGGTAGTAGCACAGGAATTCCACACAGCAGTCCATCAGACAGAAGAGGTGATCTTAACACTACAAGAATTTGGGTGGCTAACAAACAGAGACAAAAGCAATATCATTCCATCCAGACACATAGTGTTCCTTGGAGCGAATATAAACACAGAAGCTTCAACTATCTCTCTATCCCAAGATCGCATTGCTCGGATCAAGAGCAAGATTTTAGGAATATGTCGAAGGACAAGACTTTGTGAAAAAGATTACATGAGTGTCCTGGGATCCCTCACGTCGACCATAGGTCTGGTCAGATGGGCACATTGGAAGGCGAGACAGGCTCAGATGAATTTCCTCACACAGATCAACAAGTTAGCAATGAACTGGGCTCAATTGATTACAATTCCCCAAGACCTGAAGCTTCAACTAAGGGGGTGGATAGTAGGATCCAACTTGACCAAGGGTTTCCCCCTGGAAGACCCCAAATGGGAAGTTATTACTACAGATGCAAGTACAAGAGAATGGGGCACTCACTACAAGAGCCTTGTTGCGCAAGGAGTACGGAACAACCAGACCCGTCTTCTTCACTCCAACATCATGGAGACTAGGGCAGTCTTCAAGGCACTGATATCTTTTGCCACTTACCTGAAGGGGAAGAGGCTGTTGATAAGAACAGACAACAGGGTGGTTGTGGCCTACCTGAACCACCAAGGAGGCACAAAGAGCCATCAGCTGCTTGCACATGCATTCGACCATGATTCACCTGAAAGACCTAAAAGCGGTATACTTACCGGGAACAGAAAATAAAACAGGGAAGTATTCCTGCAGGTAGTGAGGACGGGGGGACAACACAAATAGACTTAATGGCCACGTCAAGGAACTCCCAGATAACCCGATTCTACTCAATATGGAAAGACAACCAAGCCGAAGCCCAGGATGTCCTATCTTAAAAGTGGGAGTTCGAGCTGGCTTACATTTTTCCACCAATACCACTAATCAGCAAAGTACTGAGGAAATTTTGGAAGGAGAATTGCACAGTGATCGCAATCATCCCATCATGGCCGAGGAGACCTTGGTTTCCGCTCCTGTTACGAATGAGCCAAAGAGTCCCAATAATACTTTCAGTGAGAGGGTATTTGCTTGTCCAGGGTCCAGCAGTGCATCCAGAACCCCAGTCACTTCAGTTAGCGGCATGGTTCTTGAAAAAAACAATCTCTTGAAATCAGGCCTGTCAGAGTCTGTCTCTAATACTCTACTAAGATCCAGGAAAGGCTCTACGTCAGTCTCCTATTATAAAATATGGGAAAAGTTCTGTTCCTGGATGGTGGATAAGGGAATACCTAGCTTGGCAGACGTCCTGAACTTCCTTCAAGAGGGTCTGGATAAAGGGCTTAGTCTGAGCACTTTGAAAGTTCACATTTTTGCAATTTCAGCCTTGACTAATTCCAGATGGGCTCTGGATCCTCTCGTAATGAGGTTTTTAGAGCAGTTTTGAGGATTAGACCACCTATCAAACAGTTGGTGCCTCCTTGGGACTTACCTATAGTACTAAATGCTCTCATTAATGTTCCATTTCAGCCACTAGAAGAAATTGGTATTTACTTGCTCACCATGAAAACTCTATTCCTAATAGCTATTACATCGGTCAGAAGAGTATCAGAGATCCAGGCATTGTGCTCTGAGGTACCTTATACTGTGTTCCATCAGGATAGGGTGGTGCTGATTACTAAACCTGACTTTAGTTTCTAAATTCCACAATCAACAAGAAATTGTTCTACCTTCATTCTTTCCGAATCTGACTAACGAAGAAGAAGTAGGATGGAGCAAACTGGATGTGATGAGATGCCTAAAGGTCTACTTACTGAGATCAAAGGACTTCAGAAAGTCAGAAAAGCTTTTTATCCAGCCCTCAGGCAGTAAAAAAGGAGAAGCAGCATCCACTACAACATTGAGAAGATGGCTTTCTCTAGTGATTAAAAGGGCTTAACCTTCCCAAGGCCATCAGGCGCCGTGTTTCATCAAACCACACTCGACAAGAAAGCTGGCTACATCATGGGCTTCAAGAGCGGAGGTGCTGGTTGAGAACATCTGTCCTCTCCGATTAAGTTTGTCAATCACTTCAAACTAGATTTGTCTTCCTCAAACGAGGCTCGCTTTGGGAAGGGTGTTCTTGCTTCAGTGGCAGGGAAAGACGAATAAATACTTTGAATTTTTTCAGCATCAATAACGACTACTGTATTCTTCGGAGCTTGGGTAATACCCATATGTGATGCTGCCATATATGGCTGGGAAATAGAAAGTTGTTTCCATACTTACCGTTATTTTCTTTTCCTGGCTATTATACATGGCAGCATCACGCTCCTTCCCTTCCGGATTCTTCAACTGGGGCTATTTAACAAGAGTGAGGGGTCTAGAGGGGAGAGGGCTTTTATTGGATTTAATTGTTTAACTATTCCTGTTCTGACAGCTGGGAGGAGAAGCTTACCCATATGTGATGCTGCCATGTATAATAGCCAGGAAAAGAAAATAACTGTAAGTATGGAAACAATTTTCTACTTTATAGCAGACATCCTGAATACATTTGAACTGCTGAGAATTTGTGAACGGTTGAGAATTTTTAAATGTTCCTTTTATTTAGTTGTTTCCTTTATTTTAGCAATCCCTGGTAAATGCCCAAAATATGGAACATTTAAACCTTCACATATCTACTTCTGGAAGTCATTTCATTTTATAGTCAGCAGTTTTTCTGTCACTTGTCATCTTGATTGACATATTATTTGAGCCCTAAGGTGATAGCTTAATGCTGTAAAATGCATAACTTTCAAAGAACACACAAAGTGTAACAAAGATTTGTTAGTCAAACGATGAACTATATTACATCTTCATGACAGATGAACATATACTAACCTAAGGCAACTTGGTCTGATAATATTATTTTTCACATCACCTTGCCTGTGCTTCTTTTATAAATAGGAGACATGCACTCTTTATTTCTCGTAATCATGGTATTGTAATTTTGTTAACAGGTGCTTAGATTCCATATGAATATAGAAAACTGGGACGCCAGCTCAAAATGTGCATTTCTTAATAGTGCTTCTGCTGAAATGACAACTTTATACAAAAAGGAAGCAGCACACACAAGTATGACTTGTTAACACTTTCTAGACTACTCAATATTGCCTGTCACAACTATAAAATATAAAGATTCAACCACAGTGTATGGCCATATTGATTCAAGCGCAGCATTATAAAAAAAACATTTCTGTATTGTTATATCAGATCCTAATCGTATTTTAAGATAAGAATGAATATGTTAGCCACATTACTTTCTTTGTTCTTTAGATTGCTACGACAGTTTCTCTTCCAATGAATGTGCTTCTCATAACCCTTATGGTGGTGCACCTGTTTGTTGAGTTGTAGGGTGCTTACCACAAAGAGCTTGTTAGGGCTCTGTATAGGTACATAGAATATAGGCCCTTAGGAAGCAATATCCAGAGCATACATTATTTATCAGTTGTGCTTCTGAAATAACCAGTTTATACAAATTCATAAAAAGACACAAAATGCACAATGTTAAATATTTTGAGGCTGTTTAAAATGTGTGTATATAATATTTTTCAGAACACAACTTTAGAACTTCTAAAGTCTCTAAACATCTTCATATGGTTACATACATTTTGAAAATGCATTGTTAGGTGATAAAGTGTTTGATAACTTTTGATTAGAAGCTACAATTACCTTTTCTTCAATTTTTTAGGACAATATTTATTTTAGATAACACAATTCCTGGTGTAACAGTTTAATTAAAATAATTATCTTTTTATATTAAATATTCAGCAAATTTTACCTCTAAAGGTAGCAATAAAGAGGAGAGGTGCAGTGATGAGTGCAGATTGTATTACATTCAACATGTAGTGTGGAAGTCCTTTAAAAGTTATCCCAAATGTGAACATGATTTTACCCATAGTATACACAGACTACTGTGTAAAAGATTTAGGCACGTGTTTCTCTTTGACTTAAAATTAACCTGTTATAGAAACATTAACTTACCTAAAATTGCAATTAGCAACTGTTTTGTATATTTGTTTAATCATGCATCTGACTAAATGTCTACAATGTCTGTGACTTTGTGCAAGTGTACCTAGAAGAATTGATGCTGTTCTGAAGGCAAAGGGCAGTCACGTCAAATATTGACTTGGTTCAGATTATATTTCTGTTCACTCACTTGGTATATGTTTAATTTATAAAAATAAACTATTGACATTTCTGTTTTTGAAAGCATTTTAACTTACAGTATTCTTTAACTTTCTCTAAAACATTTGCACAGTAGTGTAGTGTGAAAATCCGATTTTTTAAACATCATGTATGTAGAGAAATATTAAGTATTTTGTTTCCCTGTTAGCCCTCGAGAGTAAAAGTATTTTTGATAGTGTTCTTTTAATCAAATAGAGTTGGATCAAAAATTGTGTAACAAACGTTCATCATTTATAAATAGTGATGTCCCGAACGGTTGCCAAACGGTTCGCCACGGACTGCGAACATATGCTGTAAGCTTTGACCCTGTACCTCACAGTCAGCAGACACATTCCAGCCAATCAGCAGCAGACCCTCCCTCCCAGATCCTCCCACCTCCTGGACAGCTCACTAAGAATGCAGCTTCACAATGAATGTAAAATGGATGCTGTCCAGGAGGTGGGAGGGTCTGGGAGGGAGGGTCTGCTGCTGATTGGCTGGAATGTCTCTGCTGACTGTGAGGTACAGGGTCAAAGTTTACCGCATATGTTCGCCGTCCGCGGCGAACCGTTCGGCGAGCCGTTCGGGACATCACTATTTATAAACAATTTGTTGCCGCTATTCCTATTATGAGTCATTCCTCTTACGTTTTAATAATTGTTAGTATGGCCAGCTTCCTGTCCAATAAACTTGATGCTAACACTTGGTGCTCAGATGTGGAATCCATATTTACTGTTAATCCTCCTACACATGGACTGTTCTCCCCTAACATACAGACCAGCTTAAACACATTTACTAAGATATTTAAACAGATTAAGATCAGTTGGGAGGTCTCAATCCTGAATAATTACCTAGCTAAGAATATCATCCCTAATGGGTTAGGGGAACAGACACACACAACAAGATAAATTGATCAGGAAGCATACCTAGTGGGTTGCGGTGAAAGATATACACAAGACAAATTGATCAGGAGGAGTTCTATAAAGAATGGGAGGATGTGGCATCAAAGCGCTCACACACTTTTATGTCATTAATTTAAGGGCTGGTGCAAGGACTTTTGCCGCCGTAGCCCAAAAAAAATTTTGCTGCCCCATTCCTTTCACCCACTCATGCAGACTTACATACACTGACCCATACACATACATGCTGACCCATACAGACACGCACATTAAACCACACACATATGCTCACACTGACCCCCCCTCCACACATGCACTGACCCATGCAAACACACACTGACTCATAAAGACATGCACTGACCCATGCAGACACATGCTGACCTATACACACAGAGACCCATACACACAAACAGGCCGATACATACACACATACTAACCCATGCAGACACACACTGACTGATACACAGACACTGACCCATGCAGACATACACTGACCCATACAGACACACAGAAACCCATACACACTTATACATACATACACACACACACACACAGAACCATACATACATACACACAAAACACACACAGACAGACCATACATACACACACAGACCCAAGCAGACTGACATACACAAACATACTGAAACATACTG
Source organism: Pelobates cultripes (assembly GCA_933207985.1). NCBI lineage: Eukaryota > Metazoa > Chordata > Amphibia > Anura > Pelobatidae > Pelobates > Pelobates cultripes. The sequence goes on along the minus strand of OW240917.1, from coordinate 111,707,902 downwards.
ACACAAAGTCTATGAAACACACTGTGCATTCTCTTTAACCTTTATTACACTTTGCTCTTCATTCCTGTCTTCTTTACATCCCAAGACTTTCCCTTAAGGGGTGTATCTTCTAAATTGTGACTATGTAGGTATTACTTGGGCTTAGTAGTAGTGTGGGAACTAGGTACTAGAATTTGTCCCCCTTTATTTCATCTTGTCCTTCCCCTTCTTCCCTTTACCTTTATAGTGTTACCGTTATCTCTACCCTGCTGTTTTTCCCTTACCTATGAAATATTATGTTGCTGGGATTACCCTAAAATTGAGTAATGTATTCTTTATGATTCATTGAGTCCCACAAGCACAGCCGTTATGAGCTATAATTCCCTCTCTCTTTACATTTTTAATTCACTATAACTAACTTACATTAGTCATTTAATAAAAGTTAGGGTTTTTCCTTTATCCCATACTGCTCTACACTTTTTAGGATTCCTCTTGTTTTGAGATCCTTGTGTTTTTTGTATTTATTGGTTGATATGTTTATCATTGTTTAGCGTATTTCTTGATATATAGATTGTGTAAACTGATGTAGAGTTGTGATTTTTTTTTTCTTATTTTATTTGATTTTAGCATACACAAGTATACATCCGTGACATAAGATAAATGAAAATTGTAGAAACAGTAAACTATGGTTTAGTCAGCATTGGGTGTCAGAACATACACAGTCGTAGGGTAGTCAACAGGATACGCTCTTGGAAATATTACGTTAATTTTCTCTCGATTGGTCAAGTATTGGTGCGGGTATCAACATGGAAAGGCTGGTTTTGTGCTGTAAAACTTTATAGGCATTGGGAATAGACAATTAACTTACAAGTCCAGCATGATTGGAGTGGAATAACTTTCTGAGGGCTGTGATTTAAGTTATCTTGGTCAGTGTACCCAGTGTAGTCTCTCTGGTTCCTTTTCCTCTCCCTCTGGGTCAAGGCTACTTATTGGTGTTGGGCCGGTAAGCTCAGCTGCTGAATGGGTGTCTTCAGGTCTCCCACTGAGGACAGAGTAACAACCACAACGTCAATGTACCCCATCTTTGTCAGGTCCTACTCTAACAGCTACTCTTATGAGATTAAACAACTTACTTGGGGAGAAAATTCCATCTGGGGTCTCTGCAGTACAAGTCTAAATAGGGCCCTGAAATGAGGCACCTGTGACAAGGAGGGGTGCAAAACCAAGGAGTTGTTCTGACTATATCTCACAGACTGCACCATGAATGTAGCAATGTATTTCCGTGCTGTGTCAAAGTGGGGTTTATTCACTAAACTCCAATTTATAGTAAATTAAAATTAGAATGGCAAACACTTAGGCATACATAGACTTTATTTTGTTATTTTGATTTAATTTGCTACAATGCGATATCTAGTGAATAGCCTTGAGTAGAGATGTAGAATAGAGATGTATTTAGGTTCTGTACTGCCTAGGCCTGACAAATTTATTGGTATGTTTTTTTAATTCAAAATAATGGTTCTTACAGGGGAGAAAAATAATTATACAATAAGTATATGCACACACAAGCAATCTCACTGACACAAACACACAAGCACACTAACACAGAGCTCACTGACAGTCAATTTCACTGGCATGCAAACACACACAGATAGACTAGATCTCCAGAGACGTATTCAAGCAGTACAAGTTGTAACTCACTAACTATAGAAAATATGTTTGGTACTTCCTGCAATTAACCCCCCCTCCACCTTCTTCTTGATATAATATATTATATTAGCCAGTGGTGGAACTATTATGAGAACCATAGTGCCAGGGTGGCTAAAAGATAAATTATTAACTCCTACAACTCCCATGATGTTTTGTCTGCTTGGTATCTAACATTTACCATTCTTGCAGGGCTGTATTTACGAGTAATGTCTGTGTGTTTGGATGTAAGCAAGATTATGTATGGCGTATGGAATGCAAGGTTTTATTTGTGTACAGTGCTGTCATTGGAATGCGTGCCACACACACAGATATACAATGACACACACTGTAGGTCTGTCTGTGTCTCTGCATGTTTGTCAGTGTGTGTCTGTGTATCTCTATGCGTGTCAGTGTTTGGATCTGTAGAAGTGTGTGGGGGTAGGTAAAGTGATGTAACAGCATGAGTGTGCGGGAGAGGAGTATGGCGGTTTTGCTGCTCTGTTAACTTAAGGAACTGGAATAGAGGCATACTTTGCAAACTACATTTTTGGACAATAAACACATTTAATTTGCAATTATGCAAATCATGATTGCAGGAGATATTCTGTCAATCGTGTGTACAAGAGTCCCGAAGTGAAGAGGTTAAAACAGATGGAAATACAAATAAATTTGATTAAATAAAATCTGAAGATAAAACAAACAATGATTATTTGAATGTGGGAATTCTACAACGTATACCTTTGGGGATGTTCTTATTGGTTTTTGACAGTGATGTCATTGTTTTCATGTATGTCTCTGTAGATGTTACTTTTTATTAGTTATTTAATTTGCGGAGGGAAGGTAAAGTGTCTTGTAATAAAATCACTAACAGGGAACTATATCTTCAATCAAATTTTTTCTATCCCTTTTAATGCTCATTACAGTTAATAAAAATAACAAATGGAACTCGGTGAGATACAGGAACTCTTTCTTAAGGCATGGCTAACTCATTTGGAATATATTTGCAGTGATTTGTACTTTGAGCTGATTCTTAATGAGCTTTCCACAAGCATCATGGTTACATATTATCTATGCATCCCATACAGAATGACTCCATAATCCCTTCCTTCACAGATAAAGATCTCTAAGGTTTAAAATCCTCATACAGAGTAATTTTACTTCAAGTGAGTCATCAAGCATTGTGTTTTATTTGGCACTTTGATAGTATATCCCTGTGGATTGACAAAGGATTGAGAACTATTTTGACAGTTCAGATAAAAATCACACTTTTACGTGGCTATTTGTCAAAGCATATGTGCATAAAAATTCTGAGAAAAATCCAGATGCATTTTCACTTGAGAACAATACAAAATTCAAATTAGAGTGTTTTCATTTAATGTTCTGTGTGTACTTTCTTTTACTAAACGAGACATATATATTTATTTTCTTCCTCATATTTAAATGTTTATGCTTTAGTATAAAGAATGTCATAAATTTTAAGGGTGAGATCAGCATGGGCTTTTAACACCTCTTTTTCTTCACAGTGTTTTATATCGTTTTTGTTCTCTAGTGAAGGGAAGCTTTGGAAGTTTTGTTAAATCTTGGCATATATATTTAATTAAAAATTGTAGTAAAAATGTAACTTGAAAAAGAGCAGGTTAAAGCCTTCAATATGTTTTGGGACCAAAATGTATGGCTGAAAATGGTTGCTGGACATCCTCACAATATGCATGGGGACATCCAGTGTCACCCAATACCCCATTGGAAAGCATTAAATAATGCTTTTCTGTGGGGAGATCATTATAGGAGCATGGCCATTGCTGCGCAAGTGCATTACGGCTTCCCGCTGGCTGACTTCGGTGGGGGAGGAGAGAAAGCAGATCTGAGCCAGCGCCGAGGGACATCGGTGCTGGATCCAGGTAAGTGATGGAAGGGGTTATTAACCCCTTCTGCACCATAGGGGGTGAGGGGTGGGCTTGACAGAGGGGGAAGCTATATTGCCAGGTAAGCTAGTTTGTTTTCTTGGCACTATAGTTTTTTACTAATTACATGACATAAAGTCATGATTTTATAAAGGACACGGAGGCCAGTATTAGGCTTATCTCTTTCTTTTATTCCTCAGCAACAAAGAAAGCTAAGGTGTTTATTTGTAGAAAAAACATGCATAAATACTCTCACAGGGTTAACATTACATCATTATCTCTTAACCAATAGGAACAGTCCACATCTGATATCCTCTCATGTAACCTTCTCCTCTTCCTCTTTCCTGATGATGCCGAAGCTAACAAATCACTAGTAGCAATTAACAAAAAAACTCATTATAAACCAAAACACAAAAAGGCTGGTAACGGAATTCTTGACATTGAATCGTTCCATAAACAACAAGGGATCTTCCGGAACTGATCCTCTTAAAATGTGGGATTAATCGCCGTCATCAGTGGGTAACTTTAGATTTCAGGCTGGAAAGGACAAAGAAAAACAAATGGTAAAACGTGCCCTTGCCAACTATTTTCATATTATTATTTTATTGAAAATTGAGCTGTTTATTTAATCAGTTATATGTAAACATGCAATTGTTACTTGTTTGATATATTTACCAAAATAAACTATATAAATGATAACTCATTCTACTAAAGTACCTATTACGTACCGGGGCTGTGATATAAATTTGGTTGTATATGATCTGGGTGGGCTAATACTCGCCTCCGTGTCCTTTATAAAATCATTACTTTACGTCATGTAATTAGTAAAATCTGGTAATTTTATTAAAGGACACGGAGGCTCATATTAGGCTAGTTTAAAGCTGTGAAATAACTATACTTGACACATGTTCTGTAGGTCAAAAGTAATATTCCTTAAATGTCAATTCCCTATACCAATCTGCTGTTCTCAGGATGTCTTCTAATTTACAACCTAAATTAAAAACCTTTGAAGCCATGGCTCCTCTAGTAGAGTGTGCACCACATACAGTTGTATCTATGTGGGCTAAGGTCATTATCCATTTCACCCATCGGGCGAGAGTTACCGTGGATACGGGATGGTGAGGTTGTTTGATAGCCAAAAAGAATTCTGGGTGCATCGGCTTCCTGAATTCCAGGGTCCGTTTCTAGTACTCCTTTAAGCAGATCACTGGGCAGAGTTTAATGTTATGCAGGAATGCTGGATATGAAACTGAGGTAATTGATGATTTCGTACGTCTGGAGATGTTGAATGAAACTCCCATGGGAGTAAGGGAGCATGCATCAAAGTCCAGCGCTCTTACGTCTGACACTCTCTTACAAGAGATCAGGCAGAGGAGCCTTTAAGTGTTTAAGTGTGAGTGCCTCATTGTGTGGCCAAGTTTCCAACAGTTGCAAAACTGAATTGACGTCCCACAGAGACGTGTATTGGGGTTGTGGTGGACGAGCAAACTGAATTCCTCGAAGGAGACGGCATACCAACAGTTGCTGACCTGCCGGGGTCCCATCTATTCCCCGGTGTCCTGCTGAGATCGCAGACCTGTAAACATTGATGGTGCGGTAGGCCAAACCCTGGTTGTACAGGTTGGTAAGGAAGCGCAACAGGTCATTTATAGGAGCACATACGGGATCCACCTGTTGTTCCATGCACCAACTACTCCATCCGGTCCAAGCATAGAGGTAGGAGCGTCTCGTTCGATCCAGGGTCCCCTGAAAGCAGCCATGCTAAGAGTTTGAAGTGCCCTTGTGCCAGCAGGGTGTGTGGTTTGCCCTCTGGGTCTGATAAAAGGTGTGAGACGTCTGGTAATAATCTCAGGAGGTCTATGGATATCTCCATGAGTGTTGGGAACCACGGCTGAGCTGTCCAAAATGGGGTTATGAGGACCAATGACGTTTGAGCCCGCCTGAGGTGCACCAGTGTTCGAGCTATGAGGGAGAACGGAGGAAATTCATGCAAACGGCTGTGCGGCCATTGTTGGAGAAAAGCATCCGCTGCTAGGGCGTCTGGATCCAGTCTCCAGCTGAAGAATGTTGGCAATTGGGAGTTCAAATGAGACACAAATAGATCGATTTGCATTGGGCCCCAGAGTGTCTGAAGTCGTAAGAACACACTGCGGTCTAGTCGCCAGTCGCTGGTGTCTCGCAGATGTCTGGAGTACCAATCTGCCACTATGTTGGACATGCCGGGATGTACTCCACTTGTACTGAAATATTACGGGCCAGGTAATGTTGCCAGAAATCTTTGTCCAAGTCCGCCAGGATCTTCGATTTTGTGCCACCCAGATGGTTGATGTAGCGGACTGCTGATATGTTGTCCATTCATAGGTCAATCGAACAGTTGGTTGCGGCTCCGAGGAGGCTCCTCAGTGCGAATGACCCCGCCATGAGTTCCAAACCGTTGATGTGTAACTCTTTCTCTGAGTGTGACCAGATGCCTCCGGTGGAGCTAGGCCCGCAGCGTGTTCCCCAACTGTATGTGCTCGCATCGAACTCTATGATGAAGTTCGGGGCAGTTCCAAAGATTGCTCTGCCGTTCCATGCTTCCATATGATGCAGCCACCAGGTGAGTTCCTGTTTGGCTGTGTGGTCAAGTGGCACGGAGTCGGAGTATGAGTGCCCCAAGCGTAGGTGTGTGGCTTTTAGTCGTTGCAGAGCCCTGTAATGTAGAGGCCCCGGGAATATTGCCTGGATGGAGGCTGATAAGAGTCTGATTACTTTGGCTAGTTGTTGCAGAGTTAACACTGGTCTTGTCAGTGTCCTGCGGATCTCCTTTTTTATGCTCTTAACTTTCTCTGTTGGCAGACTGAGTGTCCCGGTTGTTACTTCTATGTGGAATCCTAGGAATTCCATGTGTTGGGACGGGGTGAGTACCGATTTTTCTAAATTGATGAGGAATCCCAAATTTTGTAGCAGGGTCAGTGCGCAGGATAGACGCTGTCGGAGTTGACAGGCCTTGTGTGCAATGAGCAACATGTCGTCCATATATTCGTTTGCCTCTTCTGCGCAATAAAGCGACCACAGGCTTTAGTAGCTTGGTGAAGCACCAAGGGGCCGATGAGAGTCCCAAGAGGAGGCATCGGAATCTCCACGTCACTCCTTCCCATTGAAATTGGAGCAGGTGGCAACATTCTTCCTCTATAGGGATCGTGAGGTAGGCGTCTTGCAGGTCTAGTTTGACCATCCAGTCCTCCAACAGTGGATACCTTCCATTTTGAAATGGCGGTACCGGACAAATGCATTTAGGGGTTGCAAGTTGATGACTGGGCGGACTCCGCCTCCCTTCTTGGATACCAGAAATAGATTGCTCATGAACCCCAGGAAGGGTGAGGGAACGTGAAATATTGCGCCTTTTTCTTGAAGTGAGAGAATCTCTTTGGTCACCAGGTTCTTGTCGTGTGCGGAGAATGCTATTCGGTGTGGCCAGGCTGTTTGGACAGGGGGCTGTACAAACTCTATGCGGTACTTTAAGACAGTATTTAGGACCCAAAAGTCTGCTGTCAATTGTTGCCAGATCTCTATAAAGTGTAACAGTCTGCCTCCCACGATATGTATACCCGGGGAGGGGAAAGGTATTGCACTCACCATAAGGCCGTCGGCTATATGAGGTGCCTCTGTTTCCTCGAGGTTGCCATGGTCTGTCTCTGAGCGGAAAAAAGGGCGAGGGTGCTCTGTTTTCTGCTGGCTGAAATCTAGCCGCAGCGGGACCTCATTATCCCGGTATTAACGGCCGGGATGAACGACCGGGCAGACGGCCCCAGAGAATGCTATTCGGTGTGGCCAGGCTGTTTGGACAGGGGGCTGTACAAACTCTATGCGGTACCCTAAGACAGTATTTAGGACCCAAAAGTCTGCTGTCAATTGTTGCCAGATCTCTATAAAGTGTAACAGTCTGCCCCCCCACGATATGTATACCCGGGGAGGGGAAAGGTATTGCACTCACCATAAGGCCGTCGGCTGTATGAGGTGCCTCTGTTTCCTCGAGGTTACCATGGTCTGCCTCTGACCGGATAAAAGGGCGAGGGTGCTCTGTTTTCTGCCGGCTGAAATCTAGCCGCAGCGGGAACTCGTTATCCCCAGTATGAACCGTGGGATGAACGGCCGGGATGAAAGGCCGAGCAGACGGCCCCAGTGTCTGCCGGTACCACCAAAAACTCTGGGAGAGAACACTCTCTTCTTGCTTGTCTGTGCCTTGTCTAGGGCCGTGAACATGCTTACGTAAGTGCTTAACTCCTTAAAAAAATTGTCCCCGAATAGGAGACCTTTGGCTTGTGGTCCCGGTTCGGTGAGGGCCATGTTTACGAGCTTGGGCTCGATTTTCATAAGGATGGTTTTGCGTTGCTTGGTGGCTAGCGCGGCATTGGCGTTGCCGATGAGGCAAATGGATCTCTGGGCCCAGCCCCTAATGGCTAACAAATCTAACGGTGTCCCCTCAGTTAAGGCCGCTTCGACCAGCTCGAAGATTTTGGCAATAGGGCCTAGTGTATCCAGTACTTTATCCTGGCAATGGCGTAGGCAATAACCAAGTCCCTTTTTTGCTTTCCAACCAGTTTTTCCCAGGAATTATGCTACCTAGGGATCTATGTCTGGCGTGGGCACGGGGACTGTTGGGCATGGGCATTCTGCCCACAGTTTATTCCTGGTGGCCTTGTCCAAAGGCTTATGGATTCTGGCTGCTATGTAGCGTGCCACATGCTCAGTTGGGAACCATTCCACTGACTTAGAATCAGGGTCGAACAGAAGTTTGCCCTGTGGATCCAAAATGGCGGATGGATCCGCGATATCATACTTTGGGTTATTTGGATCACGTGGCGGACTATGGTCCGGGGAGAAGACCTCCCGTTCGTTTGAGTCAACCTTTTCGGACTCATTCAAAACCTCCTCTACATCCGAACCAGAATCGGAAGAGTCCGTAAGGGCTTTTGCCCTCTTCGATGCCCGTGCCGCTTTTGCCTGGCGGGTGGCTCTCTTTCGTGGGGGCCCCACGACCTCAGTGGTGACAGGATGTACCCTGTCCATCAATTCCTTTTTGGAGGTAGGAGTTTGCACATTGTAGGTTTTGCTTATGGCCTTCCGGCCTTCCCTGCATACTGACCGCGTACTGCCGCGGCTCTAGCGTGCGGCATATTGGTGGTGGATGCCTTGATGGCATTGGTAATGGAGTGAGAGAGGTTGTCAGACATAGCCCCCATTGCGGAATAAGTAGCTTGGGTGACTGACCGTGACATGGTGACGTTTAGGAGCGGGCCACTGCATCTCCTTGTAGGGTTAGGGGTTCAGACATCGTGGCCCGGTGATGGGCTTTGGCGTCTTCATAATCAATGGGGCCAGAGGAAGTGTGGTCACAAGGGCCCTGCATAGTGGGGTACTCAGTGGCAGTATAACTGTACTCACAGAGTCTGTCAGTAAAGATTCCTTACAATTACATACTGCAGTAGCAGCGTATGGGGTTAATCAGCTGGAGACAAGGCAAAGACAGAACAAAAAGGCTGCACTGTTAGCTTACCGAGTGTTCCCTCAGGAATGCCCTCTGAGAGCACTGGCAAGCTGACAGGCAGACCTTTGAACCAATCAGGGGAGGGGAAAAAAGAGCGGCAAAATTCTTTCTGCTGCCCCTGCTGCCCCTGCTGCCCCTTTAAGATGGCTGCAACGTGCCGTGGCTGGGAATGGGCATGCGCGCGTGGCACTCTCCTGCGGGCGATGGCGGCTGAAATCCCTCCCAGGGAAAAGTTTGGGCCGTTCCAAGGGGCTTCCTCGCGCCTAGCGCCCGACTGCCGCAGACGGGAGAACTGGTAATAAACTACCCGATGGGGAGACCAACAGCCAGTATACCCGCCCTAGGGGTCGGGGAACCGACAGGGAAGCATGGGAGTGGCTTCCCCACGGAGGGAGCCCACAGGAGGGCTGAGTAGTGGGAAATATTAAAACAGACAGTACACATGATGTAATCAACATAATCACACAAGCAAAATAAAGCAATAACAATGCAGATCAGTAGATTAAGGTGTTACTTAGCTGAGGCAGCAGCAAAGAAAGAGGAAGAAGAAGAGGAGGTTACATGAGAGGATATCAGATGTGGACTGTTCCTATTGGTTAAGAGATAATGATGTAATGTTAACCCTGTAATGTTAACCCTGAGTATTTATGCATGTTTTTTCTACAAATAAACACCTTAGCTTTCTTTGCTGCTGAGGAATAAAAGAAAGAGATAAACCTAATAGGAGCCTTTAACCCCTTAACGCCGTTACGGCGTTTTATGCTGTTCCGCATTAAATGGGCTTTAAAGCCGTTGCGGCGGCATAGATTGCCGTAACGGCTGAAGCCCCTGGAGGGCACGGTATACTCATCTTACCGGCGCTCCGCTTTGGGAGGACTGCCTGACAGCCCAGGCAGCCCTCCCATGGCAAAAGAAGCCCCCGGGGGCCATGTGATCGCTCTCAAAGAGCGATCACATGGCCCCCTATAGCTGGCTGTGGATCTGCCAGCAAGGGGACTTTCTGAAATGTTGGTGGGAAGAATAAAAAAAAAAAATTAAACATGTTTTAAAATAAAATAGAAATGTATTTATATATATATGTAACGTCATACAAAGTGTATTTTAATACTAATATAAGTACATATATTAGTATTAAAATACACTTACAATGACATTACATATATATATAATATAATAGATATAATAGATATTTACACATATATTTACACATATATTTTATATATACGTATAATTACAATAATAAATAAAATAATAAAATAAATAAATAAAATATTGAAACAAAATTTAATATAAATTATATATTTATATGTAATTTCATTCTAACTGTATTTTGTTATTTATATATATATATTGGTAACAAAATACACTTAGAATGACATTCTATATATCTATCTATATATAAAATACAAATAACCGCAAATATATATATATATCTATATATATATATAGATAAATACATACATATAATTACATAAAAGATTACATTAGTACACACGTATAATTTAAATACCTATAAATGCATATATATATATATATATTAAAATTTTACATGTATATTTAAGTAATCTTTTAAAATAATTATGTAATTTGATTAATTAAAATTTGATTGACATGCCTGACAACACAGGGAGAAAGTGCAGAGAATTTAACTCTCCAAGACACCATAGAACCTGTACATAGGGGGTACTGTTTTACTCAAGAGACTTTGCTGAACTCAAATATTAGTGTTTCAAACTGGTAAATTGTATTACAACAATAATATTTTAAGTAAAAGTTACGTTTTTTTGCATTTTTTACAAACGAACGGCACTTTTATGGACTATATTATTGTTGTAATATGTTTTACTGCTTTAAAACACTAATATTTGTGTTTAGTGAAGTCTCCCGAGGATAACAGTACCCCCATGTACAGGTTTTATGTTGTTTTGGAAAGTTAGAGAGTCACATATAAGGCTTGCATCTAATTTTTTTGACATTGAAATTTGCCAGATTGGTTATGTTGCCTTTGAGAGCATATGGTAGCCCAGGAATGAGAATTAGTCCCATGATGGCATACCATTTGCAAAAGTAGACAACCCAAGGTATTGCAAGTGGGGTATGTCCAGTCTTTCTTAGTAGCCACTTAGTCACAAACACTGTTGAATACGGTTGAATAGTTACAGTTTACAAATAGAAACTCATCATTTAAGCCCCTTAATAAATAAATATATAAACCTTAAATCGCAGTGCACACATACAGTAAAGCCAAAACAAAAAACTTTATAACTTTTAAGTTATAACTGTGAGCTCATTACATTATAAAACACACTAGTGCTTTGAGTCAACATAGAAATGCTACCCAGAGGTTCCTGAAAAATCTATTTTTTCCTGTACTGTGATATCCTGTAAGGGAATTTTATATTGACAGCATGAGCACTCAGTAGAGGATATCAAGTTATACTCCCACACCCCTGAACAAAGGTACATAAAATGGGAGATTAATGTAAATCATTCTTATATACCTGGAAAAAAGGGGTCTATAATAGTGAAGCCATGTGTTTGCAGGGCAGTTAGTTACATCCAAATGAGTAATCACTGAAAACTCACAATAATATAATCTACAATTTATACAGCAAAAGCAGTGTTAATTTTGGCAGCAAATTTCCATTTAATTTTAGTCATAGTCTTTTGACTAAGAAACCATCTTGGTTTTAGTCATATTTTAGCCATCTGAATTGTTTTAGTTTTAGTTGACTAAGTTTCCAGTAGATTCTAGTCAACACGACTAAAATCTAATGGGTTTAAATAAAGCCTCTGTCTCTTTTGCCCTTTTCCCAGCCCCTCTGTGTCTCTTTTTGTCCTCTCACCCCCTCTAGGTGTCTCTCCCAAGCCTGGTCTGTCCCTTTTGCCCCTTCCACAGCCCCTCTGTGCAGTGTTAATTTTGACGGACTCTGACAAAAACTAAATTTCAATAAAGTTTTAATCATAGTGTTTTGACTAAAATGCCATAATAATTTTAGTCATATTTTAGTCATCTAAAGGATTTTAACTTAAGTCTAGTTTTAGTCGACTAAAATTGAACTAAAATTGTTAGCTGACAAAATTAACACTGAGCAACAGAACTGAAAACCCAGCACAAAAGCTCAAAAAACAAACAAACACAAAATCACAGAAAGCAAAAAAAACAAAACGTGATTATTTGATCACCCTTGGCTGTCATGTTACCAGGAAAAAACTAATTCCGGGCCAAAAATAGTTAAATTGTAATAATCCCCAAAAACATGTAGGTTTCCAGCAAGGATATTTTGGATAAAAATTTTGCTTAGTTGGCATATGCGATTTAGTGCCTTGAGCAAAAAAAAAAAAAAGAATCATAAGCTCAAAATAAAATAGTTTTAATATACACATCTTTCAGAACATATTTGCAAAAATTGTCATAGAAACTTTTTGACCTTATAACAACCTTATAATGTCAATGTCACACTGAAAAGCCTACAGTTTAGAGGGTACATTTAGCATGCCTTATTTTCCATCACTTCCAAAGCTCTATTAGTCTCGGTGAAAAAGGCTACTTAGAGCCTTTCCTTTTAACTGACAGTCACAAAAGCCTTTCATGCCACGAAGTGAAAGGTGCCCACTGGTTTAAAATATAAAAAAGCAACAACCAGGGAAATGAATTGGGGCATACTAACAGCTTTTCACGACCTATAGTTTTTTTATCTCAGCAAACACACAATACAGCCTCATAAATAATGGAAAACAAAAACGGTTACAAGCACTATAAAAGGTATCATGCAAATACAAACATTAACCCCTTAAGGACAGAGCTTCAAAAGCTTGTCTTTCACTTAATGACAACAGCATTTTTCTCATTTTTTGCTGTTTGCGTTCAACTGCAATTTGCATTTTACAAATTTATTGCACCGACACATATTATATACCGTTTTTTAAAGGACAGAAAGGGCTTTAATTTAATGTAACATATATATCTATATAAATGCTTATTTATTATAAAAAAAATACAGAAAAATGAAAAAAAAATTGTGTTTTTTTTTACAGTTTTTGCAATAATAATGTGTGCACAATTAGTGCAGGTTAAGGAAAGTAATAAAAAATAAATTCATTTAGTTGTTTTGATTTACAGAATATATAATGTGTCTGGGATTTTAAGTTTTTTTTGGTAGTTACAGGTCACAAAGCACAAGGAGTAAAATAAACTTTTAATGAGGAGCGATTTTAGAATCTGGTATGTTTGTCTTGTAAGCTTAATAGCCATAAAAGAAAACAAAATTGCCACACAAAAGTATATATTTATATAAAGTAGACATCACAGGCTATTGTCCTAAGGTTGTTTTGACACTTTCTACGCAGCCATTTCACCACCAACCTCTGCTAAATATTGGAGTAAAATTGTGTTTTTTGGGGGGTTTTTGGCACACAAACTTATAACAAAGAAATTCTCATGTGTATTTTGTAAAGTTGGTGTGTGCTATTCCTGTACAGTTTTATTTTGTGTTCAGTTACATCTGCTGAGTAAAATGACACCCCCATTGTATGTCTTTGGCACTATTAAGTGAAATTACAGTGCCATATAGGCAGGGCCGGTGCAAGGATTTTTGCCGCCCTAGGCAAAAGAAAGATTTGCCGCCCCCCCCCCTCCCACCCACTCCCAGTGACATTGCAATGCCCCACCCATATGATCTGCCATATGGCTGTTTACATTAAAGCCTGCAGGGACAAACTATAGACACCAGAACCACTTTATTAAGTTGCAGTGGTTCTGGGGACTATAGGGTCCCTTTAATGTAAGGTAAATTAGAGATTAGTGTCACTAATAATATACTAGATTGCCTACTTACAAACAGATGAGCATGGTGATGGGCTCTGGCTGCAGTCTGGCTCCACTGGTCTGGTAAAACCATAAAATGCACAACCTAAAAATACAAAGGGAGACCAATAGTGCAGACAAAAATAACTAAATATTAAAAATAAAAAAATATAAAACACTCACAAACATAGAAGTAAAAAGGCAGGGTATAGCCAAATTTCTTCAAATGCTTCTTCTTCTTCTTCTTCTTGTGTATGAAGATGAATACTTAAAACAGAGCACAGAAGAAAAACATAGTGTATAACTGTATGGTATTAGAAAATTTGCTTTATTGGATACACTTACAAGATAAAAGAAGTAAAAGGGCTCATCAATTTGAATCACATCCACTGTCTGCCATCCCAAATAAATACAACGCCAGAGGAAGAGGACAAAGTGAATACAAAGAGTCCAGAATAAAAAATATTGAATTGTAAAAATAAAGCTTGCCACCCTACGCGTTTCGTCTACAAGACTTCGTCAGGGGCTTGTGGCACAAATATACCATACATATACAATAACATATAAATACCCTGCCTTACAATATTAACCAATCGCTAAACAAAATTATTAATCTAGTCCACCTGAAGATCCTTTTCGGCCGTGTTCTCTTTTTCGCGCTTCTTGAGAGCGCTTGCGTCCCAAGCCTCATTCTCAGGGGTACCGGCAAAAGCCGCCGGTCCCCTTTCGGAACGTCATTTCCGGTCGCCGCCGGAAGTAGTCATAAGTCCGACCGGGAAAAGTCGCTCTTTGGAACGCAAATGCGTTCCACTTCGGATAAACCAGCAATACAAGTTCCAAACATGCGATAAACATAAAGTTACAGAACAAAAGAGAAAAAAACGATTTAAGATCCTCATATTAAACAAATAGAAATAATGGTCAGAATAAATGAATAAAAAAATGAATAAAAAAAAAATGATGAAATAAATAAATAAAGAATGAATAAATAAATAAGATGAATGAATAAATAAAAACATTAATGAAACAAAATTAAAATAAAATAAAATAAAAAGAAATAAAATAAAAAATAAAAAATAAATAAAAAAATAATAATAATAAATAAATGAAAAATAAAAATAAAGATAAAAATAAAAATAAATAAAAATAAAAATAAAAATAAAATTAAAATTAAAAATTAAAATAAAATTAAAACCTGTTAAAAAATGTAAAAATATTTATAAGAAACATGCCATATCAAAATCAACGTTCATACCTTCAGGTTGCATTGTTTTTAGTGTGTGAATCCAGTAACCTTCTCTTTGTCTTAATTTTAATAGTAAATCACCACCTCTTTCGTCCAAAAACACCTTTTCAATCCCAGTATATAAAAAAGTATTGGGATTGAAATTTTGACACCTATTACAGTGAACAGGGACAGAGTGAGTTAATAACTTATTTTTAATATTATTATTATGCTCTAAGAATCTTTTTTTAACCGGCCTAATCGTTCGTCCGACATACTGGGTCCCACACCCACATGTCAAAAGGTATACCACATGCGTAGAATTACATGTGATATGTTCCTTAATTTTAAATTTCTTTTTAGTTCTCGAGCTACAAAAATAATAAATTTTATGGTTCTTATAATGACAACTTTTACAAGAACCACAGGTATAAAAACCTACAGATTTCTCACCATCTTGTTTAGCTTTATTCCTAAAAGTACTGGGTGCTAGGACATTTTTAAAACTTTTCCCTTTTTTAAAAATAACTTGTGGAACAGATGGAAGTTCCATCTTTAAAAAATCATCTTCTAATAAAAGAGGCCAATGTTTATTTAATATTTTTTATTTTTTTAATATTTTTCCACTGGTCTGGTGTAGAACAGGATCTCTGGAGGCTGTTTGTAACTGTGGTCACAAAATTCAATGTTCTGGGAGAACGGGAAGCAGCTCCATTTTTTGGGACCCCTTACACAGCTCAAGGTCTGGGCCCCAGGGCCTGACGGTGAATATGCCCATAAGGCCCACCCATAAGTCCACCCACATGTTCCACCCATGAGTTCGCTCACAGGGAGTGGAGTGTGTAGGGGATGTGTTATGTGTTGCTGTAGAGGATCTAATGTGTGTGCTTATGGAATGTAGTGTATAGGGATACCAGTTTGTGTAGGTGATGCAGTGTGTTTGTGTGTAGTGGAAGCAGTGTGTTTGTGTGTAAGGGATAGAAAGCAGTGTGTGTTTGTGTATAAGGGATGTATTGTATTTCTTGTTGTGTGTAAGGGATGCATTGTGTGAATCTTTGTTTGTAGGCATAAGGGATGCAAAGTGTGTTTCTGTGTATGTAAGGGATGCAGTGTGTGTCTGTAAGGGGTGTGTTGAGTGTGTGTAAGAGATGCATTGTGTTTCTGTGTTTGTGTAAGAGAAGCAGTGTGTGTTTGCATGTATGTGCAAAGGATGCATTGACTTTATGTGTAAGGGTTGCATTGTGTGTGTGTGTGTGTGTAATGGATGCATTGTGTATTTCTCTGTGTGTAAGGGAAGCATGTTGTGTTTCTGTGTGTATAGGGATGCATTGTGTGTGTGTGTAATCTTCTCCCCTCCCCCCGTAATTTTCTCTTCTTTGCCCCCCTTCCCTCCCTGTAATCTCTTCTTCTCCCCCCGTAATCTTCTCTCCCCCCATCTCTCTTCTCCCCTCCTCCTGGTAATCTCTTCTTCTCCTTCCTGTAATCTTCTTCTTCCCTCCCTTAATCTTCTCTTCCCCCTGTAATCTTCTAATCTTCACTCCCCTCCCTGTAATCTTCTCCACTCCCCTCCCTCCCTAATCATCTCCACTTCCCCTCCCCATAATCATCTCCACTCCCCCCCTCCCTCCCTCCCTATAATCTTCTCCTCACCTCCCCTTCCCTGTAGTGTGGCCGAGCTCCTCTCCGGTCCGTGACCCGGCCGGACTGACAGGAAGTGCACACTCAGTGTGCACTTCCTGTCAGCCCGCCGGGTCGCGGACCGGAGAGGAGCTCGGCCACGCTACAGGGAAGGGGAGGTGAGGCAATGCGGCAGCCGTCTGAGCGCTCTCTACAGAGCGCTCAGGTGGCTGCAGCATTTAAAGGGCCGGCGATGGGGGCGCAGAGCGCCCCCTCCTATATGGCGCACTAGGCGGCTGCCTAGTTCGCCTTATAGGAAGCGCCGGCCTCGCATATAGGATACCTGTCCTTTTCAGTATTCACAGTAGAATTTTGAGAGACGGATTTAATGAGCCTCTGTTTCCATTTGGGGTATTATAGTAGTTTGACTGTTGAAAAAAAAACCACAAAGGCCTACCATTTGTAAAATTAGACACGCCAGGGTATCTCATAAGGTGCATATTGTGCCTTAACATGCCCCCATTTTTTCACCAATATATGCCAAAGTATGTGGTAAAAAATAATTTTGTGCATTTTTTACATCCGGATTGCATTTTTGCTGGGCATTTTGTATATTTCATATGTGCCACTAAGTTCAAACCCCCCAAATTATGCTCAGCTAAGTCTTCTGAGTAAAAGGACACCCCCATTGTATGTCTTTGGCACTATTTAGTGAAGCTACAGTGCCATATAGGAGACCTGTCCTTTTCTGTATTCACAGTAGAATTTTGAGAGACGGATTTAATGAGCCTATGCTTCCATTTGGGGTATTATAGTAGTTTGACTGTTGAAAAAACCACCACAAAGGCCTACCATTTGTAAAATTAGACACGCCAGGGTATCTCATAAGGTGCATATTGTGCCTTAACATGCCCCCATTTTTTCACCAATATATGCCAAAGTATGTAGTAAAAAATAATTTTGTGCATTTTTTACATACGGATTGCATTTTTGCTGGGCATTTTGTATATTTCATATGTGCCACAAAGTTCAAACCCCTAAATTATGCTCAGCTAAGTCTTCTGAGTAAAAATACACCCCCGATGAATGTCTTTGGCACTATTTCGTGAAGCTACAGTGCCATATAGGAGACCAAGCCATATCAGTTTTTACCGAACTTTGAATTTTGACGCTGGGCCTATGTGCAATTTCCAAACATCTTCGCAGGTTTTAAATTCAAACTACCCCACAAAGACCTACCAGTATAATTTAATTTATTTTAACATGTTTATTTTTTTAATTTTTACACTTCCCACCAGCAGGGGGACTGTCTGACATTTCAGATCCATAGCCAGCTATAGGGGGCCATGTGATCACTCTTTGAGAGTGATCACATGGCCCCCGGGGGCCTCATTTGCCGGGGGAGGGCTGCCTGGGCTGTCAGGCAGCCCTCCAGAAGAGGATCGAGGTGGAGGTAAGTACCTCCGATCTCCTGGGGGCTTCAGCCGTTACGGCATTCTATGCCCATTTAATGCGGGACGGCATAGAACGCTGTAACGGCGTTAAGGGGTTAACACCATAATGATGTTAGAGGTGTCATTACACCCTAATATTGGGCTTTACAACTGTTAGGGGATGTCAGGGTGGCATGAACAGGGAGACCAAGGTATCATCAGTCAGCTGGGGCCATTTGTAGAGGCCCTAGACTGGCAAATGAGCTGTATGCAGTGCTCACAATGATTAAATGTTGACCTATGACTGCAATGCAGTGTGAACAGTGTACAGTCCCTGATCACACCAGGAGGCTCCCCTCAGTCAGTTAGGGCTATTTTTAGTTACTACAAAAAAAAACGCTAATGATATGCAGGTGGGTATGAAAACTACATAGTTCTTGTAAAGCTTGTTATTACCTTAGTTTTTAGTTCCTTTACATATCTTATCTAGACTTTGCAATAGCGTTAAGCAATTATATTTATATATTTCTTTTTATTTCAATTAAGCCAAGATTGATTTCAATCATGTTAAATATCTATTTATAAAATAGCTCAGAGCAACTGAAAATAGGCCAACGCATATGCTAAGACAAATGAAATACTTTGCATATTTACCCTTAGCTACAGCCCAGAGCTGGCTGATACAGCAAATGGGCAGACTGTTTAAATAACCAGTGTTTGTTGTGTAATTGGCATACTGGAAATAGAAACACAGAACAAAATTTGTTATTTTCTTAGTGAAGGGTCCTAAATTAACTTTTCAGCATCAGAGAATGTGAAAGAAGGGTTGTTTTGAGAAGCCTCTCTTATTCTAATCTCCCATTGAAATCATAGAATACACAATTCTTTATTTTATTGATGCATCTGTAAATGTTTATATAGTCTGACTCTTTGTTGACTAGTTGTTTTACTAGGAGTTACTGAAATCTGCTGTTGTAAGCAAAGCATACTGTCTGAAATTTGCATTTAAACATGAATGGTTTAATTAGTACAATTAAATGTTTAAACATAAAACATATATACTAATTTTGTTATAATATTTATATGGGAAAATAGAAATCAAACTTAAATGTTGCATATATAATTCCTCACCTGTTCATGTATAATTACTAAGCTGCCAGTTATAATTATATCTTACTTGGTAATAGCAAAACACTTATTCCCATAAGACGGTAGGTTCCAACAATCCATGATAATTCACAAGGTTCCTCTATCATCATTCACACTGGGTCACAGGTGTTGCGATTGGCTTTTAATTTTGAGCTTGTGAGCAGGTGTGCATAGTTTAGTTGTCCTTTAATAAAGTGAAATCTGATAGTTTTGCACCTGTTGCCATTGGAGGTTTTCCCATCATTATTAAATGGTTGCTAGCAGAGTCATTAGAGTGTTACAAGCCAGTTTCAGTGACGTCAATTCTGTGCATATTTCTATGCAGGGAATGTCTTTCATTGGCTGATGGATATCAGCTGACTAGGAAATGGCACCATGGTACTTCCACTATCATAACAATATACTTACCCTTTAACCCCTTAAGGACACATGACATGTCCGACATGTCATGATTCCCTTTTATTCCAGAAGTTTGGTCCTTAAGGGGTTAAGTGAATGTCAGTACATTTATTAATGATTCTAGGACTATTCAAGGCTGTTTTTACACATTGAGAAAAGGGACCAGAGACACAATTGACCATAGCAGATGGCAGTTTGCCACCCACTTATTTAGTCCCTAAATTAATTGTGCACAAAAGGACTATCCAGCAGGACATTAGTATGAAAAAATAATGATGTTGAAGTTGCTAATATACTTAATGCTAGACTTTAGGGATGTGCATGGGCAAAAAATTTGGTTCAGATCGGCACTTCCAAAATTCGGGACTTTAGCAATTCCATAACCCTAACTCTACCCCTTTTCCTAATCCTACTCAACCCTACCCCTAATAGATTTATTTATTTTTACTGGTCTTATTTTTTCATCTTTTTTGTTATGTTTTCTCACTTTATCTGTGTAGCAAATGTAACATGCTCCTATCAGTGTACTACAAAATATATACATCATTTTATGCATTTATTATCAAAGCACACTGATAGACCCATTTTTGCGCCCTTTTGGTTTGTCTGAGTCAGTTCCTAAATCAGTTTTTGGTGCTGAAATTCTGCAGAGCTGAAACATTGGCTTGAAATGTGGGCATCACAAGTAATGCTCAGTTTTTGGGAAAAATTTTTGGTTGAGCCACATTATCTCACTGTGCACAAGAATTGCTCATATACTAAATGTTAGAATTGGGAGACATGGACATTTGTTTCAGTCAGAACTGCAGTTCATCTGAATTTGTGCTGATCACGTTATCTGTTTGCTGGGAGACAGAAACTATGACAGAATGGAAAGATCAAATGAGAAGTGAGCAAAAGGAGCAATAGACGAGTAGTAAAAAAAAGTATATATGTAATTCTTTTTACAGGTTACTTTTTGCCACTTGATCTGTGAACCAAGTGGAGGGAAATGCTCCTATCAGTGTACTGAAAATGATATACATAATATAATGTATATGTTATCAAGCTATACTGTTTTATCCACTGTTTCATCCTTTTGGTTCATCTGATTCAGTTCCCAAAACAGTTTTTTGGTGCTAAAATTATACTGCACTGAACCGACATTCAACCGAAAAAAATGTGTTTTCAGGAAAAATGATCCCGTTAAACCAAATTTTCTTGCCATACACAAAAATTCCATTTACATATAATTGCATATAACAATAATTCAGAAATAATGTTGTCGTTTTTATTGTATATGTTCCTCTAACTTCCCCTAACAGAGTTATGTTTTTGTTTTTTTTAAATACATTTTCATTACAATTAATACATGAGTTTATAGGTACAATAAAATACGTGATAGGTCATATCACATTATTTGAGAAGGCAGTCAAAGAGCTTGGTGTTTACAGTAGAATTTGACCACTGGCATTCTTAAGCAGCCCTACATTTTAAACCCAAAAATAAAAGTAAATTAAATAAGTAACTTAACACAAAAAAAGTAAACATTGCCCCACCGCCCCATCTCTCCTGGGAAGCCTTTGTTAAAGAATATTAGCAGAGAAAACTGTATTGGCCTGGCTGGTTGTGTGCAACCCCACAACTGGGTCCAGGTTCAGTTGTAGAGGACAAGGCCAAAAGGGCAATAACCCGAAACTATTTTATTTATCTAACATGAACCAAAACATATTGCTGGAACACAAGGTCCCCCATCAGCCCAACATCCCAAGAGTCATGAAGCAGGAAGACTAAGTCATGAGTGTTAATGAAAAATCATCCAAAAGCCATGTCATTTACTCCAGAGTTTCCTTAATTTTAGATTGGTAAGAAGAATATAAAGTGGAAATATAATATTTCCATGTCTGGAGAAATTTCTTTAGCTAATGTTTTGTTGTTAGTAAAACTGTTTAGTCAATCCATTTTATATAAATGATTGAGTTTAGTCTAGAACCAGTACAAAGGTAGTGTACTGTGGGGATATTTATGGGATAATAATAGAAAACAGTGAGAATTGCCCACTAATTCAATTCTCAGACCCAAAGGTCGTTATCGTAAGTGGAATGTATTTCATATAAATAATATCACAATTTTGTTATAAAAATAGATTTATTTTATAATAACAAATTAATTAATAATAATAATATGTAACATGCGTGACAATAATCAATGAATATCCAGTATAAAATGGTATGCAATACAAAGGAATGGCTATACACGTTTCAATGGCTAAACAGCATTTTCTGTCATCTCTTACACAATTTATGACTATCTTTAAAGACTGAAAGTGAAGCTTTTCACAGCGAAGGGCCATAAAACCCTGGCTAACAGTTAGAATAACCCTTTCAATGCTTGCTAGATCTCCTAAGTAATTAAGATCTATTCTTATGTAATTTTAAATAAAATAACATTTAAACCAGTTCATTAGTCATTTCCTGGAACCATCCAATAAGAGAATCTACCATGTTATATAAGCAGAGTTTAATTTGTCTAAAAGATAACTTATGTTAATTTAGAGCAAATCAATACACCTGGATAAAAACAGAGGGAAGCTAACATGTGATACTATCACATTAATATATAATTATTCTTAATTCCACCTGCAGAATGGAATGTTTATAACTATATATTCTTTAGTTAACTAAGATATCTTAATATGGAAATCTGACCGTGATTTTTCCAGTCATATCATGCTATTAGTAAATTTTAATTAATTTAATTAATTAAATGAAACCAGTATAATTACCAGCTGAGTAGATATTTCATCTGATTGGTAGATAGTCTCAGGAACTTATTTGGATGTCTGTAGGTGTATGAGTTATGGTGAAAGGTGGTGTTGGTTAGAAAGTCAGTAAAATTCTAAGTGTTAGAGTTTTAAGAGTAGAGTGTTAGTCTCAGATGTTGTCCTGGGTTTCTCTGCATGTCCGAGTTGGAGTCCCCAAACTTCCAATTCCTCTCTCCTCTTTTTCCTCCTTTGCATACCCTCTGTCTTCCCTTTGTCTTAACTTTTAAAGGGCCAGACTCTCTGTACGTCATCAGTTGATAACCCAATAGAAGCACTAGAGGTGTGCTTACCTAGGGATCGCAATTTAGGTATTTGGTCTATAGTGGCAGTCTTGTCCCACTAAACATACCTATCCAGGAAAGAGTTAACTTTTCCTGGTGGCTATTTTGACGTAATTTTGGCCTATATTTATAGTTGCCATAATTTACGTTTCCTTTCAGATCAAACAGTTTTGTCCAGACTTAGTGTCCGCAATTCCTGCTATAATTTCTGATATGGCAGATCATGAACTAAGTTTAACCTTTTCCGTACAATGGTACCTTATACATATAGAAAGTAAAATTAAATTATTTAATCTTCTCTGTCACAAATGTCTGGGTTTAGAATTGATCTATTCCATTAGCATTTTAGACAGTCTATCCAACCCCCGTTCTCCTTATCACTTGGTTTGTATATACTATGCATTCCTTTAGCTCTGGCAAAGTGGTTAGTTTTGCAGAAAGAAATCTTGTGTCTTTTGTTAACTTGGAAATAACAAAATGGAGTCTGGTCTGTTCAGAGTGACTCAGAATATACACTTTTAATTTCTATCATAGCACAAAATGTCTGCCGATATAAATACTCTGACAGTATCCGGCTGACTCCAAACCTGGAGAACCCATCTTTTATGAGTGATGGTACTATCTGGGAGACTTCCTAGTAATATGTCCACCTCCGCATGTGTACACTTATGGCAAGTTAATGTATCATTTCTATTCATTAGATAGAATTTATGAGGCGTGTACTAGGGTATAGTGAGTGGTTTTCAGGAACTTGTCCCTATGAGAAACAATTGTCAGCAGTTGGATTTGTGTATAGTGCACAGTCAGTATTTCTGATGGCTGTACTTCAGGAAAGTGTGTCTTCCATCTTCATCTTCCTAAATCCATCTGGAATTTAGTCCAGTCAGGGACATAGCATAGAAGAGCATATCATTTAGATATAGAGTAAAAAGTATGGTCTGAAGTACATAGTAGAGTTACCCTCACTTACCAAAATTCATTGTGCACTCTGGAATGCCCGCTCCATCTGCAGTAATTTAGAATAAACAACCATGCATGACTTTTTCATCTCAAACTCACTCACACTGCTTGCAGAGACCTGGCTGTCCCCCTCTGATAGCGCTACTCCTGCCTCTTTATGTTTTGGTGGGCTACAATTCTCTCACACTCCCAGACTCAACTGTAATGGTACTCAATGTACCTTTCAACCAATCATAACTCCCCCTGCCCTATCCTTTTCTTCTTTTGACGTTCACACTGTCCACCTATTTAAACCCACTCCTTTAAGAATTGCTACCATCTACCCCTCCTCCCCCCGGCTATCCTAGACTATTCATTGAGCACTTTTCTTCCTGGCTTCCCCCCTTCCTCTCATCTAGCACTCCTTCCCTTATACTTGAGGATATCAATATCCCAATCAACAACCCCAATTGCACTGATGCCTCTCGTCTGCTCTCTGTAACCTCCTCCTTTGGCCTTATGCAATGGTCCAATTTAGCAACCCATACAGCGGGAAACACTCTTGATCTTGCCTTCACCAACCTCTGTACTGCCTCTAATCTCTCCAATATTCCTTTTCCTCTATCTGACCACCATCTGCTGACTTTTGACATTGGCATACCTAAGACCCAATTGACACCACCGTCTGAACATCACTCTCACAGAAACCTCCAATGTCTTGACCTAGAGCATTTCTCCACTAATCTCCAAACTCTCCTTTTACCTATCTCAAACCTCACCTGTCCTAGTTCTGCAACCTCCTTCTACAATTCCACCCTCTCCTCTCAACTAGACATCATGGCACCTTGTGCATTTAAACGCCGCAGGCACCCCCAACAACAACCCTGGCATACCAAGCTCACTCGATACCTCCAAAAATGCTCCAAAACTGCTGAACGCTGTTGGAGAAAGTCTCACTGTACATCTGACTTTCTCCACTATAAATTTATGCTGAGCTCATACAGCTTGGCTCTTTCCTCTGCAAAAGTTAATTACTTCAATACCCTCATAACCACACTCTCCCGCGAACCCAAACAACTATTTCACACATTTAACTCTCTACTTCTCCCTGCTGTTCTTCCTCCACCTACTAACTTGACCACCTCAGACTTTGAAACTTCACTGACAAGATCTCTATCAGATAAGAGATCTCTCATCTTTCTTCTTCCCCTTACAATGCTTCCCCTAACTTCACTCCCTCTGCTGTTTTATGTTCATTCGCACCCGCTACATTGGAAGAGGTTTCTATTCTGCTCCAGTCCTCCCGCTCCACCACTTGCTCCCTAGATCCAATTCCCTCGCATCTCATCCGTACTCTGTCTTCTTCTCTTTCTCCACCTCTCACTAAAATTCTCAATCTCTCTCTCTCCTCTGGTATATTTCCATTGCCCTTCAAACATGCAACTGTAACCCCAATTCTAAAGAAGCCCAATCTTGACCCTAACTCCCCATCCAACTATCGTCCTATATCGCTACTGCCTTTTGCATCCAAGATCCTTGAAAGAATTGTGTATGCGAGACTGACAGACTTCCTCGAGTCCAACTCTCTGCTAGACCTGCTTCAGTTTGGTTTCCACGCTAAGCACTCTGTGGAAACAGCACTGACCAAAGTATCCAATGATCTACTCGCTGCAAAATCTCGTGGTCACTACTCTATCCTAATTCTCCTTGACTTGTCTGTGGCTTTTGACACTGTTGATCATCAACAGCTTCTTCTCATCCTCTGCAATATCGGTCTACAATATATTGCTCTCTCCTGGTGCTCCTCTTACCTCTCCCAGCGCTCTTTCAGTGTTTCTTTCTCTGGCTCTGCTTCTTCTCCCGAACTCCTTTCTGTTGGTGTCCCCCAAGGTTCAGTCCTTGGTCCCCTACTTTTCTCCATCTATACTGCCTCCCTTGGTAAACGCATTAGCTCTTTTGGCTTCCAATATCATTTCTATGCAGATAACATGCAAATCTACCTGTCCTCTCCTGATCTCTCCCCACCCCTCTTGACTAGTGTATCTGACTGCCTCTCTGCTGTTTCTAACTGGATAGCTACCCACTTCCTTAAACTAAACTTGACCAAAACTGAAATTCTGGTCTTTCCTCCCTCAAGTTTTGTTACTCCTGTGTCTCCCTCCCTCCAAGTCAACGGTGCTACCATCAGCTCCACCATGCAGGCTCGCTGCCTAGGTGTTCTCTTTGCCTCTGACCTCTCCTTCAAGCCTCATATTCAATCTATCGCCAAATCCTGTCATCTCCATCTCAAAAACATTGCGCGCATCCGCCATTACTTAACGCCAGATGCGACTAAGGTGTTGGTCCATTCCACTGTCCTTTCTCTCCTTGACTACTGTAATCCGCTTCTTAGTGGTCTTATGTGCTCCCAACTTGCGCCGTTACAGTCCATAATGAATGCGGCAGCGAGGCTCATCTTCCTGTTCACCCGCACCTCCCATGCCTCACCCTTCTATCAGTCCCTACATTGGCTTCCTATAAAATATAGAGCTCAATTTAAAATTCTGGTTCTTGCTTTCAAATCTCTACATAATGCTGCTCCCACCTATCTATCCTCCCTTATACACAAGTATGTCCCATCTAGGCCCTTACGATCTGTTGAAGACTTATGTCTATTTTCTGTCCGTACTCCCACCTCTGATGCTCGCCTTCAAGATTTCTTGAGGGCTGCACTGTTCCGGTGGAACTCGCTTCCCTCCTATGTTAAGTGCTCACCCAGTCTCCACTCCTTCAAAAAATCGTTAAAAACCGACTTCTTCATAAAAGCGTATCAATTAAACTGTTAATAGCTCCTGACTGATTCCCCTTCTGCAACTGTCACTAGTCCTTACCTTTTTGTGCCATTTTACCCCACTCCCTCTAGCATGTAAGCTCATTGAGCAGGGCCCTCAACCCCTCTGATCCTCTGTGTCCAACTTGTCTGATTACAACTACATGTCTGTTCATCCACCCATTGTAAAGCGCTGCGGAATTTGATGGCGCTATATAAATATCATAATAGTAATAATATTGTCCTTGGGTAAGAAATGTTGCATTAAGGACTTAACATAATGTTGCAGCATAAGGAAAACTATTTTGAGAAGGAAAGTCTACAAGTGGCCTAAGACTTGAAACACCCTCGGTTGACCACACCTTGAATGTGTAATTATTGGTTTTATTTTGAAAGTGGGTTATTAAGAAGTGTGATATGGGGAGTGCAGAGAATATGGGCCACTAATTTCAAGCATGACTGTTTACTGGCTCTGAGCAGTCATGAAGGGTTTTGATAAAATATTGGTATTAAAAAGGTTGTGAGGTCTGCGCAGGAAGGCTGACAGGGAATCCAGAATCGCTAGAAAGGATTCCAGGTATAAGTCTGAAAATCTGTTTAGTAAATGTATCCAGTCCAACACAGGCTAGAGCTTGGCCACCAGGCTGTATTCTCTAACATTTGGAAGGTTCACTCCCCTGCTGGTTTTAGTTTGATTCAATTTTGTTAAGCTCAGTCGAGCTTTTGTTCCTTGCCAGAGTAAGTGCCTCAGTTTTTTGTTTAGTTGGATATCATGATTTATAGACAGGAGGACAAGGAGAACTTGGAGGGTGTACAGCAATTTTTGAAAACTGACCAGTTTATATAGATTCACTTTACCTTTGTATGTTTGAGGGAATTTGTGCCACCGGTCAAGCTTTGTAAAGATTATGTTAAGAATGGGGGGAATGTGCAGTTAATAAACTAAGGATAGTGTCTTGGGCATTTGGACCCCAAGGTATTTAAGGGTCACTGGCTGCCAAGTGAGAGGGAGCGCCTCCAGGAAGACTGCCACAGTGCACTCAACATATGCCAATAATATTAATGTTGAAAATGGCTGGTCCTGGTTGGGAAAAAAAAATTAAAGAATGGGGCAATAGTTCTTTAGGAACTTTGTATCCCTAAGAGCACAGGTCTACACAAAAGCCGCTTACTTCCCACAAAAAGTAAAATTTTCACTCTAGTTGACAGACAATCTAAGGATGTCCTAAATTTGTTTTAAGAAAAATAGTGTTATATCATAGAGTGATATGCAGCTATATAATTCAGATGATCCCAGTTACTCAATGTATACTTTTTATATGATTTATTTATTAATACTATTTGTTACAGAGCATCGTATAACTTTCCTCCAATCAGCGACTGATGTTTTCTACTGATGACTTTAATCAGCTGTTGACTTTGTGCTAATAATATTTATGACATACTCCTGTTGCTTACTACGAAGCAATGTCTTTTTCTAATACATTTTTGCGTGTAAAAAAAAACCAAATGTGAGCTCTAACACAAATAGTACAAAGTTAAGTTTCAGTAATCATTTATTTTCATGTTGAGGTTTTTTTTCTTCCTCTTTTTGTAATTGATGTATGAGGTGATTTATCAATAGGAATTAGTGTTCTGCAAAAAAGCATTTCCACGGTTGGATAAGGGAAAAAAAGGAAGAATGATGGATGTTTTTTTACTCATTTTCCCTTCTTATAACAGATATTGGATACACAAATAAGAAAAAAATAAAATGACTTGTTTATAAATTGTTCATAGAGTAGATTCCAGTTTACAGTAGACAATGTCGTCCAACCACTTCAGAAGAAAAACAAAAAAATCAGGGTGGCAGAATTTATGTTGCAATTTGGTTTGGCAGAATTTTGCCAAAAATTCAGGAAAAAATTCAGTCAGCCAAAAAAGCATTAAAATGGCGCCCATAACTGTGCTAACATGTAAAAATGGCTACAATATTACCTGCCCTTAATGGCCATGCAATATCAGGCAGTTTTGCACTGCCAATTCTGAGTTGCTAAAATTAGAGTATTACATATCTGGATTTTATTTTTATTAAGAAGGAAGTGAAAGAACTTTTAATTTTCTCACAAAAAATAAGGGAACAGTAGAAAAAGTCAATGGGCATTTGTCCACCCTCTAATCCCTCCAACCCTGACAAGAAAAAAAGCTTCCCACACTGTCCCTACTAGACCCTCCCAACTGCACCTCAGGGAGTAGCAGGCATTACTTAGGCAGACATGGTAAAACCGATTAAATGCATTTGTAAAACAGTGTGCCATAGTACCAGAAATGTATTTTGGAAGTGTTTTATTCACTGCCCGATTTTAAAATCACCTTTGAAGAGAGAGGTGAGTGGTCAATTGGCCACAGTTCGCAGATGATAATGCCTCAAGTTCAAAGTGAAGTGCAAGGTCTCCCAATTTTTGGAGACTAAACCTGAGTAAGGCTATTTAGTCCATCAGTTGTAAGGATGTGGAATTCTCTGCCTGAATAGATGGTGTTATCAGAGTCTATACAGATGTTTAAACAGCAATTGGATAAATAATTGCATAAACATAATATGCACGGATATCATTTTTAATTAGTGGAGTAATAGCTTTTTGATCCAAGGAGATATCTGAGTGTCATTCTGGGGTCAAGAATGAATTTTGTTCCAATTTGAAGTGCTCAGATGTTTGTTATGTTTTTTTTTCTTTTGGATCAACAGCAAAAACAAATGTGAGAAAGACTGAACTTGATGCACACATGTCTCTTTTCAGTTATGTAACTATGTAATATGTAAGCTCTGACAATTTCAGAAGCCTTAAGAAACTCCCTTTGGTTGCTGGCTCACTCCCTTTCTCCTCAAAACTGCCAACAGCCTCAGCCCACACTGCAGCTGCTTCACTGAACACTGCTGCCACACCAGTGTAGAGTGTCGTGTAAGGAACTAATTCCCTTATTTACGGGAAGATATCCTTCTTGTTTATGAAATGGGTAAACAAGGGGATTACCTGTCCCAAACTTGCATTACTGCAGCTCAAAGTTTCTATCACATCTGTAAATGGAATAGGAACGGACACTAGTTCCTCCATAATTGTCCAATCTTCATGTCCCAGTGGACATTCCAAAGGAGTGGTGGAAATATACATTATGGATTGTCCTCTCCTGTTCCAAAATTATTTTCAGCATGGGTCAAGTTGAATTCTACCACATGTTGACATCCTTTCAAATGGTGTGTGAGAAGTCCTATTTTCTCTTGCTCCTACCTCAAGAGTGGACTAGCTCTCAAACTATGGTTGAAATGCACAGCAATCATTCTGCAACACTCAAGTATCATTGCTACCTTTGGGATGGCTTCCTGAAATGCACCAGGATGTAGAATATGCATAACAGTGCACATCTACAGGGGAACCCTGTTGCAAAGCTTTGATCATTCTCGATGACCCCAAAGTGCAGATTGGTGCCTGCGTGATCTTCCAATCAATTTGACACCATTTGCCAACAATATTTTTGGTGAAGTGTGCTTTTAGTCTAATATTCCAGAATGTAGCAGAAGAGATGAAAAGTCCTTCTGCCCTACAGATCCACTCTCAGTCTGACATGCTGTTAAGGTTGGTCCTACTCTACCACTATGCCCTGGCTACCCTCAGCATGTCATCAAGGAGAGGAAGCGCTGCTGCCCACTAGTAGCCATATGCTTCTTCAAGAGTAGTGTGCAGGAGCGATACAGTAATGGGACTATGTTGTGAAAGGGAGTCACAAGGGTATCAGCTGGTTAAATGGCTTCCCTTCTATCAAGAAAAAGAGGGCACCTGTTCTCCGGTTAGCTTGGCATCAGGTAGGTGATTTTGTTAGCCTCCTGTTTTGATGTGCCTCTGCAATGAAATCCAACTAAATGTTGAAGAGTAGGCTGACTGACACGATGTCCCTGTTGCCTAGTGTCATTAGTGTCAACATCCCCCAATGTATATATCTTCCTAAGGGCAGTAGTAGCAGAGGAGGTACTGATTATGGTAGTTGGTTGCGCAGAATCAGATGCCTGTCCTAGTACTTTCTCTCTCTGCTTCTTCCCTCAGTACAGACTTGTGGTGTATTTGCAGATGTTGGTTCATGGATTCAGTAGTGAACATTACTTTTCTCCTACTCAATTCTTTGCCACACAAGTTGCACCTTGCAATTTGTTCTAAGTGACTGTCAAAGTGATGCCAAACTTTGCTTCTGCACAATATATTAGCCGCCTCAATACATATTAATATTGTGAGAATCAAGGTCAAGGATACAGAAATACACAAAGTCAAGACAAAGTCGGGTCAGGATACCAGAAAATACAAGTCTAATACGAAGCCAAGGTCAAGATACCAGAAATCACAAGGTCAATAGGCAGCCAGGTCAGGATACCAGAAATCCCAAGGTCAATACGAAGCTGGATCAGGATACTAGAAATCACAGAAAAACACTAGGGAATCACTAGGCGAACAAAGCGAAAATCTATACAAAAACCACAATAGGGCAAAGAATATGGGCCAAAGCAAGCCTTAAATAGGCTTACCTGTGTACTGATTGGTCCATGTCATCATTGCGACTCAAAATAGATTAGGATGACATGGTCATTTTAAGAACAAGCGTGACGTCATGCCTACACACTATATAAGGACGTCCTGCCGGGCGGCTGCGTGGATCAGCTGGGCTGCATGGCAGGAGGAGGGCCACATGGTTTGAGGGAGGTGAGTACCTCTCCCTATGCCGCACGGCCTCATGGAGCGGTCGGACCACGCAGCAGGAGGAGGACTGCACGGAGGCAGGTAAGTACATGCCACACTGGAATGGTGGAAAAAAGAGCAAAATCATCATCACTAGATTACTCACCACCAAGACCAGACATTGGAGACATTGGTATTCTATTCTGCCTTTGCAGTAAATAGTGGTGCCGATGGCACTAAAAGTCTCTGTTAAGATCTCCCTTGGTTGCTTCTTGTGGGCTACAAGAGGTATTGGGTAACTAATGCCTGCTCCAACCACCATAAAACAAGAAACTGTAACACTTTAACTAGCTATGGTAGAAGGAGTTGCAGTGCCAGTGGAAGTGGCAGTAGAAGATATTACAACATTATGGCTGGGAAAAATCCAATTGCCTCCTAGATAATGAATCTGGCATGATACATATACTGCTAATCCCACTATTCTGAGACTCAATACTACTAATAGCTAATTAGCTGCAGTTGTGGTGGTGTCAGCAGTCTTCATGGCCAAGGATGAGGTTTCAGGCTCTCACAGGCCATGACACTACTGATGATGTATTAGAAAAACATGACCCCTTTCCTTACCCTTCCTTATTTTCTTCTTTAAATTAGGACTTAACACTGATGACGGTGAGTTTGATTTTCCTATATTCCTATATTATTATTATTATTATTATTATTATTTGTAGCTGATGGCACCAGGCTATCCTGCAAATATATTGTACATAACTGCATTCGTGTGATCTGCTGTGTTATATGTCTGTTAAAAGAATTGTATTCCTCTGATTGTTCGGTAGTTTCATTCCCTTAGTTCATTCGAATGAAACTACCGAACAACCAGACCTCCCCTGTGTGAAGTGTGTCCTCAATTACCCGTTGCAACATTGTTGCGAACAGGTAATTGCCTAGTAAGTAGCCGTCCTTTGTTCTCGGGGGTGGCCGCCATTCGACAAACGAACACGTGGCGGCGGCCATTTTAAAACTCCCGAACAGCGGTGTTTTGCCGTCGAGTGTCTGGAACTAAAATCAGACACTCGAGTAGGCGAACACCGCTGAGACCTCCACAAGCCCGGTCCGTTCGGTTCCTAACTACCGAACGGCCCCTCGTTCGGTAGATAGAAAAAACGAACGAGGGGATTCAGGCGAACCCTCCCTAGCCTCTATAGCTGGAGGTTTTCGTGTATTTTATTCCCTTATGCCAGGACCGACCGCAGGGCCCATTCGCATGGAACCTCATTCGGCTATCTCAGTTAGTGCGGTCGGTCATTTTATTCCCTCCATACATTTCCCGAACCCCTAGTCTGATCTGGGTGATTTTTGTATATGTTGTTCACCCAGATCAGGGGTATCCGGGGATGTAGGATTTAAAGCGGTACCCCTACGTTTAGGGGTACATCCAGAAACGGGAGGAATTACTGTACTGGATAAGGGGATTATGATGCTGGCTGAGGGGAGGAGATGTGTGGGAGGTTACCAGGACAGGATTGGCTACTGTAATAATTATTGTAAATCCCTCCCTTGCATGGGAGCATGCTTTAAAAGGAGACTGTGGATTAAAGCTTTCAGTTATGCTCCTGAAACTGTGTGTCGTCCAGTTATTGGGATTGCTGTGGGGATATTGCTGTATTTTTACCTGCTGGAAGCCTTGCCTGTGGATTTACTATTTACTTGTTCCTGAGCCTCACTTGGATTATAAGCGGAGATAACCTGGGGAATATTGCATCTCCGCTACATCATTATTATTTGTATG
Source organism: Pelobates cultripes (assembly GCA_933207985.1). Lineage (NCBI taxonomy): Eukaryota > Metazoa > Chordata > Amphibia > Anura > Pelobatidae > Pelobates > Pelobates cultripes. The sequence continues at coordinate 111,674,855 of OW240917.1, read as the reverse complement.
AATGATTGTGTATTGTATAAATTATTATTATTAATCAAAAATAGGTGTTTGTGTTGCAAAATGGATTGGTGCTTGATGAATTTATAACTGTGCTGCTATTATATTTGGCTTTAAGAAAACCCCACAGTCACTGCACACATCGGCCTGAGTATACTCAGAAAAAAAATCTTTATCTAAACACTTACAAAAAAAAACCTGTCAAACTGTAAATGAGTGATTACAAGTTGGTGTTATATTGCAGTGGCTAGCAGAAGGACACCGTATTAACCATTGCCACCAGCCTCACACTAGCATGAACAAAGAAGGCTATCTTCTATTTAAAGTTTGCGGGATAGCTGCTACAAGAATGAGAAGATTTGCAGAAGGCCACATAATATGCATGTCTATATAATCAAAGAGCCTCAGATAGGCTTAAAGTGTGACACCACGAGCAGTAGTTAACTAAGCATATTACAGATTTGTAATGTTGTGAAAGCAAATACTACTTGCTTACGCATGCCCACAGACAGGGTTATTCATTAAAGTGTAAATTGCAAGCATTCAAAGTGAGTTTTAAATTTTAGGCAAAGATAGTCAAACTAAAAATATAGTTGACTTGGAGAATTTTTTCAGTTTGGGACTGTTCATATTTTACAGTTCCTCACTAAACCATGTATTGTATTGAAAATAAAATTCAAATTGAGAAATTCAGGTAAAAACAGATGAATTTGTAAAATTATACTGCTTTGCTGAGGTCACAGTCTAGCTTTTTTAGGATAGATTACAGTTTGAATTTTAATGCTTGTAGAATTTAGAGTTCAGTGAATAACTGTTGCAAGTGTACTGCTACCAGTTATTCATCAAACATCATTAAAGTGTCATGATACTTACCTGTTAGATGTGATTGAACCGCTGCTCTTCACAGGTCGCTTGGACCGAATGCAGCGTTATAGACATGACGAGACAAATGCTAAAATACTTACTGGTCAACACAGTCGAACCGCTCCTTCTCTCAGTTTGTGCTGGCCAAATGCACTGATCTGGCATGTAATCATCACCCTTTCCATAGAATTTCGAATGCTGCCCACTTGGATGTGTCCTTATATATAATGAATTTGCAAAACGTCACATCTGGTCTTAAAGTGGCAAGCTCACCGAGGTTATCATACATTTTGGAGTCGGAGAGATGACAATGACAATCAAAAGTTAAGTAAGAATATATAATGCTTGGCTAGGCCTTTATTCAGTGCCATATTGTGGTTTCTACCTTGGTACCCGTACAATGCATTCAATAAGTCTCTCTTGTAATTCTGATATTGCCCTTGGCTTGTTTATTGACTTTGTGCACTTCTGGAATCCTGACCCAACTTGTTTATTTGTATGTTCGTATTTTTATAATTCTGACCTTTTTCTGGCTATTTCTGATTTTGACTCTATATATCACATCTGGCCACTCTAAGGTCCAGTAATACGTCTATTATTGATGCTCCATTTGTGGGTTTCCCATATACTTTAAGTTAGAGTAATTACCCCGTGACATAAAGGAACTGTTGTGGCTGAAGATAAAATATGAATATTAATCTGCTAATTAATATACACTAATTAAGCAATAAATTACTATTATTGTTTTTCTATATTTCTTCGTATTATTGTTGCATATGTGGACAGAAAATACAGAAAATTTTGTAATATAAAATTTCAACTTACCACAACAAATTACAGCACGTAACAGACTCTAACAAATTAGTTACAATGAATTAACAATAAAGTATAGCTCATAACAGGCTATAACAAATAATAGCAGTTCCAATGAATTACAGTACAGAAAAATACAGAAAATTAACAAACTTAAAAAAAACATAATTCACCTGTAACCATGGTTGATCTCTCACCCAGACCCCTTTAAACACTAGGTCAAAAGCACACTGGATACTCAAAGCGCACAACACCTCACCTCCATGACGGTGCTTAGAGATGCGGACTCTCAGTGAAACCCAAGACACCAGCCACCTCATTTTAACACCCACCTTCTGGAAACCTATCCACCATAAGCACACAGGCAAAATCAGAACGATAACACATCACCACGCACGAACCAGCAGCCCGTCCCTACTCCTAAATTGGAGCACAGTACAGAAATACCTCTTACCAGGTGAACGGAAGAAAGCACACAATCCTCCAAAAGTGGACAACACAAGCACAAACAGGCCAATAAACATAGACACATCAAAACCTACACAATTGGTCAACAACACAATGAGTAAAAACAGTTAAACTGTACCACAAAGACGTTATATACCATACTTAAGTCAGAATTCACATATCAACCCAATTGATTGTATTGTACCCATGAATAACCTACTCTACTGTACCATAATGTGTTATAAACCGCTACATTGTTTTTACCCCATGTGTTGATCCGATATTTGTTAACAAACTGTTATACTGGTGCATACACACAAACTGAATGTCTCACTTCTAAATCTCAAAAAAAAAAATACATATCATCTTGTAATTATTGTTTTATATTGTACCCTCTTGCAACAATGGAATGTTTGTGGGCCCAGGACATAATTGAAAATGAGAGAAATCTCAATGTATCCTTCCAGGCAAAATATTTTATAAATAAATATTACTTACAAATGTGATGATGGTCTACATCCTGGCCAAGGGAAAGACACAGAATCACTATTACCCCTGCTTTTTATTCCCAGTGATCTGTTTTATGGCAGGTAACTTCCCTATGGTGCAACTGCCAGACGCACATAGCATGAGGAAGCCATATAATGGGAATTAATCCTACATACTGCCTCTAGTGGTTACTCTAAAGCAGGCAAAGGCAACCTTCGGCACTCCTGATGTTTTGGACTACACCTCCCATGATGCTTTGCCAGCATTATTGGTGTAAGAGCATTATGGGAGATGTAGTCCACAACACCTGGAGTGCCGAAGGTTGCCTATCCTTGCTCTAAAGCATTCACCTTATTATGCTTTATTTATGACATAAATCATTATTTTAAATCATTACAGGAACACTCCAGACGCATAAAGTATTTAAGTTTGCTTTAGTGATATATGTGTTTGGAGTCTACATTTTGACAGTTTATAAAAATCTTGATTTAAGTAGAAAGCACATGCTAACAGCCCCACACAGCGGCTTCTCAATAACCAGCCTCTGACTGAAAGTTTGTGTCAGGGAAAGAGGGGAGAGCTTGAAAAGGCTGCTGACAAAAGGAACTTACTAATGAGGAATTTAAATTTATTTTCAATCTATTTAGCAAAGTAGACATTTTTCAATAATAATAAAAATCTAATGACTCTGCCAGACCATCCAATAATAAGCAACATAAATTCTCTCACATGCAAGCTCTCCAAATATATTGATTTCTTTTTACAGAATAATGTTTTTCAAAGCCCTCCTTTTATAAAAAAAAAAAAAAAATTCTAAACATATTCCACAGGACCTACATGTTTTAAAATGGGAAACTTCATTTGTGTTAGGTACGGTGAATGTTAACTCCTTATATTCCAACACCCCACATAAAAAATGTCTGCAGGTTATAAATTAGGTACTAATTCTGAAAAATGAATTGAATCTATCACAAATGTATTATCTTATTCAATGTATTAACTTTGTACCTACATGAACTTTTTTTGGTTTGGTGAAAAATATTTTTTGTAGCTAGGTGGTGTTGCCATGGGGACAACATTTGCCCTCCCATTTTGCCAACATGTATGTGGCACACTGAGAATCTCTCTATATCCATCTAAGACCCTTCTGTAAGTATGGGACCTCATGCTATGGCATCGCTACATAGATGGTGCTCTGATCATTTGGATAGATTAGGAATAATCTTTATATTCTTTTATAGAACATATAAATAAAAATAAATATAATAAGAATTTTACTACTATTTTCATTTATGTATTAATTGGGGTATATCTTAAAAGAGCTCGTATGAACTGCAGACTTAGCATGCCCTCCCTTTTTTCCCAGAAGAGACTTGCAGTCTCGTAGCTGGAAAATAACTACATGGACCTGTGTACACGCACACACAGCTACATATGCACATCCGTGCACAGATACGGGTGCAGTTTTTTGTAATAGTTGTCTATGAGGCCCCTAATTCTTTAAGGTGATATAGCTGCCTATACGACTTGGCAAAATGCCTCCAAGTCATGCAAAGTCTTTAGTCGTCTTGCATGAACCACATGTTCGAGATATCCCTAGAGTGGTCATTGTAATGCTGGGAAGTCCAAGAGCGCTTCCATGCACAGCCTTTGTGCAGAAGAATGCAAATTATCTGCCAGTATTTTCTGATAACTTGTTGCATTCATATCTTGTCTGGAGCCTTTGCAAGCCCTTCCATTTTAATCCCGCCTAGGCTTTATGTGGCTGTCTAATCACAGACTTCCTAATGCAGCTCAATGTCTTTGCCAGGAAGGAGTTAACTTCCACTGAGCTAAGCAACCAGGAAGTAACAGGACAGGTTGTCTGCTTGGAAGCCAGGGGGTGTAACCGAGTTAATTTATAAAAGTCTCTATTGAAATCTGCACTTTTTGCAAAATAAAAAAAAAGGAGAGACACTTTTCACACACAAAGCTTTTCTGCAAACTTAAGTGCTATAAGGGTCTTAAAGGGACACTGTAGGTACCCAGACCACTTCAGCTCATTGAAGTAGTCTGGGTGCTGTGACCCTTTTGCACTTAGTGCTGCAATGTTAAACATTGCAGTTCCGTACGGAATCCAAACCGACCTTTGGTCGGTCATCTGATGCTGGTCAATCTCACTGACCTCCAGCATCAGATTTTCCCAGATTTTTCAATGTGGGAGGTGTAATGCACTTGCAGTGCGGCCATTGCCGCACATGTGCATTAGGTTTTCCCAGGCGGCTGATGAGGGACATTGGTGCTGGATTCAGGTAAGTGGTTAACCTCTTCAGCCCCACAGGAGGGGGATCTAATAAACCTATAGTGCCAGGAAAACGGGTTTCTTTTCCTGGCACTACAGGATCCCTTTAAGTGTTCCTTTAATGGTTATGGACATATGAGGTTGCAGAAACCTTTTTATGGTTAGATTGTTAAGTGCTGGGATAACGTATGAGGGATCTAGAGATAAGGTAAAGGGTGCGTACCTTCAAGGTACTGGGGGTTGTAACCAGTCATTAGTCTTATTAGAGATTTGTGGTTTAGCCCTAGTGTTAAGACTTATATGTCGACCTCCAGTTCAATCCTCACAGAATTTTGTTTATTTTGCTTTTTCAAATAAACAAAATAATACTATGTAAGTACACATACACTATGACACAGACACATTAGCTACATTGCTTGAAAATATGAACAGAGTGGTATCTGTCCATCTCTTTCTATATTACTCAGCATAGTGTAAGACCCACAAGGTAGAGGAATAATCACTATAAATAATACACTGCAGAAGGATTCTCATGTTCTCATCTGTCACTCATAGGAGACTGTGCTGACTTTATGACTAGAATTGATTGTCCAGAACTATTACCTTTATACATTGTTAGCAGTTTTGGTAGCGAAACGTAGAATATTTTTAAGCTCTTCCCATTAATGTTCTGGCAAAGATAGATAACTAAATTATTGTAATATTGTTCGTGTATCTATTTTTGTCACACCAACTGCACATGGCAAAAATTGTGTTTCTACCTCTATAGCAATAATTTACCTTACATTTCTTTATAGGATGAATAAATGTAAATTATGTACATTCATCTTTAGGTATAACCTAAACAAGAATCTATATTGTCTTATATTTTCCCATATTTATATTCTAGCTGTGCATTATATGTTTTAAATAAATGTGATGGTAAAATTTTTCTAAAACAAAGAAATTGGTGGTGAAATGGTTGGTATTGTAAATTAAATACAAAATTTTAAACATTTCAAAATATTCCTATATGGCACAGGATTGTATTTATCCTTTTAGCAAACTATGGTATGTTAAGAACCGAATATCAAAATGTAAATAGAAATTGCAAAGCTACAACAATCTAACTTTTGAACTTACGATTGTATTAATTGTGGCTGTTTTTATTACATTTTGCAATTGTCTGCTTAATGCAAGTAGCTTATTGTTATTTATGTCTACCTTTGCAAGTAAAGAAAAATGGAAAAGAATATCAAAATATATACATTTTTCAGGTGTTCCACTTTTGTCTGTTTTTGGTCATTGAAATGAGCTCCACTTAGAAATAAAACAACTAGAATAATATCGCGTAACCTAGTCAAATATGTATATGATGTTTAATGGAATACTACAATGTAGATTAGAAAATAATAAAAACATGTGATTGCCTGCTACATAGAGGTGTATTCCTTGTGATATTCTTATAAATATTTAAAGCTCTTTGTGGAAGTAATTACAGAATAATTGTCAGCAAGGCAACTGTGAATTTAGGCATAATTAATCATGAATTATTGCATGTTCATGAAAATGTATAGTTCCAGTTTATGGAAGTATCATGAACTTTCTAAATGTTGTTAATCCACATTTCAGGCTCTCCTTGACACACAAAAGATGCTAAGGTCGAAAGTTGCTAACTTTACATTTAATCTGGGATTTTCAGGAAAGTTCTATCACACAGGTAAGCCTACGAATGGCTGAAATCAACTGTGTTTTACATGCAGTGTCAGATAGAATTGTCCTCTTTATTGAACATCATATGACAAGCCTTAAATGTGCAAACAGTTCCGCGGCTATTTTAATGTTTCCATGTAAAACCTTTGGGTGTTTTTCAAGGGACTGTCTCCACTGTAGTCACCTGAGAACTACCTTGGCATGTGAATACGCATTTGAAAGATTTAGCTCCCCTTGCCAGCTTAAAATGGTCTCTTTAGTCCACTTTAATGTTCATGACTTAGTTCTACAGTAACATTTAGAGACTCCAGCACCCTAAATGTTACCTGGTAGACATGTGATTGCCTGCTACATAGAGGTGTATCAGATGTCCTTTATTAAAAATAATAAACCCTCTGTTTCCTATAAGCGTTATTGTGTCTGTGTGTAGTATCATCTCTTTCAGGGATAAAATGCCACATTAGGTGTTTGAATGGTTAACATTTTAATGGTAGTTACCTACCTGTGACACAAGCATGCATTCCCACACTGATAAGAAGGATATTTCCTCTTTTGTGGTTATTTATGCCCAAGTGCTTTATAAAAAATTATAGGCATTCTAAATAAGTCCCTCACCTCCTTATAATGCCACAGTGATCACCTGTAGAGTAGAGGTACAAGTAACCTAATTCAAAAGAGAAAAAAAGTCCCTTCATTCAAATTAGAGTCTTCATATAGATAAACCGATGTGGAGATATAGGCTCTTCTGGAGCTCTCATCCTCCTCCATTAAATACAGTGCAAATTATTATCTTTTTAATGAGTGGCACTTTTTAATTTTCACTACACAGAGAAGCAGAACAATTCTCCATCAGAGAACCCCAACAACCAAGGGACATATTATTTTCTTTTTTTTATATGATCAAAACTTTTCCAGTATGTACCTGCAACTTAGTGGGAAAACACAACTCTTTTTGAATGGCAAACTATCCTTTCAAACAAGGGCTTTCTTGCCCCTCTCTATGTGGAGATATCAGTGGTTGAGAAAAGCAACGTCTCCCTACACTACTACGATGAGGACCTACCAGTATCTTTTGGCACTTCCTCATTACTTGGAACTTCACCATGCACTGTGGGGTGACTTCACACAGCTCTTGTCTTTCTTAAGAAATTGAAACATATTGAAACATGACATTTTGTGAAATATTTCAAAGTTAAAGGGAAACTATAGTCACCTGAACAACTTTAGCTTAATGAAGCCATTTTGGTGTATAGAACATGTCCCTGCAGCCTCATTGGTCAATCCTCTGCCATTTAGGAGTTAAATCCCTTTGTTTATGAACCCTAGTCACACCTCCCTGCATGTGACTTGCACAGTCTTCCATAAACACTTCCTGTAAAGAGAGCCCTATTTAGGCTTTCTTTATTGCAAGTTCTGTTTAATTAAGATTTTCTTATCCCCTGCTATGTTAATAGCTTGCTAGACCCTGCAAGAGCCTCCTGTATGTGATTAAAGTTCAATTTAGAGATTGAGATACAATTATTTAAGGTAAATTACATCTGTTTGAAAGTGAAACCAGATTTTCATGCAGGCTCTGTCAATCATAGCCAGGGGAGGTGTGGGTAGGGCTGCATAAACAGAAACAAAGTGATTTAACTCCTAAATGACAGTGAATTGAGCAGTGAAATTGCAGGGGAATGATCTATACACTAAAACTGCTGTACTTAGCTAAAGTAATTTAGGTGACTATAGTGTTCCTTTAAAGGATTATTTTCATGCCATATTTTTCTTGCAGTTAATCTCTAAAAATACATTTTTTATTTTTTTATTTTTTTTTACCATGTTCAGGTACTGAGAAAGAAGATAAAGGCGATGACCTTCTGTTGGGATCCGTAGATGAGTTTTGGTGGTTTCCTCACATGTGGAGTCATATGCAGCCTCACCTCTTCCATAATGAGTCTTCACTGGTGGAACAAATGATACTCAACAAAAAATTTGCTCTGGTAAAAATGTATTTCTATAAATAACAAGATAATCAACATTCAGCTTCATAAATACATAGATTATAGCTAAAAGGTTAATGGCTTAAGTAAGATTGTTTTGATAAGCTGAGTCAAAAAATGAAAAGTATAATTGAATTGTCCTACCTTGAAAGCAAAGCAGATGTGAGGTCTCCTCCTTCAAATTGAATATATACAGACAATTAACTATAACCCACCGATGGCACACCAGAGAAAGAAGTTTCAACTCAAGCAAGTGTTATATAAAAACAGAAAGTACTTTTATTTTCCATTGTAGAAAACAGCTGAAGGTCACAGGGGTAGATGGGGGAGTGTATTAAAATTTAATGTGTTTTATGCTGCAAAGCACATTTGAGGTACTAACACATAATCACTGGACAGTTTTCTTTAACATACCTGCAAATGTTCCAAGTTACCATACCTCGGTACGTCCCACTTGTCCCAGAGTTTATATATTAATAACCGAAACCTGCGCACAGAATGGTTTTTATGATTCTATAAACGTAAGTAAATATAAAAGCAAAACAAGGAAATTAAACCTTAAAAGCTTGCCTCATTTACTTTTAACATATTTAGATTATTTGAGAGGGCATCTGCAGGAGCACGTGGGCACAAAAAAATACTTACTCAAATATAAACGTGTTTCATTTTAATTGAGAAGAGAAAAAAATAGATGTTATGCTTTTGTGCATTTTAGCAACTCAATAAAGCAAAATGTTTTAAAAGTGAATGGCCTGAATATAGTTCAGGTACCAGCAAAAAAAAAAAAAGGAAAGCTGGAAGAAATATCACACTGTGAGTCATGTCTTCAATAAGAGGTGTATTTTTGTTTTAATTTACATCCACATCCTAAACCGGATGTTATAAAAAAGGAACAGCGAGTATAAATTACACATTGTAATGCTTCAATTACCACTCTTAGATAATTTTGTTTTACGTTCAGCTCTCAGCCAGTTTTTGGATGTTCACTTAACCCCTACGGTGCCATAAGAGAGGCCAAGAATTGCTTGGAACATTGTTCAGTCATTAAACACAAAAGGGGTTTACCTGCATAATCACCCACACCTCTTTTTAGCTGAATGTTCTTACAATGCTAATAATCACGGCTGTGGACTTGTGCCAGATTGCTTGCTCCTTTGTTAAATCTATAGCTCTAAGGCTCTGTAAAAGATTATCTATTTGTATCAAAAACTCTGGATTTTGATAACATAGTTTTCATAAATGATACTTTAAAGTTAATACTATGATGATTGAAGTTTTATAATATGGGTGGTATGTATCTAGAGTTGTAGAATAGACGGTTCCAAAAGTGCATAAAACAGTAATATTAAATTGTTTTTTATGTTGATTGCTTCACTTTTTACTGCTGTAACTCTCTGGGGCCTTTCCACTAACATCGTCTGCTACTTATTTGGTAGCCCAGTACCTTTACTCTCTCACCAGCTCTGTCTTTTGTTATAACACAATTTACAATCAACTGGATTGCCTGTACATGAAAGAAACTCTCTATTCTTTTGAATCCTTACCAACATTTGGGGCATCTGTAGTGACATCCACCTTTTATGTATTTGTGATACCTTTAAAATTAACTTGGCATATAATACCAAGAATTAACCAATTTTGTCTCTTCCAAGGTCCTCCAGAATACTCAACATTTTGTGCATTAGGAATCAGTTTAATTTTTTGAAAATCAATTTTGAAGCGGTACACCCTTGAGTAATTTGGTTACTCCTGCCTAGGTTGCCCCTTCCCTTCTTAGATGCTCCACAATGATTATGCGCTCTTGCAGAGTTTAATTAGCAGCAAGACACCTTGACACCGGGTTAACAAAAATGGTTATAATACATAGTTCTTGTATCCACATCCCCACAACAGTACCATCCCTGAAGCACCCATTCTGTCCATAAAGTGCCCGGGTCAGATGTTGCTAGCCCGACATAGATTGAAGTCCAAGTTTTTAGTGGGACGAAGCTAGCCTCTGATCAGGCGCAGGGTTCCAGATAGTTTGGTAGAGATCCAGGTCACCTAAAAATAAAACGCTTACTGTGGGCATATGAAGGATCGCAGTGTCCTTAGTGACATTTGATGTGTCGCCACCTCCTGTTATCCCTCCAAAAAGCACCCTGATTGCTGGTTCTGGGAACATGAATGCACTCAAACTTTCTGCAGACCGCAGTGTTGCAGCAGACCGCAATCTGCTCTAGAGTTCCGGGGATTTCAGGTGCATTATGCTTTAGATGCCCCTGGCCAGTGAAGTGAGACTCTTGAGTTGCTAGGAAGGGTTGCTGGGATGGGAGGCACTGACTGGAGGGTTAGTTCATACTGAAAATAGTCTTTAAAGAGAAAAGTGGCAGTTGGGGAGACATTTATCCGGCTTATGTTACCAGATACTGCGTCATAAATGTTTAACAGTTCTCACCTTTTTTTGAAAATTCCAACGCAATCATAAATATACATGAGACAAAGTAGGCGATCATTGGCAAAAGATGGAGCTTCTGACAGTATTTCCCATCAGCCATCAGTCTTAATGTATATATAACTTCATACCTGATAAACACTTCGCAAACACATAATTAGAAATGTTGTATTGCTGGGATCATTTAAAAAAATGCAAAGTTCTTACAAGTGACATGGCCTCTTAATAACATACAGTTAATCAGAGAGAACACAGCTAACAATACTCAACAAACATTGATGGGCATTGGATTGATTAAATCTTATGAGATAGCACTACTGGTTGATGCTTCACATGTAGTGATTGTTAAAATGTCAAGGTTATATGGATAGTTCTTGTCATGTTAACTCATACCTGTCTAATCTTTGCAAAGTCAGCGTAATAATAATAATAAGTTAATGTTATTCCAGGAACACGGAATCCCCACTGACATGGGTTATGCAGTGGCTCCACATCACTCAGGTGTCTATCCTGTGCATATACCGCTTTATGAAGCCTGGAAAAAGATCTGGGGCATTAAAGTCACAAGCACAGAAGAATATCCTCATCTGAAACCAGCACGATACAGACAAGGATTCATACACAAAAATATTATGGTAAGCAGACAAATCCTCTCTGTGTTAACATAACCACTATGTGTATACTCTAAGAAATGTTTGCATGGCTAACAGAAATAACAGTATAATTACTCCTTATATAATCACAAATCGTATAGTAGGTAATAGAATAAGAATAATTTGTGTAAAAAATAGGTAGGATATTCAATTTTATATTTGTGTAAAATGTATCGGGTTTGTCTTCTCATATCACCATTTGGGTCTCTCTCACCTTCCTAACCACTTTCTAGTCGATTATTGACTTTAGATTCAACAAAGAAGAAACCCAAACACCAAACATCCTTCGCATTTGCATATAACCAATGTTTCAGTCCAACTACCTTGACATATTAAGAAAAGTTTAGTAATAGGACTGAACTGGTGAATGTATGCTGTTGCACAGCTGTAAAAAACAAATGACATTATCTTGTTGATTTTGAAGTCCTATGAGTGTGTTTTTCACTTTGGCTCAGATCATCAAACTTGATAATCTCAGCCAATTGGAAAGAATTAGGAAAGCACAGGAAAGCATTAGGAAGCTATTGTGCATGTGTGGCAAAACGCTATGCGGCCAATAAGCATCTCCATGGGGAGCGTTCAGCGCCTCCATGCAGACCCAATCTAATACACTGCCCTTTCCCACCATTCTAATACACTGCCCAATCTAATACACTGCCCCAAATCCGATACACTGCTTCCCACCTTCCACTCTAATACACTGCCTCTTCCCCAATCTAATACACTGCCCCCTCTCACTCCACTCTAATTGAATACACTGCCCTCACTCTCCCCAATTTAATACACTGCCCCCTTCCCTCTCCAATTTAATACACTGCCCTACCTCAATTTAACACACTGCCCGCCTCCCTCCCCCAAATTGAATACACTGCCCCTCTTATCCTACCTTAACATGAGTGACTTGTCCCCCAGTTCCAGCCTTGCTCTTCTCTGCTCAAGCAGGCCAGATGCTCCTCTGGCACTGTGAGCAGGAGGGAAGGGGGAGTAGCTGACCTGCTCTGCAGACAGACAGCCACTCTGCACTTTGTAGCACCGCCGCCTAATATGACATCACATGCTGTATGCGCATATCCGGTGGCCGGTGTGAACTAATGCTTAGCGCTCTTCGGCCGTCGGACCATGTGATCGGCCATGGTTGGGCAGACAGGAAACAGGCAGGAATGATCTTTCCTGTCTTGGGGCTGGTCACAGCCACAGCACAACATAGAAACATAGAAAGTGACGGCACATAAGAACCCAATTTTCAAAATACTTTCATTAGTCCCTGGCCTTATATTATAGTTAAGATGCATGCTTAAACTCCTTTACCGTGTTAACCTCTACCACTTCAGCTGGAAGGCTATGCCATGCATCCACTACCCTCTTAGTAAAGTAATACTTCCTGATATTATTTTTAAACCTTTGCCCCTCTAATTTGTCCTCTTGTTGTGGTAGTTTTTCTTTTTTTAAATATAGTCTCCTCCTTTACTCTGTTGATTCCCTTTATGTATTTAAATGTTTCTATCATATCCACCCTGTCTCGTCTTTCCTTCAAGCTATACATGTTAAGATCCTTTAACCTCTCCTTGTAAGTTTTATCCTGCAATCCATGAACCAGTTTAGTAGCCCTTCTCTGAACTCTCTCTAAGGTATCAATATCCTTCTGAAGATACGGTCTCCAGTACTGTGTACAATACTCCAAGTGAGGTCTCACCAGTGTTCTGTACAATGGCTTGAGCACTTCCCTCTTTCTACTGCTAATACCTCTCCCTATACAACCAAGCATTCTGCTAGCATTTCCTGCTGCTCTATTACATTGTCTGCCTACCTTTAAGTCATCAGAAATAATCACCCCTAAATCCCTTTCCTCATATGTTGAGGTTAGGACTCTATCAAATATTCTGTACTCTGCCCTTGGGTTTTTACGTCCAAGATGCATTATCTTGCACTTATCCACATTAAATGTCAGTTGCCACAACTCTGACCATTTTTCTAGTTTACCTAAATCATTTGACATTTGGCTTATCCCTGCTGGAACATCAACCCTGTTACATATCTTAGTATCATCAGCAAAAGGACATACCTTACCATCAAGACCTTTTGCAATATCACTAATAAAAATATTAAAGAGAATGGGTCCAAGTACAGATCCCTGAATTACCCCACTGGTGACAAGCACATACTTTGAATATACTCTATTGACTACAACTCTCTGTTGCCTGTCACTCAGCCACTGCCTTACCCATTCAGCAATATTGGAATCCAAACTTAAAGATTGTTGTTTTTTTTTTATAAGCCTTCTATGTGCAACAATGTCAAAAGCCTTACTGAAATCTAGGTAAACAATGTAAGTAATGTCTACTGCAACACCCTGATCAATTATTTTAGTTACCCAATCAAAAAAATCAATTAGTTTGGCATGCCCTCCCTGAAGTAAACCCATGTTGTCTCTGATCTTGAAATCCATGTGTTTTTAGATGTTCAACAATCCTATCCTTTAACATGGTTTCTGTTACTTTCCCCACTACTGAAGTGAGGCTTACTGGCCTATGGTTGCCCGACTCCTCCCTACTACCTTTCTTGTGAATGGGCACAACATTCGCTAACTTCCAATCTTCTGGGACTACTCCTGTTAACAATGATTGGTTAAATAAATCTGTTAATGGTTTTGCTAGTACACCACTAAGCTCTTTTAATAACTTTGGGTGTATTCCATCAGGTCCCATTGACTTGTTTGTCTTTACTTTTGACAGTTGAAATAGAACAACTTCCTCAGTAAACTCACATGTAACAAATTACTAATTTGTCCTTTTTGCTAACTGAGGCCCCTTTCCTTCATTTTCATCTGTAAATAGTGAACAAAAATATTAATTGAGGCAGTCAGCTAGACCTTTAACCTCTTCTACATACCTTCTACATACCTTCCTTATTTTGTTTTTAATCTAACTAATCCTTGTTTTACTTTCCTTTTCTCATTTATGTATCTAAAAAAGGTTTTGTCCCTTTTTTTTACTGACTGTGCTATTGTTTCTTCTGTGTGTGATTTGGAAGCTCTTATAACTTGCTTAGCCTCTTTCTGCCTAATCTAATAGATCATTCTGTCTTCCTCACTCTGTTTTTTTATAATTACTAAATGCTAACTTTTTGTTTTTTACTATTTTGGCCACATCTGCGGAGTACCACAGTGGTTTCTTGAATTTTTTGCTTTTACCGACAAGCCTAATGCAATTTTCTGTTGCCTTCAGCAGTGCAACTTATAAAAAATAAAATAATCCCATTTCTCTTGGACTCCATTTAAATTGCTCCAGTCTGATAATGACTCCTTTACACATATTCTAATTTTATAAAAGTCTGTTTTTATAAAGTATAACACTTTTGTTTTTGTGTGGTCTGCAAAGATAGTTATGCTTGACTTAAAGGAACACTTTAGGCACATAAGGCACTCCTGCTTTATTTGAGACAGTTCATAAATGTGCTGACTTCAATACAAACCTGCACTTTTATAATTCACATGGGGGTTTTGTACCATGGGAAATTCACGATTGTGAGCACGCTTGAGACCCCAGTACTCTGATTGTTGCATTTTCCAGGACAGACAAAGTCTGTGCTGGGGTTAAAGGGGAAGGTCTGCAAAGGTTGCAAACAGAGGGTCTGCAGCTTTTGAAAGCTTTTGTTTCATATGCCCCAAAAGAAAAAATGCAGACAAAAATACACGCATGTTTTCCTTGGGGCTATACTATATAATTTAAACAGATCATTGGTATGTTCCTTTAAATAACCTGAACTTCTTCTATGAATCCTTTTTTTATCCCTTTACTATCAACAGAAAATGTGATAGAAAACATGAAATATTTATAGAGCTTTAAAAGTGGAGAGAAACTTTTTAAATATTAACATGGGCACAAGGGCCTGCTATGTACTTAATCTTGTCCACCCAACTCTGTATATACATTGGTTGAATTTCATGCTTCAAAGCAATGAAAAACGAAATTTAAACACCATTAAACACCACATATATTCTCTTCTGCTTCAACTCTGGTCTTTGCCATGCAAAGAAAGACATTTCTCTACTGGTGCTTCAGATAATCCATCTACAGGATGCCAAGTCTTTCTGAGCAGAAAATTATGTAGGTCAAAGTATGTTGGCTGGATTTTAGCAGCTATAGCAGTGTGAGAAGAGAGGAGTCTGAATATACAACTGATTTTCCTAAAAAAAAAATAAAATAAAAAAAATTGTGATTGCTATTACGCAAATCTCAGATGGGTATGTCAGGTGCCAGGCAGCACTCCGGTGAATGGATTGAGGACAACCCAATGCTCACTCTATCTAGAGAGGTATTAGCTGCACAACAGGTAGGAAGGAAGGAGAAATACAACCATTGCATCTGTATTGCTGTATGAGTGTGTGTTCAATTTTTCTTGTGAATACCAGGTGATTGTGTATGACTTCACATTATGAATCTGTGAATGCATTTTAGACAGACATAAGAGGGTTTTTTACATCCAGAGGCAAAAACAAATAAATAACTCTGAAAACAGGCAATATCTCAATAGCTTGCCCTTTGGTTAGTCCCATTCAGGTCTTAACCATTTTTTAACACTTTTGCCATTACAATGAGAACCTATAGCATTTTCATATCAGATTGAATACCCACAAAGGTATACAAACCCTAGATGATTATTTTGGCCTTCTTTGGGCCACATCGTTGAGGAGCAGCCGATACCTCTCCAGACACAGTGAGCACAGGGTTGACATCTAGATTACCATGTTCTATAGAAGAAGAAAAAAACAACAACAAAAGAAAAAGAGAATATGATTGCAAACAGGCAAAAACTCAGTTAGTAGTCCACACTTGGATAACAAACAAGTATTTTTGTGGGGGGGCGAGGGTTCTCACTTGTGCTGTTACAGAGGGAACCTTTACTATTTGCATATTTTGCCTGGGATCTACAAATAGAATGCTTGCCCTTGTTAAATAAAAAGCTAAAAAGCTGAAAAGCAAAGTAAAAACTAAATTACTGTTATTTTCTAAATTGATGTGCTCAGGGTCTTTTGAAACGGTTCTTATAGGGATGCCTGGCAGTACAAATGTGCATTGATTTCATAGTGAGATTTGTTCATGAGCTGCTCCATAAAACCTGTCTCTTTCTCAGTGTTCCATTAGTGTATATGACCATTCATCGTTTTTCACTTTCCACATATAACAGAACAATTATAGTGCATATGTTTGATGCACAAAGCACTAGGTAATGTTATGTATTTTGAAGAAAATACCAACTTAATATTATAAGGAAATATTAGACGCGACACATATCCATGTTAAAGTTCTTGCTGACACGGATAACTTTTTGAAAAATCATTTCTATTTTACAGAGAGAAGACTTACAGAAAGCATTATGCAGAGTCTTTGCATCGTGCTGCTTGTCATAATAATTGTCATTCAGGAAGCCTAGAAAAAAATAACGCAATTATCTTTCACTTTCCTGTGCTACCCGATTGAGTGTTTCCTTTGGCTTGACATTATTTAAAAGAATCTGTAACAGGAAACACTGAAAGGGTTAATTAAATTACCATTAGTGAAGCTAATTACTTTTTTACTATGAAACAAAACAAAGTTGTCTATCGAGCTTTTTAGAGATTACTTGACAAAACTACCTTCGTACTTTAATGATGAGGTAATTAAATACACCATATAAGGAACAAAGCAATATTCCAATATGTAAACGTGTAGAGAAGGTTTAGGTTAAGCACTAGCCAAAGGGATTTGCATACTTTTCTCGCTGCCCTTTCTGGGCAGAGATCAAAGTGCTAGAAGCTCTATGGTATTGTTTGCAATTACTAAGGCAATGGATTTCCAGACATTCTTAAAGAATGGATTGAATTCTAATAAGGTTCACTTTAAAATATTCCTTTTTCTAATTTCAGCCAAATACATCTTTGAAGGAGTGAATTTCCTCAGGTTTATCATAAGCTCTGAGATATAGGACAGAAATGTCGGAAACCAATTTAGTGAAAACCATTTTTAAGGCTTTTCTATCTTTCAAATCCTTGGCTACCAGATCTTCATTGAAAACGCTTTCATTTTTTTTTGCAACTGCAGAGTTGCAGTGACGAGCTTATAATAAATTCATAATGTAAGCTTTAATGGGGAACATTTTCTCTCTGTACTACTACCCTCTGTGAAATATAAATGCTGTGGTATTTAATCAGCAATACCAGAAGTGGAACAATGACTTTGGGAGAATAGTCTTTATCCAAGATAATAATATCAATGCATTTTAGGATGAAAAAAGAAAACTTCTGTTTCTTCAAAATCTGAAAGTTCTAATCATTGCTTAGTATAAACGAGGAGCACAGCGATGAGATATCATAGCTCAAAGGTTAAGATTCCTTTACAAACTTTGGGATTAAGAATTTTCAGTATTATCTGGATTTTATACATCAATACACAAATAGAAATTGAGCAATTTTAGATATAAAATGCAAAGTAATTTTCCTTGAGACATTAACTTGGAAACAAATGATCTCTATTTCTACTGGCTAGAATTCACATTGGCATTTCAATAAATTATAGAAAGAAGATATGTTGAATAAAATAAATGAGAAATATTTGTCCCAGTATTGATTACTAAAATCCATTTAAAAGTTGCAACATTTTATAGTAACACTAGAGCATTAGGGATACAAACATGTACTCTTAACACTATAGTGTCTACTCCGTATTTAGAGTCAGAGCCCTCCTAAACTAATTTATTTTATTTTTTTTTAAAGGGAAA
This sequence comes from Pelobates cultripes, assembly GCA_933207985.1. Classification (NCBI taxonomy): domain Eukaryota; kingdom Metazoa; phylum Chordata; class Amphibia; order Anura; family Pelobatidae; genus Pelobates; species Pelobates cultripes. The sequence continues at coordinate 111,656,447 of OW240917.1, read as the reverse complement.
AAAGGTTGTACTCGTAACTTTAGTGAACAACTCTGGGGAGAAAATGGCACAACCACAGATTCTTAAAATTTCAGTATTAATATGGTGGTAGATCATGTAAGCCTGGCTACAAAAAAAGTAAATCCCATGTCGCTAAAGTTTGGCTTCCCCTGCTCTAGCGTCTGTCAGGAAAACAACCACTAGAGCTGTGTTTAGCCCTGCAATAAAACATTGCAGTATGTATAAAAATTCAATGTTTTACATTGCAGGACTGAAAGGACAGTGCCACAGCACCCAGATCAAGGAGATAATGTGGTCTGGATGTCTACTGTGGTCCTTTAAGCATTATGTTTGTTGATAAATCAGTGAGTACCATATCTCAGTGGCATAAACTAATCAATGACAATGAAGTTGTCAATCATTAAAAACGTGATTGCTTTCACCATGTCTTTAGATTCTCTTTAAGGTGTTGTTTGGGTTAAATCAGTTGGTTTGAAGAAATACTAAAATCTAAAACAATCTATGTTCAATGGGATAACTATTAATTCTCTCAACAAGAGAATAGTGAAGATTTTAGATGCTATTTGCACAGTGAATTTTAATGTTTCTGGGACAATGCCTTCAATTTTCTTTTTCAATGTAATCTCCACTGTTCTTTTCTTGAAATAATTATTGACCCAGTTCCCTCATATTGCTGAGAAGTAACACAAAATTAAAGATTTTTAAATGAACATAGTTTCTGCAAACCAACATTAATAAATGCCCTCGATATAGCAATCTATGGTGTCTTTTCTAATCTTTGTGATAAGTGAGGATGCTGTCCGAATGATGAATGCCCAGCACATAAGTGACTATATTGAACTCATAGATATACAGTATATATAATGTATATAATCTATATGGAAATTTCTTCATGGTGCAGTGCTATAATAGGCTTGTTTTTTAGAAGCTATATATTTTAGGTGACTTTCTTTTTTTACTTGATGCCTGCCCTTGGTCTGTCTCTATATGAGTACCTCAGAGCTTCAGCACTTTTGCCTCAGATGGGCAAGGTTAAACCTTGCTCTGTGCTTTTAAGTCTTTAATTCCAAAGTCATTAAATAAGAGCCAACACTGGGTAAACAGTTTTTATGTTTATGAATAATTTTATTCATTACTAAATACCTCTGCTGACTGAAATTCTTCCAGTTCAAGTAATGTATTCTTTCATTTTTCTATTTTTTTTTTTAAAGTTTATTTTTTAATTACAAGCAGCTTCTACGAGTTTATCTGAAAGTTTGTTTCTAACTTACTCTTCAGTAACATCCTATTTAATTTCTCCTATTTTCAAGTCAAACCAAGATGTTGTGCATAGCTGCTTTAACTCATCTTCACCTGATTCATTTTCTATTTCATTGTGTGTTTTATTGTGTGTTTTTGTATCACAACAGTAGATATTACCTATTTAGTGATGGTCCATTTTTACTGTTTTTTAAAACTTTGCATAAACCTTTTAAATAAAAATCCTGTTATCTTGCTTATCCTTAGGAATGAGATCATTACTTATAGATCAGCTTAAAACCATATATAATTGTGGGGGGCTGAGCCTGATTGCCAGGCAGACGGGGTGTGTGTTGCGAGAGCTCCCACCTCTGGCATGAAAAACTGAGGGATAATCCCAGTCAACTCGCTTCTTTGGGTGCAGTACAACGATCTTCATGTAACGGGGGCATCTGTGATCCTGGAGATACCTCACTTAAGCTTCTCTGTGCCCGGATCGCTCAGCCGAGGCATTGCTGCCTGTGTGAGATAGGACAGAAGAGAGGTGGCTATTGTATAGCTGACTGTATGGAATTAGTATCCTGCTTAACCCCCTTCCTGGCCCCCACTGGACTGACGGTCGCTGCACTTCCGGTACAGGATAGCTCCCACTGTCTGCGTGGATGAAATGCTTTCTAAGATGGCAGATGAGAATAACACATAGGAACAAGACGTGGTGCTGCAACGGAGCAGCCTGACCCCACCAAGTGCTTCATGCTAAAGCTGGAGGTAATATTTGCAGCCTTTTTGGCCTGACTGGAAGAGTGCCTGGTGACCTTACTCCAGAATGGATCAAAGGAGCAAGACACATGGGTCAGGTGGGCCCCGCTGGGTAACGCAAGCTGCCGAGCTCATGTCCCTCCCAAGAAGAGCTGGCATGAGCTAAAGGAGCCTCGGGTTGGAGCCCACCACACCACCTCCCTAAGCGGAGGACCACCAATCAAAACCAGCGATGAGTCACGAGAGGTTTGCAGCAAGAGTTAGCTTAGATGGTATAGTTTGCTGTTTTAATCCAAAATAGCCAGTCATTTCTCCAGATGCCATATGTAGGCACTTTGAGGCTATCCTTTTTCCTTGTTTTGCCTTGACAGTAGTCTGTAGCTGAGGTACATCAGTCCAACGTTTCAAGAAATCCCACTGTACATTGTTAGGACAGTAAAGTAGGCTGTTGGAAACCGGGTAAAGCATTTTAGCAATTTTTTCCTGTCAGTTCTACTTGGGGGCTTTGTTACCCAGGTCCTTATTTTGACATAATATGATACCAGGGTAGACTGGAATATTTTGTGGCTACATTTTATGAAGCTACAAGGATGAGTTAAACATTAGTAAGAGGAATTTTTAGTGGCATATTTTTCCATTTCTGTGTAGTGCTGTAACAGTCATTTTTAAGGATCATGTTGGTTATAAATAGAAATGACTATGTTCTAGGAGTCTACTAAAGGTATACTCTACATGTATATTTCCACTTAGCATCTATTTTCTCTTTTAGTCCCTATTAAGATGATATATCTTATACTTATCACATTTATGTACTACCGATCTGGCAAACCTCTTTAACCCCTTAAGGACACATGGCATGTGTGACATGTCATGATTCCCTTTTATTCCAGAAGTTTGGTCCTTAAGGGGTTAAGTATTACTATATTTAGGTTTTGAGGTGCTAAAAAAACTTTATGGTCTAAGAACAAATTAGGTCAAAGAATTAAATCAATAAGTACGAAAAGTGAGATGAAAAAAAAATAGATTTGGGCATTCACTCCCCTTCCAAAGGCTGGATCTAAAGGATGAATATTGCTCCCTACATCCTTTAACTTAAAATTGTAAATTATTTTGTTTACACACTAATACTAGAGCCCCAATCCCGGCAGACTCCAGGTACAGTCAAACTGTTCTAAAGTGGTTTGACTACTTATTCTGGGAGGGCACCACAGCACTCCTGACACCATAACCACTACATATAGCTGTAGTGTTATTGTGTCTGGATTGTTCCTTTAAATATTCTACCAGTGCCCCTCCCAAGATTTGGGTTTGGATCCGCCTCTGCTACAAACAAAGCTTTAGTTGTGGTTTTTGGGGGGGTTTTTTTTGCTCTCTCCAAATTTGTTTAAGTTTTTTATTCTTTAGTGGGATTCCTCACAGTATCCACCACTCACTTGCTGAATGGTAGATACCTGCTCCTTGCCAGCTAAGTTTTTTCCAGGCATTGCCTGGTCTCTAGGTCTCTGTTCCTCATGGCATTTGACAATTGCTATGATGGCTAGAAAGTAAATTATTTCAGGTGGTTGGTCTTATAAGCACATGAAATTACAGAGTTTTAGTCTCACGACTCCTAAAAGAATCTCATTGGCCACATACTCTACATTATTAAAATGTTTCTCTTTTTACTTAATTGTATTCTGTAACTGCGTTTCTCCCGATGTGACATTCACTGTAGCTGGCATTAATGGGATCGCAAGTTGTTTCCGACTGAAGGCTCTATTGTGACCCCAAGCATGAACACTAAAACATGAAGGCCAATGTTTGTTGCTAGCTCTTCTAATTAGGTTGCATTTAATTTTATATAGTTGTGATCGGGGTTAAAGAAAACCGCATACAATAATGTTTGAGCTATACCAGAAGTAACAAGTTGGTTGTGATGTGTCACACCTAACAGGTGGGGCAGGCCTGAATATAAAAGAGCCCGTCTATTCAAAGAGTATAATCAGGGAGAGGTGGTGGGGTTCCAAAATGTCAGAAGAATGTCAGAAGGAAACAGGATAGATATTGAGATAGATATAGGCCGGCAAAGCTATTTCCACAACTCCAGGAATACTGCCTTAACATATATAATTAATTATTTATCTTCACATTGTGCAATCTTATGTGCACAATTATTTTAATATTTAAGTCAGAAGTTCTTCATTTAAGTGTTGGGTATGACTACTCAAAGTTTTGGTTTGACTTGCTGTTTTGGTTAGTTTGTTTATTTATTTTTATTCCAACTAAATAAGTTTCTTCCTTTGTGTTTTTTTCTTCTGGGAGAGAATTTGAAATGATATTAACACTAGTATTCTGTTCTGCAAGGTAATTTCTTTTTTTATTTCTGAGTATCATTGACTACAGACTAGAATAGAGAAACTTAGTATCAAAGAAGGTGTCAGCAAATGATATGCATTAAAAACTAGGATATTATTTAACAAAGCAAGAATAAAATCGTGGTAATGTTGTTAATGTGTTTGAAATTACAGAAAGGTTACTTTTTTTATTTCAATTTTAAAGGACCAGATAATGTTCTATTTTTATTTTATTTTGTATTTTTTTATATATCATGGGTGACCTTGAAACCCCCTCTAGATATCTTTACCTGCCAACATTTGATTGAACATTGTGCCTCAGTAAAACTGCATTCATGTGAATTATTTGAGTTTCTATATTATGCAGAATTAATGAATGCCCTTGTAGGTACATTTTAAACTGCAGCTTTTCTTTATTGCAAAAACAACATTTATAGAAAGGTGCTGTTATGTCAAATGATGCTTATAACATTATAGTGTGTGACTTATTATTTGCTGTTATAATGGCACGTTTACATCCCCCATACCCTAAAACCAGTACTGGCAAAGCTTTTTGAGACAGGGTGTCCAAACAGCAACATGAAACCAACGTATTTATCTGAAAGTGCCAACACTGCAAATGAACCTGAAAACTGAGATTTAATTTAAAAAACAAAAAACAAAACATGTGACCATCTCCATCACATGAGCTGTTTGTCTTGCTCCAATCCAGCTCCATCTGTCTGTGCTACCTTCTACTTCCTATCCTCCATCCCTGGACCATTAATGCCCTCTGCAGAGCTACACCTGCCAAAGCAGCTGTCTATATAGAGAGCATTATTAGCACAAACTGTGCAAGCCCAGGACACACTCACTCCTATAGCATCTGGCTCCACTTTACTAAGAGGTTAAATATATATATATATATATATATATATATATATATATTATTGTGCTTTTTGAGCACCTTGGAAGCTTTGATACATTCACAGGGCTATCACTAGCTCCAGCCAATGACAGCAGTAGAAGAGATTACAGTAGGTTTCTCAATCCCCTACACAGGACTTTACAAGACCAGGGCATGACGAGGCCCCTTTAATCTCCTGTCCAGAGATCCGATGTGATAATGGTAAATAGTGGGAGAGGATCCATAATATGATCCTGGGGAGAAGGGAGGTATCAGGGGATCATCGTCTCGAACAGTGACAGCCTTTCAATTTATAAACACTCCTCTCCCCATACAACGTTTTCACTGGGGCTGCCCCGTACCTGGGGGCTCACTCACTGACCCAGCACATACTTTCAAAGGAACAAAACTCTCACATGTACATTAACATACACTCACAGACACAACACACAGTAGTTGGCGCACACACTGTTTAACCAACACACTCTTTCACTGACAGGCACACACATTCTCACTGACAGACACACACAGACATACACACTCTCAGATACACATACTCTGACATACACACACTCACTGACAGACATACTCTCACTGATTTGACACACACAGACAGAGACACACTTACTGATTTGACACTCATTACCTGACACACTTTCACTGTTTTGACACACACTGACAGACACACACACACACTCAGTGTCTGACACACATTAACTCACACTCACTGATGCTGACACACACATATACACATGCTCAAAGACACACACGGAAATTAATTTACTCTCAATGCTTTGGGTGTGAGAGATGATTTAGGGTAATATTTGTGAAAAAGCAGCCCAAAACGTTAAAGGTATTTCACTTCCTGTTGCATTTTCTTCTGCAGTCACTTTTTCATTACAATGCAATGAAAGTCCCTACTCTTGGGATAATTTGTGGGCAATAAAAGCATGAATGTGCAGTAAAACATACTTTGCACACACTATTTTTTTCTGCTGACAATGGTTCTAGCTTGTACTATAAATGTGAGAAAAGACTACAACCCATCCACCCTCCAACAAATAAAATATAAATTTGAGGTTGAGAGTGTTTCAAAGGGGTTTGCAATTGGCCATTAAAAAAAAAAAAAATACAGTGAGATGTGGGGGCAGTGACGGTCTCCCTGTGACATTTACAGGTCCCTTCCTACTGCTAAGGGAATGGAGTACTAGCTGTAATAAAGCTAGTAAATTTTCTTCACTGTGGCTGACTAGCTGGCCAGATATCACATTACTTAATCTGCGCACGGCCAAGCGGGTTTTATCATTTTCACTACTTACCATCTGGCAAGTCTGGTTTTAAATAGATTTCCTGCAAAATGCAGGTGAATTTATTATGTGAATTTGCGTTCAGCCTGGACTAATCCCATCTTTTATAAGTATATAAATTTATATAGGATTAAAAAATGCAAATGATCAGTATTGCTGACAATTCTCTACCATGAATTTAGTTCTAGAACCTAAAGTTATCTCATATAAATTAAAACAGTCAAGAAGAAGAATCTAATGCTCAAATCTAATGTAGAGCTAACATTACACAAGACGTCCCAGGTCCTTGTGAATAGAATAACAACCATAATCTAGTTCCTGGGTGTCCAAAATGTATGTCCCCAGATGTTGTAAATAAAACAACTCCCATGATGCTTTACCAGCCTTTAGAATGTGTTTCTGAATGTGAATGTAGAGAATATGTCAGGATGTGTTGTCCAGGCATGAAATAAGTTAGCATCTATTACTCAATACCCCAGCCTGTTGTACCAAATCATATAGTAATTTAAAGAAATAAAAGCAATTCATTCATTTTCACAATGATTGAGGCATTTATTCATTCCGCTAGAGAATTTAATTAAAAAAAAAATGTCCCCATTGAATGCAGATCGAAGACCTGCAGGATATCTCTGAGCCATGTTTGCATTATCTGAGTGAGTAAATTGACACTTATTACCCATGCGATGCTACACATCTGGCCACTTTTTTCTAACAGTGGTTGTATGTCTAAATCATCTGGGGATCTATCCCTGGGTACCTGTGATCTAGTCTCCACTACAGTTTAAATTGTTTATCATAATTATTATTCAATTTTTAGTCTTTTATTAAGCAAATTTTACATTGGTTTCTGGTTTTGGCCTTATTTTTCTTTACTAGTGATTTTATAGCTGTCTAAAGATTATGACAAGATGTGGCATATAATGACCATGTTATTTCTATAACCATGTATGAATTTGCAAACACCAGGAATCCATTTGTGTACAAGATTGACCTTTTTAGTTTATGTTATACGTGACTCAGAAATGTTTTATGCATAAAATTATGATGTTTGAAAAGACCTTACATCTTTTTTCGAAAATATTCTGACAATCCGATGAAATGTTGCAGTCAGCACTGGGAATTGGAAATTTGTAATGGACAGCATTTCTTTAGATTCCTGAGTAAAACATTTTGAAGTCTATCACCCATAACTCTGCACTCAGTATTGTAAGAGATTGTGTAGATCTGTAGGTTCATGGGAGTGACAGCAATTAGGTAACTGCAAAGCAAACACATTTTGTGTTTTCTAGCACTAAGTCATAGGTTACAACTACTGTTACTACTTCCTCACTGTAGAGTCATTAATTGGCTGTAGAGTCATTGTGATCTCTGCCTTCCGGGACCAGTAACCACCAGAACATACTAATCAGACAGCATTAGGGCTGTGCAACGAGTGTATCTGTATTTACTCTTCTTCTGTGACTAGTTCATTAATTTAAACAAGATAATTGTAAAAGCACTATAGACATTCAGAAGGAGACAAACATGGGTAAAAACTATCTCAAGAAAATAAAATCAGAGTGTTATAAAATTATACAACATAAAACAGTGTTTAGTTGTGATTATCAGTGCTGCTTCACACTTTAGTGCTCTTACCCAGAAGGTTTCTTTAGCGCACACACAAACATAGAATTAAACAGAACAGTAAGTGGAACGCATAAAAAATAATCTTGGTGCAAAATATACCAATAGTGCCAAGCAATAAAATGGTATTCTTAAATTGGTTTCTCCAGATATGCAAATGCATATAAAATAAAAAGTAAAAATATAATAGCCTGTATAACAAAGTTGTGTAGTAATATAAATAATCTAGTCTGATTACTAGTACATCCAATTTATTAATACATAAATTAACATCTCAGGATATGAGGCAGGGTACAAGATCTAAGAAGGTGAGTGTCTGCGGGCTGCAAGCACCGCTACCCACAAAAGCCTGGTATGTATCACCAAGTGGAGGAGGATTAGTGATGGAGCCCAGGATCTCGAAGTCCAAAGTCTCTACTCACAAACATATAACACTTGTAACTCGGTCGGCCACTGTCCGTATACAAACTGTGTTCGCCATAGGATTCAAGATACGCCCACTGTGTGACGTCATTGCACCGTTTCGTCTTCCAGCTTTGTCAGGACGTTAGGTGAGTATCGGGCATCAGTCAAATGGGTAAATTTAAGGGCAGCATCAAGTCTCCCCCGAAAGCTCCCATTGGCTAACAGTCCAAGTCCAGCATTTACATATTGTGGAGCCGTACTCTCAATGAATAGAACAAGTAATCATTTATATTCATGGCTGTACAAATAAATACTATAAATCTACACAAACTGCTATATGAATAAAGTGCCATAATAAATACATTGCAAACCAAAAAATAATTGTATATTAAAATCCCTGTTTAGTTAATCTCCCCTCATGCTATAGATATATATAATACTATATACTAGAGGAACATCTAAAATTATAGAATATTCTCAATACCCTAAAAAAAAAAAGAAAGCCTTTAATTATAGAAATATAATTTCATTGAAATAAAATGTCAAAATAGTTAAACAGAATCCATCGAATTGTATTGGAGCATGCAATTTTTATATTATTTTTAATACAATTTCAAATCAATTGCCATAAAATGAGAGATTCAGGATGGCACCAAATGTTGTAATGATACTTAGGAAATGGGAATTAAGACAATGCAAGTAAAATATACCCAAGATCCAAAAAAAGGACTGAATGAACAAAAAATCTAATAATAGGAATCAGGTGTGGATCGCTAAGAGAAAATTAGGACACTATTTAACTCCGGAACCAAGATAAGATGGCAGCATTTTGATAAAGTCAATAGATTAAACATGTTAACTCCACACTACATGAGTAATGTCTTGAAAGGTGTATTTTAGTCCATCATTACAATGGGACGTTATTTTGGGATCTGCTTATTAATGTTGTGCAGCTCTGATCCGAGTTCTTGAAGTTACAGTTAAAAAAAGCAATTTTTAAAGGCAAATATTCATAGTGATGATTATACCAATATGCAACCAATGTATGAGTTTGTGCAAAACCTCTCTAATAGTCCAGATTTTTTCTTATGATCTGGGGAACAAGACCAGATGTGTATCACACAGAATTACAGTTATTTATTTTATGTGTGGTCTGAAAAAATATTGTATTCACTGAAAAAAATATACAAGCAACTGTTTTGGTGATTATATATTTGTTGTATATGGTTTGTTTGCATTGTATTTGGACATTACATTATATATTGTTTTTGCTTCCTATTATTTCTAAATGCAAAGGGGTACTGGATTTTTGAGTATGCAACCTTATATTTATGCTTTTCTTGTTAGGAATTTGTCACTTTATTTGTAAATGTATTTTATTTTTCATTTCAAACTTTGTATTACCATTACCTTTTATTGCTTCTTTTTTTGTGATTTGAAGTACTCATTGTGCCAGTTGGTATGTGCTATGCTTTAGTATGAAATGCACATACGTTGTTTGACTCCTCCGCTGCCGGAGATGTAAGTCCATCTGAGGCAGTGTCAATTCTGTGCAACATTAGATGAACATATAATTAGTCATTGGCTGGGAGTGATCAGCTGAAGCTCTTGGAAAATTAATGGTGAATGTTGACTGCTGTGGCACCCAACTTACGGCTTCTGCAGCACTGCAGAAGCTGGACGCACATCACTGGACCACCACTGAGCATAAGAGCCCATCAGGGTCCCTGTTTAAAGGGCAAAAACTGTTTTGTTCTATTACTGTGGAACTGGGCCATGGTACTCCTGGCAACATAACCCCTACAGCGGGCTGTTGTTGGATTACCGCTTTAATGTTAAACTGGATAAATGGTCTATGTCAGCTACACTTTCAGTTTGGCTATTCTGGCCCTAAATTTGAATTCTCATTTTAGTAAACAGTCCTATGTATTTATGAAGGTACGCTAAATGTAATGTAAAAGACTTTAGAGTCAAAAAAACCTCCCTCTAGACAGATTCCGCTCATTCTGAAAGCAGGCATGAGGAGGAACTGTGGGCTCAGGGTATTAACTGTGCCCAAAGTTATTTACTTTACCTACTTCACACTGTGAAAGGAGTTTTATCGGCATTGATTCTAACTTATTTGAACTATAAATGTTTCACTATTCATTGACCACACCAGTATTTACTTCCCATTGAGAAACAGTATCCCTATGGATGAGGTCTCTGGGTAGATATGAGATGAGTGTGCACCATGTACCAGCCAAAAAGCTATTTTCTGTTTGTCTCCCAATGAGAGAGGCATTTGGATATTCCGCTGAAGTTTGTTTCTGCATTGTGCCATTGTTCAGGAGAGAAAGATTGTTGAAGGTTAGGCTCCCATTGTGTGGTGTATGTCGTTTTTTCAGGAATCTTTTGTGTATGTAGATAATAGTTTAGGGTCTTTGGCTGTCCCAGCCAGAGTCTTTGCATGCTTGTCATATGGGAAGAGTATAGAGAACCTTGGAATGTTTAAGATTATTTTTAAGGCATAAGAATGTGAAGATATCCACCTAGGTTAATGGATACGTTTGCGAGAGTTCAATGAATGGGCATATGGAATCAGCTGATAGAATTAGGTTAATTTTGTTTAAGGCTGCTGCGGACCAACATTGTGCATGGAAATCCAGTGATAACAATTTCAGAGTATGAATGAGTGCAAAAAAACAGAATGAGGTTGCCGTACACGTAGGGATAGAATTGTAGATAGGTCTTTGATTTATGTGGTAATATAAATAAATGTGTTAATATAAATAAATTATTTCCAGGATTGCAGAGATAGAAAAGTATTCACTGAGAACTTATTTTTGACTGTTGCAGGAGAGGAGTCATTGGGGGGTGGAGGGGCAGGGGGAATGAAAACCCACTAACCGTTTAAATTATATGCTTTCCTGAAGAAGTGTGTTTTCAAAGATTTTTGGAAGAATGCAGTAATTTAAGAAATCTAGAATATGTAAGGGACATTTTTATTGTTAGTTGTCAGAGTTACTCTTGTATTGCCAGTGGACCCATGCATGGAATCATATTCATCTAAATGACACAAAGGAACAGCAATCAATGTCACTAATACTGGTTTAGGAATGTAAGGATGGCACACAGCATATGGTCAGCACAAATTATAGGAGGATAACCGAAGAACACTTAAAATGACAATATGAGTTTTGCTCTACAGTAATATATATGCTTGTATAGATCCTTTGATTGCAGCTCACATCAGACTACAACTAATATAAAAGCAAATTATGAGAATGTTATATTCGAAACACAACTACAACACTACTGACATACACCAATTCAGTATTCAGTGCAGCATACATTCTATAGGAGAGGTCCTCGATTCTTAAAACTGTAGATGTGAATTAGATAAAAGAGACAAGGTATTCAGTTGTTCCAGGAAGATAAGGTAGTCCCATGCAATCAAAAAAATGTTTGTGTTTTATATGTGATTACATTTTCTGTCATTTTTCAACAAATGCAATGAATTAGAATCTATAAAAGCTTTATGCTCTGATAATGGAATGCTAAATGCTCGTCTTCTTTTTCTTTCAATTCTTAGAATATTGCTACTCTCTTTAAAAAATATTTATCATTACAGCCCTTAGTGCTATTATAACTGGAAGTGATAACTCGGCTATTACAAAAATACTAAAAGCATACAAATTTAATTACATAAAATAAAAAGGATTACTTTAGAGAGCATTAAAAGCACAGATCAAAATTCAAATGCATTTTTTCTAATGCATTGTTTCCCAGGACCACACAGATTAACAGGCATAGCTACAGCATAAGTATGTGGTCATATAATAGAAGAAAGAACGGGGCTATATAATTAATTACAATGTTATTGAAATTGCTTAAGCCTAATTTGTGTTTTTTTGTTTGTTTGGTTTGTTGTCTCATTAGGTGCTTCCTCGGCAGACGTGTGGTCTTTTCACTCACACTATTTTCTATAAAGAATATCCTGGTGGTCCTACGGAGCTTGATCGAAGTATTCAAGGAGGGGAACTTTTCTTTACACTCATACTCAACCCAGTAAGTGCACAGAGCCTTAAATTCACTAACTACTAAATATTTACCAATTTCAAATTACAATTAAAAGTTATGATGTGTCTAAACCATTGCTTTTATTATAATTTATTCAAATTATGAATACATTTTTTCATAAAAGTCATAATGAACTGGAAATATTGATATGCTATTCTCTGCAGTTTTCTGAGGAATACAGTGTCAGAATGAAAGATATATGGTAGGCAGTGGTGACATCATATAATGCATATTAACTCTTTCAGGCGTTACTTACACCACTATAGCCTATAGCTTATTTCCTATTTTTAGCAAAGCATTTTCAATAAGTTTTGCAAAAATAAGAGAAATTCCCTCTACCTAAATCCCCGTCACTCAGTTGGTAATGTCAAAACAGCATATGTAACTGTGTGTATATAAAAGCACTGGCTTATAGAATGATAGCTTCTTAGCACTTTAACCAACAAGAAGCTGAGGTGTGCTCTTATCAGGACAAATTATTGTGGAATTTCATAATAAAAATATTGTTTTTCTACAATCCTGTATCAAAATAGAATATCACAATCGTTCAACTAGAACAAGATGGGCCTTTGCTAGCCTTTATGCTCTCCATCCTCTCCATGCCATTACTGGCCCATTGGGATACTTCTTAGGATCTGTGAGTTTTCTCCCAAAAAGAAGCTATTCATTTGTTATTGCTTCACATGCCAATATTGGCCAGTCCTACCCACTATAGCAGGTGTGTATATATATATATATATATATATATATATATATATAAACTAGATAGGTAGACATCTAGTTTTATTTGCTAGATCCAAAGGCCACTATTCAATACTAATTCTTCTTGACCTCTATGCTGCCTTCGACACCGTTGATCATGCTCTCCTTCTTCAAACTCTTCAATTACTCGTTCTCTGTGACTCTGTCCTCTCATGATTTTTCTCTTATATCTCCCAACGCTCATTCAGTGTCTCCTTTTCTATTGATACCTCCTCCCCTCGTCCTGTCTCGGTTGGATTCCCTCAAGGCCCTGTCCTTGGTCCCCTTCCATTTTATTTTTATACGGTCTCTCTTGGCACACTTATTACCTCATTTGGATTCCACTATCACCTGTATACTGATAACACCCCTGACCTCTACCCTGCCGTCCTCCAACATGTCACTGCTTGCCTTTCTTCCATCCCTGACTGGATGTCCTTCCGTTTTCTGAACCTCAATCTCTCTAAAACTGAGCTCTTTGCCTTTCCTCCTCCTAATACTGATCCTCCTCTTTCACTCTACATAAGTCCATGCCTTGGCATCATACTTGATTCTGGCCTCACCTTTAAACCTCACATCCAGTATGTTGTAAAATCCTGTAGATTCCATCTTAAATACATAGCCCGCATCCGCCCCTTTCTTACGCAAGACACTATCAAGGAGCTTGTCCATGCTCTAGTAATTTCCTGCATGGATTATTGTAATCCTCTCCTAATTGGTCTTCCTAAAAGCTGTATTGCCCCGCTACCGTATGTATTGAATGCAGATAGAGTTAAGTTTTGTCACCATTTTATATTGGTTAAAATCATACAACAAAGTAGTAATTACTTTTGCTTAGGACTCATTAATAAACCTGCAATTGCATTTCCTTTTCTAAGTATTTCTGTTGTACAACTCAAGTTGATCCAGGTCTCTTTTGTTCATACTATCTCCCTACCATACTTGATTTACTCTCTGGGGGGTGGTTAAGTGGGTGTTACAGGTATGCAATCAATCATGTAGATGCATTTTATGTTTCAGTACCACAACGTGCTCAGCATTTAAAGCAACATCATTCTTATCTACGCGATTCACCATTTCCCATATGTTAGTGGTTAAACATAGAATGTGACGGCAGATAAGAACCATTCGGCCCATCTAGTCTGCCCAATTTTCTAAATACTTTCATTAGTCCCTGGCCTTATCTTATAGTTAGGATTGCCTTAATCCTATCCCACGCATGCTTAAACTCCTTTACTGTGTTAACCTCTACCACTTCAGCTGGAAGGCTATGCCATGCATCCACTACACTCTCAGTAAAGTAATACTTCCTGATATTATTTTTAAACCTATGTCCCTCTAATTTAAGACTATGTCCTCTTCTTGTGGTAGTTTTTCTTATTTTAAATATAGTCTCCTCCTTTACTGTGTTGATTCCCTTTATGTATTTAAATGTTTCTATTATATCCTCCCTGTCACGTCTTTCCTCCAAGCTATACATGTTAATATCCTTTAAACTTTCCTGGTAAGTTTTATCCCGCAATCCATGAACCAGTTTAGAAGCCCTTTTATGAACCCTCTCTAAGGTATCAATATCCTTCTGAAGATACGGTCTCCAGTACTGTGTACAATACTCCAAGTGAGGTCTCACCAGTGTTCTGTACAATGGCATGAGCACTTCCCTCTTTCTACTGCTAATACCTTTCCCTATACAACCAAGTTACTGTTATTCTGCCCCACATACAGTATCATTAGTCTTCCAGTTTATGTTATATTTTCTACATAACTATGTACTAGGCCATTCAAGTCCTTTAGTGCCGTTTAAACTTTTGCTCAAGTGATATACCGGTAGGTATCTTTATAGTAATAATATGTATAGGGTACAATATGATATGAACACTACAAGCCTTTCATTACTCTCATAGGTATTACAGAGGTCTGTTTCAACAGAACTCACTCCTTTCTATAAGTTTATCAGGTACGTTAGTCCCCATTTAGGATCATACCCTCCAATTCCTTGCTGTTTTTTCTGTAGATAGGGTCATACTGGCTGATTAAGCATAGTAGGCTACTAGTTAAATTTATTTCTAGGCCTTCTATGCCTTAGCTTAGTGGTCCCACGAGGCCAGCACCCATCCTCACTCGGAGGTACGTTTACCCATCGGGCCAAATGATAGTCAGTCACCTCGCTTAGTGGATTATAGAGAGGGCCTCACTTGTCACCCCCAGTCTATCGTATGCTCTTTAAGTCACAGAGAGGACATCACCCCGCCACAATTATCTTGCTATTAGAAGGAACTCCAATCATTGTTAGGTTTCCTCAATTTTGAAGATCATACCACAGGGGCATGCATTCATATCAAGATTACTTTGTCTTTTCCCACACTACCTGTCGGATTCCTCCCGCATCACGCTGGATCGGCATGCCACCGCTGACTTATGCATGGGGAGGGAATTCCTATGTAATTGGAATGGGAAAAGTATATTTATCCCGGTTTAAACTGACAAATCCTCTTCAGCCTGGTGGGATGCTGCTGCCACATCCGGATTTGCCGCCATATAAGGTAACATGTGGAAACTGGCCAGATGAAATTAAGGATGTCCTGGAGTTCACTACCACTTCAGCCTTGTTTGAACTATATGATATGGCCACCGCAGTCATATGGGGCACATGCTGGTCAGGTAATACGGTACATTGTTTTTCCGACAACATGGCAACGTGCCATATTGTTAACAAAGGACGCTCTTCATCCCTGAGCATCATGCGTTTCATGAGAAGGTTGACATGGCTGGTGGCTAAGCATGAATTTTTCCTGACATGTATACATATTATAGGGGTCGTGAATATCACAGCTGATTATTTGTCTCGATCTCGATTTCAGGAGTTCTGGACAGCATTGCCAACAGCCGACTTAGTAGCCACTCCAGCTCCACATTGGCAGGACATGGTTATGGACTAGATAATTTACTTGCTCACCTCTCAAGTCTAGATCTTTCTGGAAACACAAGGAAATCCTATGATGGGGCTTTTCATATTTTCAATAGATTTTTGCTGGAGTTTCACATCACAGACAAGTTTTCCATGGGAACATTGTTAGCGCGTATCTATTTTTGCCACCTGAACCTAACGCTATCCTTCAACATCATTAAATTATACATTACCAGGATCCAACACCACATATTCACTACATGGCCTGATAAACAACGTTTCCTGTCATCCTATCAGGTTAAAGCCATATTAAAAGGTATAAAAGACTCCTCACCTATACCTACACCTTCTAGACTACCCCTCCATGATCACACGTCCGATTACTTTCAGATCTCCTAGAAGCATCGCCATTCGAGGCCCAGACAAATCACATGATTAAAATGGCCATCTATTTAGCATTCTTTGGCTTTCTCCAACCTAGAGAATTCACCAACACTAACTCAGCTGGCTTCGTCACCAAAGCACAACTGGTGAAAGCACACGACCACTACATACTTTCACTAAAACACACAAAAACTGGTGAAAAGGGTCAGGCAGTAAAAATCACATATTACCCCACTGGCAATCAATGGTGCCCCGTCATAGTCTTGGACTATTACCTTTCCTACAATCAAAATACCCCTAATCAATCACTTCTGGCTTGACATGGGAAAATACTCACC
Source organism: Pelobates cultripes (assembly GCA_933207985.1). NCBI lineage: Eukaryota > Metazoa > Chordata > Amphibia > Anura > Pelobatidae > Pelobates > Pelobates cultripes. The sequence continues at coordinate 111,639,462 of OW240917.1, read as the reverse complement.
ACTAGCAGGTTCATAATGTGTGTTAGAATGTTACTGGTACGGTTAGGTGTTAAACCGGCTAATTACTCAGGTTATTCATTCTGTATCGGGGCTGCCACCACATCTTTCAAAATAAATATTCCCGTACACATCATCAAAACCTTAGGTCGATGGAAATCCACTGCCTACACTAGATACACACCTCAACCTACACAAGAGGTATGACAAGCATTCCGGAACATGTTAATGGGATGTATCCATGTTGTATTTGTAGGCCGAATAAATTTTATGATATCTCTTTTTGCCCTCTTTATTTCAGGTCTACCGCATTGTCAGATACACACCACAACCGACTTTTGTTTCTTCCATGTATGTCTTATTCCCCAAACTTTATGGCTTTTGAGGCCTTGAACACAAATGGAAGGCTGGGCCTGAAGTTGTGGGAGGGGCCTGGTTTCCCTTCTTAAGGACCACCAGTCCCCTCCTCACTACCGTCTTAGGTCTGGCAATTTGCCCCACCTGCCACTCCTCTTCTATCTTTATATAAGGTAGGCCCTCTTTATTTCAGGCCTACCGCATTGTCAGGTTCCAGCACACTACAACCGACTTTCGTTTCTTCCCTGTGTGTCTTATTTCCCAAACTTTACGGCTTTTGAGGCCCTTAGCACAAATTATATATATAGTTATTCCAAAATCTGATTCTTTAGAATTTATGGTCTAAGGTCTATGGCTTGGTAGGTTTTTTATGTATATTTTTTTAAGAAAGGTTGGCATCCACAGTCTTCTAAAATGCACACTACTTTACCCATGTTAAAGCGGCACTGTCACTGGCAATACACAATATAAACAATACATAAATTACAAAAAATAAATCTACAGATATGCTAAAGCTTCATAAACAAAGATGAACCATGTGAATGTCTCAACCCGGCGCGAGAAATTAAGCTGGAGGCTCCAAGATGGCACCAACTTCACCGGCTCTGGCCAGAGAAGGTGAGATGCTTCTGAACATGAGAAGGAATATGGAGGACTTAGATAATAGGGGGATGCAGATGCAACATACGGGAGATACCGCAGGCTGAGGGGGAGGAAAATGTGGAAGAGATTCTCAATGGCCTATTTCAGTTAATCCTGCAATACAAAGCCCCTCAACACTTCAAATATGAGAGTGCCCATAGGACATTGCGGCCATGTACTTTGGAAGAGGGCCCAAGAGACTTGATCTGCTGCCTCGACTCCTATCCAGTTAAAGAGGCCATTATGCGGAAAGCCTGTAATAGACTTACATGGGCCTACCGCGGGGGCCCAAGTTTTGCTAAACAGCTGTAAGCCAGACGGGTGCTGAGGCCGGTGACCTCTGCATTAAGAGAAAGCAATATAATGTATAAATGGGGTTCGTTCTGCTAGTTAGACATTGAAATGGCTGGTCCTCTGTCCATTGGGTCCCCCGACAACGTGGCGGAAGATCCCTGCAGGGCCCGTCGCCCGACGATGCATAGATTCCGAGGCATACGGCGTAGTGAGTATGTGCCATGGCTTATAGGGGCTCAAGGGATGATCCTTGCTTGGGATTCTTGAAGTTCTCATCCTTAGTCACCCACATGATCTTCAGCTCTGCTGCCTACACTCACCGGCATTGAAATATGTCACTACCTTGCTGACACAGGAGCTGGGCCTTTTCGGGGGGAGGTTCATTTATTTTTTGGGGGGGCACTTTTGTTGAGGTTTGCACCAGGCTCTTTCTTATGCTCTGGGTTTGGGTGGGGATACCAGGGGTACCTGTTTGCCTATCACAAGTGAGAACTACGAGATCCGGTCTCTGATAACCTTGCCTCCTCGTACTTCCTAGGGACAGTTATCCCACTTCTGTGGGCTACAATTTGATTGATATGGTCACCTTGGTTTGGGGGGGGATTTCTGGCAACAGCAACGTGCTTACGAGCTCACAAGCTATCATGCCATTGTGGCCTTGCTGGCTTGCCTCCCTCACTGAAGCCACACTCAGGTGACTCCCAACATCGGACTCTAGTCCTCATGGGTTGCCATTGTATTAATGAATATTGCATACTAATGTATGGGGTGGTCGGATAGGGGGGGTAGTAACGTTTGAATGCTACGGTCTGGGGTCACCACAGCCTAATGCAGCACCCATCCTGACAGGGTCTAGTTAAGTGGCCGTATATTAGATAAAGCAGACAGGAAGGTTGAGTCAGGGAGGCGAATTACAGATAGGGGGGAGGACCGAGCATACAGTCAATACACACTGCAAAAATTAATAGAGGAAGAGAGTGGGGGGGTGACGGGGAAGGGTAAAAAAAAGAGTTAAGAAAATAAGGGGGGAGGGGGAGTAGTTCTTTGGGAAGTGGGTCATTGGAGCTGACCCTCCACCAACCCGAGGGAAGTAGATGCATTCCTGGAGTGAGCTTCTTATCATGATAAGAAATGTGAACCTTAATAATGTATGGACAGGCCACCAATGCATTTTATGATGGCTACTAAATGGGGGGAGATGGGTTGAGGTCTCTACTTACACGACAATTCCAGCAGCAGACTCTGCAAGCAGGTGTTTTCTCCTTCCACTGGGTTAGGGTCGGGTGAGGTCTCACAAGTTGGTGGGAGGGATACGGGTGTGGGGGGCAGGAGGGGGCTTGGGATTCATCAGTTACTGATTATGGGGTAAACTGGGTTGATATAACAAAGGCGGAAATTGTGAAGGCAGGCTGCAGACCATGGGGTGAGGATGGACACGGATGAGTATACATGAGGCTTCAGAAGTGAGGTGCAGGGAACAGTGGAGGGGACTGGGGATAACTGGTTTCTAGTTATGTTTGTTTCCTTTTGCAATGTTGATATACTATTTATATCTGTTTGGTCGTAATCTGTGGCGTTACCAAAATTGGGGGACATGCAATGGTGGGGTACTGGTGGAGCGGAACTGATATGAACCACATTTTTTGTACCAATCTTGGGTGAGGCCTGGGCTACGGTCCTCAAACCATATTCGTGCACAGATTCTTACGGTGGAGTTCTGGGGACATTCGCATCTCAGTCTAGTTACCGGAGCGACCCCCCTGGTGATTCTCTGCGTAGCATGAGTCCACCTCCTTTCAAGGAAGGAAGCTTCCTTTGCCCCACTAGGGATATTGTCTACTTCCTTACACCTCACTTACTCTCACCCACACACTCACGTAGGTGGAAATCTTCTGGGCCTGACAAGGGCGGCAAAAAGAATTGTCCCTCATATGGAGGTCACATAAGCTCAAGTCTTCTCTCACGGGAAACACCTGGTAGCTAACCCTCACCTGGATCTGAGGGTGGTGAGGGACACATTTAACCTCATACCCACTCTTTACAAGCTCACTCTCTCTACTCTCTTTTATCTCCACTCTGCTCCTGGTCTGTTCTATCGCTCTAATTTTTCATAGTTCTTGGTGTGGTTTGGGGGTCCGGGTTCTTCTAGAGCTCCTGCAGCAGGAGGGGGGGAGTGGGGACCTGGTGGCAGGCCTTCATCATGGGCTGGACCTAACACGGGGATTGCCATGGCATATCGCAGTTCCCCCCTGTCCATCCTCACTCTTAACTGTAGTGGATTAAATATTCCTGAACGTGCAACACATCTGTTGCAGGAGTTAAAGAAGAGGCACATCTCGGTTGCTATGTTGCAGGAGACACTTCCTGGAAGGTTCGACCACGAAACTCCAAAACAGACATTACCTAGCTAATTACTTTAGCAATCACCCCTTGGCCAATAAGGCTGGCGCCGCCGTTGTCCTTGCTGCCGGCCTGGAGTTCTGCGAGTTGGACAGAATGGCTGATCCGCAGGGGCGTTTCCAATTCCTGAAAGGCATCATAGCCGACAAGCTGTATACATTGGTATCTATATATGTCACGGGTGGCGGTCCGAAGACCGGGACCCCTGTGTGCCTGATGAGAATGATGGGAGTCTAAGCTTGGAAAGGGACTATCAGTGCCTGGTGCAGGGCACCAGCATTTGTGCAGCCACATACCAGGGCCCAGATGCAGCTTCTACTAGATAATAATATGAGGACAGGAATAAGACGAAATGAACAGAAATTTACATTTCTGCACTAGAAACAAGGCGAGACTAGAACAGGCTCCAAACAAGATCACAAGACAAGACTAGAAGAACCCAGAGCAGGATAGAAAGCAGAACATGTACACTATACATGAGGGAAACATTAATAGGACATAGGCAGGATGGGACTGTACATGAACTGGGAATACAATACAAAATAAAACAAGACAAGAGATACAAGGCAAAACAAGAGGAGACATAACTAAGTACTATATATGTAATAAACATTGGATATTTAGACATACATAAATGGCCAAGATGTATGCTGCCCACCACTGCGCCAAAGTACTCCAATTACAGTGGGTCCTAACTGCCTAGATATGCATGACTAAATAAACAACAATAAAACACACACAGTACTTACCTGCATAGAAAGGAGCAGAGGAAATGAGCCCACTGCTTGCAGGAACAGACTGAAACAAAAAAGTTTAATGGCAATGGGAATGGCAACAAATAAATAAACATTTAATGGAATCCAGAAGACTAGGAATTCCAGGAACGGAATAAAGGAATGAACCCAGAAAACCCAGCATATAGAAAACCAGACTTAGAATAGAAAACAAGAAAAACCAAAAAAAACTAAACAAGAATTGTAAAAAGAGTATTGGATATCAAAAGCCAAGGCAGAAATGATCCGCAACAGGAGCAGGATGTGACAATATGTTCCCAATACAAAACATGCACAATTTCTTCGGGAGTTGTTGTATAAATAAAAGGACTTCTCTGAAGGCGCACTCTTTCTGGGAGATCCTACTTCCAGACCCTGGGGTGCTGTCGCAACCATAACGGTCTTGCTTAAGCCTGAGAAGGATCCAGTGCACTGCAGTAGTTACCGCCCAATCTCCCTATTGAACATGGACACCAAGCTGTTTACTAAGGTGTTGGCAACCAGACTACAACTCGTCTTGACTGTCACATCATGCCATGTTCTGCAGAGATGTCTGGCCTTGGCTTCTGGTATCCAGTACTCTTCTTACAATTCTTGTTTAGTTTTTCTTGGTTTTTCTGGTTTTCTATTCCATGTCTGGTTTTCTTTATGCTGGGTTTTTCTCGGTTCATTCCTGTATTCTGTCCCGGGAATTGCCAGTCTCCAGGCCGCACAAACGCTGGTGCTCAACACCAGGGGGCGTGTGATTACCCTGCACCAGGCCCTGATAATCCACTTCCCCGCTGAAGACTCCCAACTTCTCATCAGGCACTCAGGGGTCCCGGTTTCCATACCGCCACCCGTGACATTGACGACTTTAGTCCATGCAGATCAGACAGGATTTATCCCAGGACGGGAGGCACGAGATAGTACATTGCGCCTCTTCTCCATACAACACCATGCGAGGAAATTTCAGAAACGCCTCATACTGCTATCAACAGACTCTGAGAAGGCGTTTGACTGGGTTAACTGGTCGTACATGCTAACTACGCTGGGGAAGATTGGATTAGGACAGAGATTCATCACCTGGACAAACCACGCACAGCAGTGCAAGTGCTGACTTCGGGATTAGCATCGGAACCAGTCAGGGATGCCCTCTGTCCCTGATTTTGTTCACTATGACCTTGAAGCCTCTACTCCATGAAATTCGCCACAACCCTGATGTTCGAGGTTATTTCTGGCAGGGAGTGGAACACAAGGTCGCTACATATGTCTCTAACCCATGAGTCACACTGCCCTGCTTGCTTTCAGAGTTCGATAGGCTCTCTGGATTTAAGCTCAACTTAACGAAATGTGAGGTGCTAAATGTCACGCTCCCGGCAGAGGAATACACTGCATGGAACGCAGCGTTATAGATGGGAGGATTTGGGGAGAGAAACTACAAGGACAGTGGAGACCGGTAGCGCAGACATTGAGAACATGGGAGTCGATCAGAGAACTGCCACATGTCTCACCTACCCCTAGCACCTTACTCCCAATGATGAACAATAGCAACATAGGAACAATAGCAGCATACTCCCAATGATGAACAATAGCAACATTCCCTCAAGTGCTTGGTCATTTCTGGGGAGGGAGAATATATCCCCATCCGCAAAGCCCTGAGAGAGAGGTCACTGCAGGGACTGCACTCGTTATTGGAGGATAGACCAAGGAAGTCCCTGATGTCTCTTTGATATATACAACTAACACATTACTATAACTCGCTCCCGCATAAAGAACTGTTGCACAGGGACATCACATGGTTTGAGGACCTCTGTGTGCAGGGCAACACGCTTGACAGGGCAGTCTCAACACTATACCAATACCTTCTGGTGGGACCTCAACTGGTGAACCATGCCTTCCAAAGGCAATGGGAGGAACTTCTGGGCAGATCCTTGTCAATGGGAAAAAGCGCTCCTGTGGAAGCATAAAAGTTCTATCAGCTCTCATTATCAAGAAGTCAACTATAAACAGATATCTCTCTAGTATAGGACACCAGTCCTACTCCATAGAATCTTCCCCTCGGTACCCCCAATCAGCTGGAGATGCCAAGAGGAAAGGAGGATGCTAATAAATCTCTGGTGGGAGTGCCGGGACATTATTCCATATTGGGAAAAGATCACCGTTGACGTAAGAACGATCCTAGGAGATGAAACCGAATGGTCGGCTGAACTTGCTTTACTGCACATATCCTCACAGCTGATCTCCCGCTACAAGAAATCAATCTTACGCCATTTGCTAAATGCAGCCAAATCCCTCATACCAGTTTACTGGAAGCGGTCTGAGATCCCTACTTGGGAGGAGTGGATCCATAGGGTCGAGGGCAACCAGGCAGCAGATGCACATGGTTTGAGGACCTCTGTGTGCAGGGAGGGGGTTCAGGCATGCGGAGGCATGGCAGCCGTGGTTCATGTTTAGGGCAGATGATCAGTAGATACTGTGAATAATGCATGGGAAGAAGGTACTGAGGAACTCTAGACTCTTGGATGTGAGCCACTCTCTCTTCTTTCTTCCTCCTACGCCTCTATTTCTCTTTCTGACACCCTTCTACCCTAAGAGGGCCACCCCTATATTTTTGGCACAGGGCGGATGACAAACACAGATGGGGTTATGGAGCCCCGAGAACTCAGGCGATCCTAATACGAACGCCCAGTAGCTTATCATAGATCCTACACATATTCAACAATGCTAATAACCAACGGTAACAATTTTAAAACAACAGACAATGGTAACTGATAAATGACATTTACTGAAGCAAATGTATGCATAGAACTGCACATTAACTTCCCTGTTGTGCAGCCTGCAAGCCCATCCTATTCTTACCAACACTATCATCCTCTCTGGAAAAAATTGTTTAAACTTCGTAATTACATCTAACAAGTACTTAAGCAGTCTTACACAACAGCCGATGCTGGAAATATATACATGTCAGGTTTCGTGTCAAGTATACATACTGAACTGCAACCTATTTCTCATGTTGAGAGGCCTGCAAGCTTACTCTTTATCTTTTTATACATTTTCTTATCTTGTTACAAAATTGGCATAAATAAAGATTTACGAAAAAAAAAAAGGAAAACAGTTGTCATTATATAGTATAAGAAAGAATGTTCCATTAATCACATGTATCAAGACATAAGACCGAATTAAGGGACACTAGATAGCTTCTGTTTCTAAGGTACATAGACAAATTGGTGCAGTGTAAGCTCTGATCTTCCATAGGATGATTTATTTTAACTCTGGCAAGCTTATATCTCTTGTGGCTCTAACCGACATAGTTCAATAGCTTTCCTAATGAAATGTATGGAAAATTCTACATTAATCCACAATTATTCCTTTACTCAAATGTTTATTATGACAATTAAACTCATTATACATGAATCATTGTTAAAGATTCTTCCTTTTGGTGTCTGGGGTACAACTAGATGTGTCCATTACTTAAGCAAGGACGTATATTCAAGATGAGATCCCTACTGGGAAGGGATATGGAGTCTTGCATATCAAAATTCTTCATCCATCAGCAAACGTTTTCCTCTTTCTGTTAATATGTAAATATTTGAATACAGTATTATATGCACACACAGTCTTTTAGCAGTAGAAATGTATTTGGATGAAAAAAAAATACTGTTATTCAATAAGTAAAATGTTTGCTTATTTACCTATTTACCATTTTCATATACTAAGAAATATTTTTATTTTATGTTGCTCCTATGTCATTTGTCTTTATTTTATTTCACACATAATAAGTATTAAGGTGTTTATTTAATCCATATTGAAGTATATGCAGAATTTGTACATTTGGCAAGTTAGGAAAACAAATGAGAAAACAGGCTGATTTTTTTTTATTTTTTATAAACGCATAATACTTCAGTGTTTAGAGAATCAGTAACTAAATGTTTGAAAATATACAAACATGCATTGAAGAGCAGCCTCGTTTATTAGTTTGTCAGTCTGTGTTTAATGAAGCAAGAACATCTGCTTTAAACCTTAAGTATTGTAACGAGAACCCCTAAGGATAATGTAAAAACAGCACAGAAACAGAATGTAAAGTGGACACAGTGGTACTTAAATGAGAAAATTGGTGGCCAGGGAGTTGGAAGTACACTGGTGACCTGGACACATTAGCACAGTTTCTGGAACAATATACAGTAATGGACCGTCAATAATGCTACCTATATCTGTAAATATAGCACATTACTAATCATTTGGTACAAGCAAAAAAAAAAAATATAGTAAACAGTTCTTTTTTTTTATATAATACATATGCATTTACAAAAAAATTATATAAATAGGTATATATACTCTTTCCTTCAATAACAAAGTCTCTCGATCTACTCGAGTTATAAAATTGCTTTGCACGACCCGTTAGTAATAAGAAAGTCAAAGCTGTGAAATTGTGTAAATTACTATACATGAATGTGAATGCTACCTCTCTAATTTGTCTCATTCCGCAGATCTGATAGCTCTGGAAAACGATATTAAAAGCAAGTGGCAGACTCTATTTGCATCCTTTCAGATCTAATTTGGTGCCAGCTCTGACATGTTAAAGGGCGCCAAAATTTCCTGTTCATGACAGATGTGTCCTGGGATTCTATTTAAATATGTACAGTGCAGACAGATAGGAAAAAGAGAACAAAGTGTACTCTAGGGAGCATACCCTCATCGTCCATTCTCCAAGGATGACACATTAATCATTTCTACTCAGTGGTGGTTGGGTACCTGCAAGCAATATGAAGTTCTAAGCACAAAAAAGTGTGTGTGTTTTTTGTTGTTGAATAGAACAATATTAAATACCATTTGTAAGTATTACAAGTGCTTTAAGAAATATAATCAATGATCAGGACAGAGACAAAGAATAATTTAACCAAATGCATTAATAGCAGATGTTTCATATAACTGATGTAGAACTCATAGCTCAAACTAAATTTAATTATTTCCTTTCACTAAATGCAATTAAGGTCATATAATGCAGCCTATGTGTGTGTGTGTTAACATTAATGTGAAAAAAGCATGCCTTTTTGGGAGGCTTAGAAATCCTCTCTGATTTTATTTGCATGATAAAAGAAATCTGAAAGGTAAAGAAGTACATTCTTAAAACACTCAGATTCAGTTTAGTTCACTGAGTGAATGACATTCTATTTCCTACAGTTCTCTAATTGATGTAATTAAACCTCACTACAACTTAACAAGTTTTTTGTTTGCCTGGTGGGATAAATGAGTGAGTCGGTCCTTCACTTGCCATACAACTGTCCAGTGCTCATTTTTATCTTTTTCACTAAATTTTCTACGAAGGTTTGTGCAACTTCTACATGATTATGGCACTCTAAATTTCGCATTATCAAATGTTAAGAAGACATCCAGCCTTGGCACCTCAAGAGAAGAAGTGGCCTTTACAACTAGAACATACATATATATTAAAAACATAAATGGAATTTACCAGTACTGCTAAAGTGAAGTATCTGACTCAAATATAGAATCTAGACAAAATTGTTCAAATCTTTATAACTAGGGGAGGTAGGGTCACAGGATGCTAATACCGCAAGTGGATGTGGCCAGCAAAAGATCTCTCTTGTAAATCCTGATGTGATTAAGGAACAAAATAACATATCAAACATTCTTAGCCTCTCTCCTTCACTCATAAACGATTAGAGCTACTACATCTCTGCAACAGTGATTGAACTATCCTTGAGGCAGCATTTTCTCTTGTTATGAACAGGCAATCCCAAAGTGCTGAACTAATTAGGGGATTCACATTAATTAAAACTTTTTTTGCATAATTAACTTAAATTCTGTAAATGCATAGCACAGACATAGAAGTGAATAGGCTTAAGCATGATCCTGAGAATCACATGATAAACAGCAGCCCCACGACTTACTTCCAGTATGATGGAAAAATAAATGAGTTGCAATAATATAGCTTTGATGGGCATCTTAATTGTTTGTCATTTAGATAATTTGCCCAAATAAAGTAGCATGTTGTAGGAAACCACATATTAGTTACCTCAGGTTTTTTCACTAATATACATTTTTTTCTAGTGTAATATAAGTAAGTGATTGATTGGATTAACCATAAAGCCACCAAGTGAGTCTCTGAGACGTGAATAGTCCGATATGATTGAAAACAAAGCTCCTGTCATCTTTGTTACCTGTCTATATTTTTGCTTATACTCCAGTTTTGATTTATGATACATGGAGTTAACAGAACTGCCTGATGAGATCATATGTATTCCTGCAGTTGGGGATAAAAAGCCCATTCAAATTGAGCAGAAAGCAAGAAACGGTGGGGTTTTCATTTCTTTGAAGGTTTGAGCCGATGCTGCATATTTTTTGCACTGTTTTCTGCTTTTTCTTCCTTTCATGATGTCTTATACTGCACAATGCAGGGAAAGTGCTTTGTAGCTTTCTGACTACTATTTACAATGTCACATTTATTGCCCAAACTATCCTGGAATTTAAAGGAAGTTTATATATACACTGCACATCTTTTCAACCATAACACTTTATCAATCAATAACGGGTACATAAATGTTAAGTCAAAATAAGTTTGCACATTTATGATCCATATTTGGATATTGGTGTTGGTATTAATTTCTCAATACAGTTGTATTGGTAGTATTCTTTTCCTGTAGTCATGGATAGCTCCAGTTTGTAAACAATGACCGATCAGTGGTATCTGATGCAGAAGGTTACAGTGCAAGTACTAAAGTCCTTGGTTTAAATCTGATTTCCTTCCCAGTAGGGAGCTCTTACAAGTCAATCAACTTAGGAAAAAAAGACAGTCATGTCCTTTCATATTTTTTTTTTAGTATTGCACATTTGAAGCAATGCTCTGCTGACCTCTCCAAAGAAGCAGTCTTTATGAGCACAGACTGGCTCTCATGTGACTCACTTGAGAGAAAGTTGAAATGCACACCAAAAAAAAGAATATAAAGTAAAAATAAAAATGACTTTGAGTAGCTACAGTTTGGAAATACATTTCTCTTTCAAACTTGCTACCTGGTTTGAACCACTAAATTGGAGTTTCCTTTTGAACGTTCTGCAGACTGGTTGTGTTACACAACAAAACAGAAAAGTTATGTGTCACTTTGCTATAAGTTGACAATATAAATAATATGCCCATAACAAAAAAATACCACCAACAGCAGAAAGATAAGACATTATTTTCAACCAAATAAAAACAAAATAGTTAGAGCACCTGCCTAACAAGATTCAGTACAAACCATTCTATATAATTTATTTTTGGCAATTATGAAGTTGCTTGTGGGAATAGAACAGGAGAAAAGCCAATTCCATATTCAATATTTATTATTCAATGTTCTTAAGTGTATTTGACATAATAAAACATTGAATTGAATTAAGCTTTACCAATATTTACTAGTAGAGTTTTTATGTTACAGATTGCATCAATGGAAGCTACTAGTGTTATTGCACCTGCTTGTTAACACCATTTGCACTTGACATTGTGTTATAACAGTTTTCACCTTGCAAAATAAAAATGTGCAAAGAAATCTTGCTAAACCATTTATTGTAAAATTGTCTTACTGAAAATGTTATGGCAGATGCGTAAGCATGAATGAAAAATTAAACTTGTCTTGTTTTTTTTTAGGTGTTTTGTTTTGTGTTTTATATTCTTTACTTTTTGTGTTTTCTATAAAAAACAAACAAACTGTGAGAACCAGCATGTAATCAAAGTGTATATTTAAAAAAAAAAAACAAAAAAAAAAAACACTTCTCTTCTGCTGATTAAATCAGAAGTAAATTATGTGTTGTAAGAGACAGTAGAACTTGAATGATATAGTGGAGTTCATTATGTTCCTACAGCAGAACTGAAATATATTCCTTTTGATTATATGGCTCAGAGGACATTTATTTGTTGTTAAAGATTAAATTAGATGTTCTAGATGTTCTTGTACACTAAGCAAAACAGTAGTAATTCAGCAGATGTAATCACAAAAACCATCAGAGTGTATTAACTGTTAATAACTGATACAGTAATAACCATTAAAAAAATTTGCACTGATTATATGTTTCAATACTACTGAAAATAATGGTAATGTTGGATATCTAGAGCAATAATATGAAGTATCCGCACAGGTAAAGATAGTTAAACATGCATATAAAGCATATGTAGCATTACAGCCCCCTAGTGGCAGAATGGATAAATGCATTTTATATGGTTTTGTTTTTCAGATCAGCATCTTCATGACCCACTTATCTAACTATGGCAATGACAGGCTTGGTTTATATACATTTGTTAATCTGGCCAAATTTGTGCAGACTTGGACTAATTTAAAACTGCAAACTCTTCCTCCCATGCAATTGGCGCTCAAATACTTTCAGCTCTTTCCAGAGCAGAGGGACCCTATCTGGCAGGTGAGTGTCGAAAGCATACCGTGAGCAAACTGCCCGGCCAAGCTTGCATAGAAATATTATTTTCTATTATTATTTTCTGTGCTTTGCCCAAGATATAAATACACTGTACTTTACACATAATGCTGTGCAAAATTTCAGAATACATTGCACATAACAATAGTCTACATTTTCCTATTCTTTCAGTAAGTATATAGGGGATACTGATATGGTTCAGTGTGATTTTATTCAAAATGTTTTTGAATTGTGGAAAAGAGCCAAAACTCAGCAGATAAAATAGCATATTTCATTTCTTTTAAAACTTTCTGACTAAGAGCCTGAGGATAGGAGCCGCACTAGACAAGCATACAATATAAATTGAGAAAACTACAGTTTAGCATACTGAAAGCAGCTGCAAATATATTTTCTATTTTCACACAATCCCCCTGTGCTCTCTTGGATTCTATAATTGACCAAATGACCATGCTGTTTCTAGGTTCATTGTACTGTATATTGTTTCTATATTTTTAAACAGTGTTACTTGTTTCCAATCTGCTTAAAGGTGAACTGCCCCTTTTCTGGAATGCTGTACCACTGAAAATATTTTTTATTAACCTTTTCTTCATAATATGTTCCATTATCTTTTAATTTTTATTAAAGATTTTGCAAATTATAGCACAGTTCAGTTTACCCAAGGGACAGCAACGGCAAAGACTGCAAATGAGGAGGTTAAAAAGAATCTTTGTTTAATGTCTCCTCCTCTCTCTATGCTGATAGCCAGATATAGATGAAATAGCTTACAACAATGATTAAAGAAGTGCAGGTTTCAATATTTTCATTTCAAAAATACATATTTTCTAGCTAGCCATGGTAACATGTACTAATGGATTAGCTTGGCCCCTTACATCCAATAGGACAGAAAAAGATAAAAAAAAAAAAAAAAAACCTTAAAAGGCTGTTGTGGGACATATTTTCTTGATCTCGGAAGCCGATACATCAGCTTCTTTAAGGATAAGCGTCAAATAGCTTATGGCACACATGTTGGAATGGGCAAAATGGCACAAACGTGATCATAATGAAGGTAAGTCTATTTAAGCCTCACTGTTGATGAGAAATTTGTACACCAAATTTAAATACCAGTTTGATACTCCTGCTGTCTCTGCAGATTCCCCACTTTACTGCAAGCTTGTATTTTGCTCGTTTACCTTGCATTTTACTCTTTTTCCATTACTAAATTCTCTAGTTTATTTAAATATGTCTATGCATATTTGTTCTAGTAGCCCAGCTGGCTTCAACATCAAGATCTCATTTATCTCCATTATTATTATTTTTTTTATTATTTTATTATTTATATAGCGTCATCAGATTCCGTAGCGCTGAACAAAGGATGGACTAACAGACATTTAATTGTAACCAGACAATTGGACGTACAGGAACAGAGAGGTGGAGGGCCCTTCTCAATGATCTTACATTCTAGAGGGAGTGGGGTATAGTGACACAAAGGGTAAAAGTAAGGAGTACGAAGTAAGTTGTTAGAAAAGTTTTTGCTGAGGGCTTAGTAGGTAATCTTTGACAGTTGCAGGAGAGGAGTCCTGGAGGGTGGGGGATGAAAACCTGCTAACAGTTTAATTGATATGCTTTCTTGAAGAAGTGAATTTTCAATGATTTTTTTGAATGAGTGGAGACTGGGTGAAATTCTTATGGAGGAGGGAAGGGAGTTCCACAGAAGAGGTGCAGCCCTGGAAAAGTCTTGGAGGCGAGTGCTAGAGATGGGAGTACGGACAGAGGATATACGTAGGTATTTGGCAGAGAGTAGGGGCCTCGACGGGACATACTTGTGTATTAGGGAGGATAGATAGGTTGGAGCAGCATTATGTAGGGACTTATAAGCAAGCACCAGAATTTTAAATTGAGTCCTATATCTAACTGGGAGCCAATGTAGGGACTGACAGAGCGCGGAGGCATGGGAGGTGCGAGCAGACAGGAAAATGAGCCTTGCCACTGCATTCATTATAGATTGCAACGGTGCAATCTGGGAACATGTAAGACCACTGAGAAGAGTATTGCAGTAGACCAGGTGAGAAAGAATAAGAGCATGGACCAGCCGCATCCGGGGTTAAATAGGGGCGGATGCGCGCTATGTTTTTGAGATGGAAGCGACAGGATTTGGTGATTGATTGGACATGAGGGGTGAAGGAGAGGTTGGAGTCAAAAAGAAAACCGAGGCAGCGAGCCTGCAAGGTAGAGGTTATGGTAGCGCCGTTGACTTGGAGACAGACAGACACAGGAGTAGTAACACTTGAGGGAGGAAAGATCAGAAGTACTGTTTTGGACAGGCTGAGTTTAAGGAAGTGAGCACCCATCCATTTGGAAATCAAAGAGAGGCAGTCAGAGACACAAGTCAAGATGGGCGGAGAGAGATCAGGAGAGGACAGGTAGATTTGCGTGTCATCAGCATAGAAATGATAATAGAAGCCAAACGAGCTGATGAGCTTACCAAGGGAGGCAGTGGAGATAGGGAACAGTAGAGGACCAAAGACTTGTTTACCTTGGGGGATGCCGACAGAGAGTGTGTGGGGGGGAAGATGCAGAGTCAGAGAAAGAAACACTGAAAGAGCGCTGGGAGAGGTAGGAGGAGCACCAGGAAAGAGCAGTATCACGTAGACCAAAACAACTATGCTCAGATTGCCTTAAAGTGGCAGCCTCTTCTTCCTGGATTAGCAAAAAGGTAGCTCAAGGTATTTCTGAAGCTACGAAAACCATAAATAAACCTGTGAAAAGACCAAGAGGTAGAGAAGATTTTTCACATTCTGATCAGCAAGACTGGACTCCTTCAGGAGAAATTGATCAAATAGATTCCAGTGAGGAAGATTTAGATGTTACTCCTTAAACTGACAATAAGACGGTTGACAAGCTTATACTATCAGTTAGAAAGGCTTTGGAAATCACAAAAGAAGTCCCCAAGCCAAAAGCTTTAGATAGAGATTTTGCAGATCTTAAAAAACTGAAATTGTCCTACACTCTGCATGGAGCAATTAAATTGGTTATTTCAGAATGGAAAAAACCTGAAATGAAAGTACGCTCACAGGGAATACTGGCTAGACTTCACCATTTAGAAGAAAATAACTTCATCTATATGGACTGCAGCACCTAAAGTTAATGTCAAAGTGTCTGGAAGAGCTGCCCTACCCCTAAATAGGTTTACATAACTTTGAAAACCCATGAACCATAAACTGAATTCAGACTTATTTAAACTTTTAAATGGATATGGTGGAGCAGCATAGTGTGAAATATATCCAGATAGGGATAGTAATGAAGGGGGGAAAAGAGAAGGGGGTGGGAATATGAGGGAAGGCAGCAGGTCCTATACCTCTAACCTAATAATACAAATATATGATAAAGATATTAGAGATACCCTTTTAGGAAAGATTAGTATGAAATGAACTATATACAATAACAACATACATGATATATAATCTAGAAGATGAAAGCCAACCTCGTTAGATTAAAACATTAACATTTATTGGTGATAAATATAAAAATAGAAATGGGTAATTACCTGGTTTGTTTATTTAAAAAAAATACAATTTGAGAAAACCATAAAAATCAAATAGAAAAATCAAGTAAGAAAAATGTAAAACGCAAAAAAAATGCTATGGGCATCCACTTCTCTGTTTATAGTGCCCAATGTCTTCTGTGTACAATCCAACAGCTCTTGAGGTAGTTGTCACAGCACCCTGAGATTCTACCAGCGTGGCCGCACTGAAACATAGCGGCCATGCCGACAGAAAAATCTCATACTTACCTTGGTCGCGGCAAACCGCTGCCTGACCTCCTCCTATTCCGGTCCCCAGTGAGTACAGCGTTCCTAGAGACACCAGGTGCTGCATTTCCAGTTTTAATAGGAGACTTACTTCCGCCCAAATCAAAGCTTGCGCCAACATGCATGTGATGTCACTTAATATGTGCGCACGCATGTTTTGGGGTCAGAGGTCAGAGACATCCAATTACAGCCTATGGACGGTTATTAAAACCCAAATTAGCTTTCTGTCAGTGCCCTGTGGGGGTTTCCACTAGCTGGTTATCCGAGAGTGTGTTTCTGATTGCGTTTTTCTGATTTTTGACTTTGGCTTTGTTTTGACTTCCCTACTTTCTGGTTTCCTGGCTTTCCTTATCGTTTTGTCCCTTTCTGTGTCCCTGACCTCGGCAAGTATTTTGACTATTTTCAGGTACGTTAAGTCTGGCCATTCTAAGGTCCTGTTAGATCCTTAGTCCTAGGTGTGATACTATTCTGCGTGCTGGATCAAGTATAATCCTGACAGTAGTTCAATGTAACAATGTTAGACTCCCTTTCTTGTTTTAAAAGTGGGGTGGTGTGGGTGTCCTTTCAAGATGTGACTGTCTCAAATGTATTTCACCTTTCCCGGGCTTTGTCAATTATTAAAGTTTTCACTGCTGCAGGCACAGGTAGACATTCAATAGTAAGCTCTCATACTGGTTTGGTGCAATGAAGATTTGGTTAAATTCTCTAGAATTAGATATTGAAAAGTGAATAATCAGGTCTGACCTGCGCAGCTCTCTCTAGAATTTATGTATTGCGGCAGGCATCTTTGCTGAGGCATCACTGGATATAATAAAAATATTTTGACACACTATGGTTCTCTCCGTAGCAGCTAAAGGGGCCCTGTGGCTGTGATATTAAGGCTCTAACACATCTTCAAAGTCCAGCCTACTTTTTGTCAGGGTCCTTGAAGATTCCATCAAGTAAGCTGTGGAAGAATGAAAGTTTTTTCTTCCTAAGAAAAAGCATTCTAAAATAATTTTTTCTACTTAGGTGGACAGAAAAACATCAAGATAATTATATTTTTATTGTCATGCTTGGAAAAAATACAATAGATGATCCTACTAGAGAAGCAGTCAGAATGCTACATCTCGGTCTAACAGGACCAAGACTCAGTCCTTTCACTCATCTAAAAAATATTTTTAACTACCAGTTGAGCATAGGCACCTGACTTCTGGTGGTTCCGACAATATGGATTCAGAATATTCCCAAAACTTGGATTCAGTATATAATATTACAGACTAGAATTCAGTCAAAGACCCACATTAAACCTTTTCATTCCTACTTGAATACCTACAGGCAGAACACAAAAGAAGGCTCTATCAGAACATGTACAGAATCTTTTAAAATAGTACGTGGTCAACACACTAACCATCCATGAAAGATTTCTGGGTCATTCAGGCCTGTTTGGAAAGTGGAGACAAATTTGAAAAATCAATAGATCTCTGAAAGTAAGGTGGTGTCCCTGAAGAGTATTGCAGCCAAATGATTTTCTGATATTCATAGATCTAAGAGATGCTTATCACCACATATCTATATTTCCAGAAGATTTTTATTTAATCAGAATTACTTTGCAAGAAAATACTACCAGTACTGTGCTCTATCTATCTGGTTAATCCCTGTTTCAAAACTGATGTTTAGCAATATACATCTGGTTCTAGCAAGGCTTTGAGACACCTTGGCATTATGGCCTCAAATATAGGTTTGATAAAGTAGGCTCAATGAAACATGAGGTTTACCTAACCATGTTTCCTGATACAGTTCAACAAGAAGAATGACTGGGTTCAACCTTTGATTGTCTCCAATTAGGCAAAACTACTTCTAAGCTGGTGGTCAAAGACAATAAACATGAAAAAAGAATTCCCTCTTTCAGAACCAGAGTGGAAAATAGTCACAATGGACTTAAGTATAAAAGCATGGAGAGCAAGTTTGCTGAATAAGAGTCAGCTCGGACAATCAAGCGGCAGTATCATTTATAACCCATCAGGATGCAACACACAGTCATCTTCTGATGAGGGAAATGAAACCACTTATGAAGTGGGACCAAAAACACAGACATTTGTTATACTTTTGCCTAATTTGTTACACCCATATGGCGTTCATTTGGTTCAGAGAAAAACCTAGAGTTAATTTAAATTTTCAAGTGCACTCCCAGGCAAAATTTCACACCATTGAGACTTGCCTGGTAAATTTAAGAATTGCCTTTTCTCCCCCAACTCCCCTAAAAAAACAAGATAAAAAGTTTATGTGTTTCTCTAAGAGAAGCTAAAGAAGATGAAATACTTGGTGAAGCCTTCCATTGAAACTATGTTAGAGAAGGAAATGTTAGAAGAAATCACTATAAACAGATTTGAATAATTTATCTAACCTACCATGAACGAGCACATCCCATTATTTTGTAAAGGTTGTATGTTTTATTCATATTCACACCTATGCTTTTTTTCTCAAAACTGATGTTTAGCAATATACATCTAGTTCCAAACTACTTTAAAAAAATATTTTACACTCGCTCAAATGTAGAAAGATTGCTGAACAAATGTCAAACTTTCAGTATGCCAATAAATTTGTACATGCTATTCCTTTCTGAGCGCTGCCTTGTCAGAGCTGTCTTCCTTATTTGTAAGTAGTACTAATGCTGTATCAAACTTGGTCTCCAGTTCTGTAACTTGCTTGTCAGAAAAAAGGGCCCAGCAACAACAGCAAAACAATCCAATGTCATAGTGATTAATATCAATGTTTTAGAGGCTGTCATCTGTATTGCAGTCTCATTATTTGCTAAAGCACCTGATTTTCTTTTCAGATTAAAGGAATCTATAGTTTTAAAGAAGAGAAAACACTGTAGCTGTGCAATATCAATCCTAAAAAATGTAATTCAATGGTTAGATGGGGATAATATACGCACTGTACAATGCAAGTCATTTTATTTATTCTCTATACAACAACAATGAGGGGCTAGTAGCAGATATCGT
Organism: Pelobates cultripes; assembly: GCA_933207985.1. Classification (NCBI taxonomy): domain Eukaryota; kingdom Metazoa; phylum Chordata; class Amphibia; order Anura; family Pelobatidae; genus Pelobates; species Pelobates cultripes. The sequence continues at coordinate 111,619,825 of OW240917.1, read as the reverse complement.
ATGAAAACAATACACAAACTTTAAAGCTACCCTGTCCTTCTATACTTGTGATAATTCAAAAACATTATCGCATAGCAAATAGATCTGATTTGAGCAATGATATACATAGGATTAGAACATGTCAAAACTGAGAAGGTTTTGTTAAAGTACAATAAGGAAAGTCTGAGAGTGTAATAAGTGTTATAACCAAAGTTTACAGCTCAGGCTTAGAGGTTAAAACTGTCACCTTGCTTCAGGATCATAAAAGGTTATTCATTAAATTGTAAGCCATAATAATACAGTTGGCAAATTCTCACAGTCATTTTTTCAGTTTAACATTTGGTTTAACATTTGGTTTATAGTTTTCTTTATCATTTCATTATGCAGTCTGATTTAAAGCATGCCTGCCTTGAGGGACCCCTGCAGTCTGGGGGCCCTGTTGATGTGGGATGTGTTAGTGAGGTTCTCATTCAGATATTCTGAACACCAAGCAGTGTGTGTAAGATGAGAGCCACACGGTCAGTCATTACTCCCACACAGACAGGCCACTCCAAAATGCATATTTGGGTGATGTCGTATTCCAGCACCCACAGCCTGTACTAAGAGTGGTTTGTAAAAAACAGAAAACCAGAATATTACAAGATACAATAGATAATCCTTTCTCAAACTAACACTAAGCATATGCTCTAGAAATAAGTCAATAATAATTTAATATATTTTAGTATTAAATAATAATTTAATACTTTAGAGTTATATAATAAAGGGTTTCTGCTCTTTTGGGTCTAGTAAAGGCTTATTTGCACTATTGTCAGCTACAGGTATTCATTGTGCTAAGTATAAGATAATTTATTTGGATAGTAGTATCAGTCCTAAAACAAAACTCCGGAAGGGGAGAATGACTAAGTGCATGTTTTGATGAAAAACCCCGCCCCCCCGCCCCGACAACCAACAAATAGGAACAAGCAGGGGAGGCGTTAGGGAAGAAAACCACCCATCAGGAAATTGTCGGTTGAAGAGGAGGTGGGCAAAACGCCTCACAGAGGACATCATTAAGAGGCAGACCCAAATTGTCACATGATCGGAGTGCCGATACCCGGAAATGAGTACAAGCTGTTGGTGTTTTTTCTATATTGACTTATGTTTGCTGAGTTATAGGTTCATTGCTAGCAAACCCACCACCAAAGTAAAAGTTTCTAACCAATTATGTTTTAGATACTAATCAATTGGGAGTCCTTGCCTCTCTATTCCTCTAATACTGCACAGAAGCACCAGTACATCTGATTGAATGGAGACATCTTTCCTGATATAATGCCGGGGAAGTATCCCTCTCAAGTGGAGCTATTCAAACCCAGAGCCAGGGGTGATAGGGTTTTGGTACATGAGAGTTCTCTCCCAGACATGCTATTGTATCTCTATCCCAGTATTATCAGATAGTCTGCACTATATAACTTATTATTTATTACAGATTTTTACATATGAAGACACTGTATTTACTGCAGTCTGTAGCACGCTACGTTATTTGGTATTATTTTTCTAAGAGCGGTCTGTGGTCAGTGTACAGTTCTCCTGCTCTCCATCACTGAACAGTAATGAGGGCATGATTGTGCCCCTTCACTCTGAACAAGTGAAGGGTTTAATATATTTATGTGTAATCAATCTTGTATCATGATGTAATCATAATGATAACTCAAAATCAAGTTTAATAAGAAAAAAAATTGTTAAAATTAAAAAAAAACCACACACACTCAAACTGCATCTATTTCAAATAGGGTTTGGGAAAGCAGCATTGTATCCCTAGGGTCTGTGAAATACCAGCCTTTCACTTTGCATATTTAATTTTCAACCTGTTTGGATTTCCATTTTGCCACTTTCTGAATCTTATTTATTGTTTTGAGCCTTTGTCTTCCATGGTGAGACATCTAGGAGCTTGTTCTCAAATAACAATAATAATCCACAACATTCTTCACTATATATCTAATGCAGGAAAAAGTTTTCATCTCCTTCATAATTTTAGCAATGTATATGAAACAATGGTCCATAAATAGCCTCCTTGTCTAAGGATTCAAGTATTTACAACTTATGGGCGCACGTAAGACAGAAGAACCTGATGGACTTTTCATTGTGACTGTTCAGCATTTTAACAATATAGTCATGCATGATGAATTACATTCATAAAATACAAATCAAAGAGCAGTGCACAGGCAAGAAAAATCCAGTTTTATATTCTACAAGACTATTCAAAATCACCTATATTAGCAAACATATATGGGGATTCAGTTACATCATATTGCCACATTGTGTTAAGCCCACCACTATGTCACAGTACTTCAATATCAGTGGGTCCTACGCTAATTTCAACATGGGAGATGTACATGCTAACTGCAATACTTACTGCTGAAACTGCCTCCAGAGTCTCTGTAGTGAATTAAATTTACAAGAGTCAAACAAATAGAAAAAATGAAGTCCACTCACCCTCTTAACCCCTTAAGGACACATGACATGTGTGACATGTCATGATTCCCTTTTATTCCAGAAGTTTGGTCCTTAAGGGGTTAATGAAATTCAGAAAGGCAATCTGGATGAATACCAAAGGATTTTCCAATGAGAGGGAGGTCTTTTCCAGTTCCTAGTTGGCAGCAAGAGTTCCAGCAGAGATAAGAGGTAATCCGTTTTGGCAATAAGTCAGCAACAGTAGATCCAGCTGAAATAAAGGGTAATCCATTAGGCAGAAGGTATATCTGGTCCAAAGTCGGCAACAGTAGATCCAGCAGAAATCAAGGGTAATCCGTTAGGCAGAAAGTAAATCCGGTCCAAAGTTGACAACAGTAGATCCAGCAGGAATTAAGGGTAATCCGTTAGGCAGAAGGTAAATCTGGTTCGAGATCTGCAACAGTAGATCAATCAGATAATGTCAGGAATACAAGTTGATCCAGCATGCAGAACTGTGTCACACCTAGGACTAAGAATAACGTATAACCTGACCTTAGAATGGCCGAACTAAACGTATCCAAGAATAGTCAAAATACTAGCCGAGGTCAGGAACACAGAATCAGACACAATGATGAGGGAAAGCCAGAAGTCAAGGATACCAGAATTCAGGGAAGTCAGAACGAAGCCAAAGTCAAATACCAGAATATCAAGATCAGGAACCCACTCTAGGTTTACCATCAAGATGAACCCACGACAGGGCAATGAGTGTTTAAATACCCCTCCTGTGTATCCGATTGGCTGTAACTGGCCTTTGACCCTAAAAGCAATTACCAGGTTTCCATATGCATGATTGCTGCTCAGTACAAACCCTCCTGTGGATTTGATTGGCCATGACCGGCCTTTGACCCCAAAAGTAATTACCAGGTTTCCATGTGCATGATTGCTGCTCAGCACAACTTTTCCTGTCGGGATGGTAATGTTGTTCGGCACAACTTTTCCTGTCAGGGCAGTAATGTTGTTCGGCACAACTTTTCCTGTCAGGACAGTAGATGCCATTAATGACATTTTTATGTGTGGATGAATACGTGACAGGTAAGTAGTAAGAAAGTATTAAGGGGGTTTACGACGAAGAGGCACTCGAAGTCACAGTGAAGGATCCTAGGAGAGGGAAGGAGGGTGAAATTCGCATGCAAGGGTTTTAACACATTAATTGTGCCCTGAGGCACTGACGATGGACGCTTAAATAAGTTAGCGTTACGTACGTCAGTGCCATCTGACAGTCTCTCCAAAGAGGCACCGATATTAAGACTAGTCACGCTTATTTCATAAGTGTAACATTCCAAGGTGTTAAACAATTCCTGCCAATTTGTTAACATTTTCATAAGCTACCCACATTTGATCAGGACAATACAACATTTATGAAGATATGGAACAAGACTTTGGAGTATTTTTCTGTACATCTGATGGGCATAATTATAGAGTAGAGATAGCAAAAATTACATAATTTAGATAATCAGATATCTATTTTTTTATCACAATAATTAAAGATTCAATGTTGTTTAATTTTTTTAAATGTGATTTAGAGGATTATTCTTCTAGAAATATAAGACCTAGGAAACAATTTATTAGTAGTAATAATTTTTTAAATAAACATGACACATAAAAATAAGGGGAAGAATTTATCCAAAAATAGAACTGATGTCCCACCAGTCAGTCAGTTCTATTTTTGGATAAATTCTTCCCTGGTGGGACTGTGAGGAGTTGAAACCTATGAAATTAATTTTAGCGGAATTGATGGATTTTGTGTTTGAGACTCAGACTGTGATTACGCCTCAAATGTTTTTGTTTCATTTAGATCTGCCAAAAAGCAATATAAAACTAAAAATTCTTATGATCCACATTTGTATGGCAATAAAAATAGTTATGGCTAGAAAATGGAGAAAAATGGGTGTGTTAAATTGGCACGATATTTGTACACAGATAGATTACCAACGTAGCATGGAAGCTGGGATAGCCCTAAACAAGATATCTAGAGAAAAGTATAATGAAGTTTGGGTCCCCTGGGTTAGATATATTAATTATAAAAACTCAAACCCCCCTGCCCCCCTATAGATAGCCAATAGGTAGTAGTGAAAATGTGATATGGATAAGATGAATTGTATGTATGGTATGTTTGTACGGCTGTTGACACAGCAGAAAACTGGTAGATGTATATTTGAAGCACGGTTTTACTGTTATTCATATGTACTATTTTACTGTTAAGTAACTTTTTACAGTGTTAAAACTACAGTTGAAAGCTGTATCTGTATCTGAATGAATTTTAAAAAGAAAAAAATGAAAATAAAGATTTATATATATAAAAAAACAAAAATAGAACTGATGTAAGGAATAAAAGAGAAAGCATGGGGAGTGAGATAAAGAAACAAAAAAAAAAACATTTTTGAAATGCCCTAAACAACATGTATAAAGGAAAGTACTTAACAAGTAAATAATTAGATTGCAGTTAATAATAAAAGGGGAAAACATGAATATGACAAAAGAAAGTTCCTATAAAGAAAATGGAAAAATCTATATCCCAGCAAAGAGCTGTACATAATCGTTATAAAAAAATGAGACAATGTTTTTTTTAGGCAAGAACAAAGTGGAGAGGGATATAATAAAAGAGATAAGTATTACCCCAACCAAAAGAATCCGAGAATTAGAAGAGGGGAAAATAGAGAAAGAAAGGGGAAAGTGGAGAGAGAAAATGGGGAAATAATTAGGAAGAAAGGTGGGGGAAAGAAAAACAATGACACTAATATAGTGTAGTATTTTAGATGTATTGGATGGAGTTAATATATTCAAGTGCACACTGTTTTCTTTTTATACCCCTGCACTACCCCATATTGGATGAAGATACCAAGTTCAAATCCTCAGGTTGGGATGTTACCCAGGCCCATCAATTGGAGGTATCAGCTCCATACACTGAAAATGCAATTCCCCTTTTTTTCTTCAATCAATAATTAAATTACCACACTATATTTTATTTTTTTGTCATCAATTTTCATTTCATACTGACCTGGATCTGAGGACTCTTTCAAGGTATTGCTCCCCTCCACCGCTGCCACCAATTTGTCACAAACGCACCTTACTCCAAGAGTGTGCGTTACTTAGTTGTGGAGGTGAAAGGGTTAAAGTTCACTATTTGTCTGCACTAGACTGGATATAATGATACAAATCCCCCTTAACACCATTTATACTTAACCATAATAATATAAATATTGCTATTTTAACGCTGCCACCAACAAGGTCTTCCGACCTCTACCGAGTGGCCAGTTCATAAATGCACTACACAAATTACATTAAATGGCAATATTCTATAGTGCAAGAATGAATTATGTACCCATGGCATTACTTTACGAACAAGTATTTTTAAGATTTTCAGAAAATGAAATAATTTGACATCATATATATTCCAACATGTTATAACAAGTATCTTAATCCAAAACCATTTTAACAAATGCAAAGGGATTATTTACAGATTTGGAGCATTACATGCAAAACATGGTAAAAGTAACAAAACGCACAGTTTAGCTCAAAATCTAATTATGCCAGATTTCAAAATTTAGACTTTAATAAAATGTGATAGAAAGGATGTTATATATCTATTGGAGTGTCCTTGAGCCCTTTAGTATTTCTGGAAGAACTACTAGATTTTAAAGATGTAATTACAGAAACATAATTTTAGTAGAGGTTTTATGGGTCAGAGTTTGTGTACTTTTTGAATAGGTATATGCTAGATATGCTAGTGGCTTAAAATTCTGTGAAATATTAAAAGTTCCTAAAGACACTAGAAGAGGTGATTTAAAAACACACACAAAAAAAAAAAAAAAAAAAAAACTAGAAAAAAACTAGCCATTACATGGATGGAATGGGTCTTTGAAATTAATGTTGAATTCCTAGAGGGATTGAATTGAGGTTTCAAATTGATTAAGAATATTTAAGTAAAATAAAAAGTCTAAATGGGAGTATATCCTTTTTCCAATTTTTAATTAACTTTTTATATATGAAGGATAAAACTATCACCCACACGAGTAATCTATTCTGAATAATTGTTATCAATAGATTAATAACTATAGGAGCCCTTGTGAGTGTGCCATGGACCTACCAGGCTAGCAATGAAGAGTACATTTTAGGCCTGTCTAGTAGCACTGGACTTGAGGCCATGGCTTCAGAGTCTAAAAATATTTTTCTTAGCCTTGAAGACTGCTGACACTTGTGACTGTGTAGACCACCACCACAAAAGGACAATCACTTTTTCTCAGAAAAAAAAGTGATTTGGCAATGAAGACTCACTCACCCCTTCCTCCCTGACAAGAAGAAAGCATTCCCACACAACCAGTCTGTTTTTTTCCACACTGTTTCTTCATGTTTGATATGTTAGAACATTTTACAGTGAGGGAAAATAGTATTTGATGCCCTGCTGATTTTGAACATTTGCCCACTGATAAAGAAATGATCAGTCTATAATTTTAACAGTAGGTGTATTTTAACAGTGAGAGACAGAATAACAAAAAAACTAATCCAGAAAAACTCACGTCAAAAAAGTTATAAATTTATTTGCATGCCAATGAGTGAAATAAGTATTTGACCCTTTGACTAAGTACTTGTTGGTAAAACCCTTGTTGGCAATCACAGAGGTCAGATGTTTCTTGGAGTTGGCCACCACGTTTGCACACATCTCAGGAGGGATTTTGTCCCACTCCTCTTTGCAGATCCTCTCCAAGTCATTAAGGTTCCGAGGCTGATGTTGGCAACTCAAACCTTCAGCTCCCTCCACAGAGTTTCTATGGGATTAAGGTCTGGAGACTGGCTGGGCCACTCCAGGACCTTAATAAGCTTCTTCTTGAGCCACTCCTTTGTTGCCTTGGCTGTGTATTATGGTTCATTGTCATGCTGGAATACCCATCCACAACCCATTTTCAATGCCCTGGCTGAGGGAAGCAGCTTCTCACCCAAGATTTGATGGTACATAGACCCGTCCATTGTCTCTTTGCTGTGGTGCAGTTGACCTGTCCCCTTAGAAAAAAACACCCCCAAAGTATAATGTTAAAACCTCCATGTTTGACGGTGGAGATGGTGTTCTTGGTGTCATAAACAGCATTCCTCCTCCTCCAAACACGGTGAGTTGAGTTGATGTCAAAGAGCTCAATTTTGGTCTCATCTGACCACAACACTTTCACCCAGTTCTCCTCTGAATCATTCAGATGTTCAATGGCAAACTTCAGACGGGCCTGTACATGTGCTTTCTTATTTCACTCATTGACATACAAATCAATTTATAACTTTTTTGGCATTCGTTTTTCTGGGTAATTTTTTTTTTTTGTTATTCTGTCTCTTACTGTTAAAATACACTTACCATTAAAATTATAGACTGATCATTAATTTGTCACTGAGCAAACGTTAAAAATCAGTAGGGGGTCAAATACTTTTTGCCTCACTGTAGCTCTATTTTAACAAAACTGTATTTTGACCTTTATTTATCAATAAAAGTAAGCACTTTTGTTGCATTTTAAAGTTCATCTGTAATGCTGCTGTTTAAGAAATGTAAAATAAATACATTTGATAAGCCATTTATAAACCATTATCTATAACTGGCAGTTCTGTGGAGTATTACATATAGAAATAATAGACAATAAGTGTAGTGTAACATAGAATCTATCACTTGCACTGATGTTACATTATATTTGCTGAATAAACAGTGCATTCTCAGACCACTTTGAGACTATAGGCCAGTCGTGTACATTTGATATGTTTAATTGGAATTTTGATGAGAACTGCAATTTCCAGAAGCCTTCATTGTGCCTTATTTTGCTTTATTTCCTGGAAGAGAAAATTGTCTTTAAAACAAAAAAAAGTATCTGAAAAAACACTCATGATCATTTCTGTAGTGCATAATAATTAAACAATTTCAAAATGCCCATCTAAAAATAGGGTTATAGCACTTAGTATGTTTGAGAAATACACATTAATCTAGTTCACAAATATAAACTGCTCAGTAGAAAAAATGAATCCATACTCGATACTGACCATAAAGTATAGTAAATTGACTATTGTAAAGTTTTAAATGCATTCAATTTCCATTATTTTAAAGTGTTAGTTATGATGTAGACCCACATGCCCCTTTATTCTAGATACAAGAGAGGAATGCTGTTATATATTATCATATTTCACACTTCACAGTGGAGTTTATTAATAATTTCCTATCCTAACTTAATTCTCCATTAAAATATGTTATAATCAATCAGTAGATACAGAGTGGGATCTATAGATATATTTAAATAGCATGTTAATTCTTGCATATAAATTATTTTGAAATCCAAAAAATAAATAGCCCACTTCCTTCATTCTCAATAGCTTTGTTACTGTAATGAAATCTATTTTAGATAAGCTCCTGAGTCTGACCTATGCAATGCTATGGATTTCCATTACTGTATTGTGCATTGGCGTGCTTCCACCAACTAAGAGCGGTCAGAAAAAACATACACTTCTTTTATAGCAACAAACTTTGCGGACTTTGGACCTGGATTTTTGGTCTTATCTATGACTTTAAAAAGTGTACTCTATCTTTAAGCCAATTTTCTACCATGGAACAATAATTTGTATCTAGACCAATTTCTTTTAGTTTGAACATTTACCTATTGTGTGGAACCATATTGAATGCCTTGGCAAAATCCAAGTAAATATCCACTGCAACACCCTGATCTATATTTCTATTTACTTTTTTTATAGAATGCAGTTAAATTAGTTTGACATGACCAATGTTTTATACCACCATGCAGAACTAACAATGTTCTTATCAATGAAATTCTGAAAATTATATCTTAATAACCCTTCAAATACTTTCCCAGCTATAGAAGTTAAGCTCACAGGTCTAATTTCCAGACAAATAATTTTGAACCCTTTAAATATAGGAATCACAACTGCCTTTATCCAATTCTCTAGTACAATTAGTGAAAGAAAATAATCTGGAAATATTAAAAACAGGTTTGCCTAGCTCCTTATTTATTTTTGGGTGAGTATTCTTGGGGCTTTGCTTACATTAACTTTCCTTGGTTGCTGCAGCAACTAGTCTTGCCATGTTTGCAGAAATTAGAAAGAAAATAAATGAGATACAACTAGAACATACAGCTTTAACCCCTTAAGGACACATGACATGTGTGACATGTCATGATTCCCTTTTATTCCAGAAGTTTGGTCCTTAGAGGGGTTAAAGGTTGAAACGTGTTTTACTCTAAGAGAACTAAAGCCTCCTCATTGTTAGCAGCTAAAGTAAGACCGAAATCTATGGAGTCTGAATCTTTAATCAACAAAAAAGGTGACATTACTCATCTGATTAATATATGTAATATTACAAATCCCTCTAGAACTTAAAAGAAGATCAAGACAGAATCCAGCTATCAACTGGCTCATAATTGTCATACATAATTTTCTTAATAGTGTTAACATTAAATAAATTCTAGAGTAAAAAACTGACATTCTCAAAGATTTCATAACAAGTTGAAATGTTTGAAATTATTAAAGGCACAGCAGTGGGAAAATAACCAGGGACAGATGGTTTACTATTTTATATTACAAAACATTTTCTGAAATTGTAGCCCCACATTTGACACTATTATTTAATTTATATATCTCCATGGATTTGAGGCAACACAAGGTTTTGTGTGTCCAGATTATCACTTTGTCAAAGATTGGTAAAACATCCAATAAATTTCCTTATTTCCATCCCATTTCTTTAATGAATTTGAACACAGCATTGTATGCAAAAATACTTGCAAACAAATTGTCTGCATTGGTTCTTCTTGTTATTGACATTGATCAGATGTGCTTTGCCATAGGAGATTGTCTGTTTAGGAGCACTATGAGATTTTTAAACCTGATATATCATATTTGTTTTGCATTCTATCAGGCGTGTTTATTAGGATTCATTGGGCCTATATGAGAGTCGTTCTCATGAAAACAAGTTTACACGATGCATTCATTGATGCTGTATTTGCACTGTATTGTAGCCCATAGGCAACAGTTTCACCTTCAGGATATATTTCAGATAGCCTTTGCTTAACTAATGATACTAGACAAGGTTATTCACTTTTACCACTTCTTTTTGTCTTCTTTGACCTCAGCTATCGAGCCACTGGCTGAGATCATAGATCATTGTCTGAGATTAAAGGATTTAAAATTGGTGATAGAAACAAAATTGTCTTATTTGCAGATTATGTAATATTAGTACCCACCTCCTCATTGGAACATCTTAACAAAATCCTGGTACAATTTAGCAAAATTTCCTATTATAAATGAAATATGCATAAAAATCAAGCCATGCCCTTCCATTTACCAACATCTGAACTGTCAACTTTAAAATTTAAATATAATTATGAATGGAATATCTCCTTTCTCGGTATTAATTTATTAAAGGATTTATCTAACAAGCACTACTATAAACTATGCACATTTTTTTTTTTAAATAACTAGAATTAAAAGAGTAACTCAATATAGAGTAAATTCAAACTGTCTTGGTTGGGTAGATTAGCAACTTTACAAAATATTACTATTTTAAAACTTCTAATTAGAACAATTCCAATAAAAATGTAATCTAAATATTTAAACATAATTAATTCTATCGTGGCCATTTTTTTATGCAGAAACAAAATAAAAAAATTAAATTAAATTAACAACACTACAAAGGTCCAAAAATCTTGAAGGGTTGGAGTTCCTAACTTCAAAAATGATTATATTGCTACTAATGTGGCATCTACCATTACATATAATTTAAACACAGATATACCCAAATGGTTGATAATGCAATTAGGCAAAATTTTTCCATATTCTATAAAGTCCGTTCTATTGCTGCCAAAAGCCATATTATTCCTTACCACTAGAGTAACAATAAAGATAGAAACATAGAATGTGACGGCAGATAAGAACCATTCGGCCCATCTAGTCTGCCCAATATTTCGAAATACTTTTAATTAGTCCCTGGCCTTACATTAAGTCTAGGATAGCCTTATGCCTATCCCATGCATGCTTAAACTCTCTCACTGTGGTAACCTTTACCACTTCAGCTGGAAGGCTATTCCATGCATCCACTACCCTCTCAATAAAGTAATACTTTCTGATATTATTTTTAATCCTTTGCCCCTCTAATTTAAGACTACAGTGCCTTGCAAAAGTATTCACCCCTTGACTTTTTACCTATTTTGTTACATTACAGCCTTAACTTTAATGTTTTATTAATCGGAATTTTATGTGATGGAACGGAACACAATAGTCTATGTTGGTGAAGTGAAATGAGAAAAATCTATACATAAATTTTTTTTTTAGAAGTAGAAAACAGAAAATTGGCATGTGCGTATGTATTCACCCCCGCTGTTATGAAGCCAATAAAAAGCTCTGGTGCAACCAAATACCTTCAGAAGTCACATAATTAGTGAAATGATGTCCACCTCTGTGCAATCTAAGTGTCACATGATCTGTCATTACATATACACACCTTGTTTGAGAGGCCCCAGAGGCTGCAACACCTAAGCAAGAGGCACCACTAACCAAACACTGCCATGAAGACCAAGGAACTCTCCAAACAAGTAAGGGACAATGTTGTTGAGAAGTACAAGTCAGGGTTAGGTTATAAAAAAATATCCAAATCTTTGATGATCCCCAGGAGCACCATCAAACCTATCATAACCAAATGGAAAGAACATGGCACAACAGCAAACCTGCCAAGAGACGGCCGCCCACCAAAACTCACGGACCGGGCAAGGAGGGAATTAATCAGAGAGGCATCACGAGACCTAAGGTAACCCTGGAGGAACTGCAGAGTTCCACAGCAGAGACTGGAGTATCTATACATAGGATGACAATAAGCCATACGCTCCATAGAGTTGGGCTTTATGGCAGAGTGGCCAGAAGAAAGCCATTACTTTCACCAAAAAAACTAAATGGCATGTTTTGAGTTTGCGAAACTCAGACTCCCAAAATGTATGCAGGAAGGTGCTCTGGTCTGATGAGACTAAAATTTAACTTTTCAGCCATTAAAGAAAACCCTATGTCTGGCGCAAACCCAACACATCACATCACCCAAAGAACACCATCCCCACAGTGAAACATGGTGGTGGCAGCATCATGCTGTCTGGATGTTTTTCAGCAGCCAGAACTGGGAAACTGGTCAGAGTTGAGGGAAAGATGGATGGTGCTAAATACAGGGATATTCTTGAGCAAAAACTGTACCACTCTGTGCGTGATTTGAGGCTAGGATGGAGTTTCACCTTCCAGCAGGACAATGACCCCAAAACACACTACTAAAGCAACACTTGAGTAGTTTAAGGGGAAACATGTAAATGTGTTGGAATGGCCTAGTCAAAGCCTAGACCTCAATCCAATAGAAAATCTGTGGTCAGACTTAAAGATTGCTGTTCACACGCGCAAACCATCCAACTTGAAGGAGCTGGAGCAGTTTTGCAAGGAGGAATGGGCAAAAATCCCAGTGGTAAGATGTGGCAAGCTCATAGAGACTTATCCAAAGCGACTTGGAGCTGTGATTGCCACAAAAGGTGGCTCTACAAAGTATTGACTTTAGGGGGGTGAATAGTTATGCACATTGAATTTTTTTGTTATTTTGTCCTATTTGTTGTTTGCTTCACAATAATAAAAAAAAAATCTTCAAAGTTGTGGGCATGTTCTGTAAATTAAATTATGCAAATCCTCAAACAATCCATGTTAATTCCAGGTTGTGAGGCAATAAAACACAATAAATGCCAAGGGGGTGTGGGGTGGAATACTTTTGCAAGGCACTGTATGTCCTCTTGTTGTGGTAGTTTTTCTTCTTTTAAATATAGTCTCCTCCTTTACTGCTTTGATTCCCTTTATGTATTTAAATGTTTCTATCATATCCCCCAGTCTCGTCTTTCCTCCAAGCTACACATGTTAAGATCCTTTAGCCTTTTCTGGTAAGTTTTATCCTGCAATCCATGAACCAGTTTAGTAGCCCTTCTCTGAACTCTTACTAGAGTAGCAATATCCTTCTGAGGATACGGCCTCCAGTACTGCGTACTATACTCCAAGTAAAGTCTCACCAGTGTTCTGTACAATGACATGAGCACTTCCCTCTTTCTACTGCTAATACCTCTCCCTATACAACCAAGCATTCTGCTAGCATTTCCAGCTGGTCTATTATATTGTATTCCTACCTTTAAGTCATCTGAAATAATAACTCCTAAATCTCTTTCCTCAGATGTTGAGGTTAGTAGGGTATGAAATATCCTATACTCTGCCCTTGGGTTTTTACATCCAAGGTGCATTATCTTGCACTTATCCACATTAAATGTCAGTTGCCAAAGCTCTGACCATTTTGGAACATCAACCCTGTTACATATCTTAGTATCATCAGCAAAAAGACATACCTTACCATCTAGACCTTCTGCAATATCACTAATAAAAATATTAAAGAGAATGGGTCCAAGTACAGACGTACCTCACTGGTAACTAGACCTTGCTTCGAATATACTCCATTGACAACAACCCTCTGTTGTCTGTCATTTAGCCACTGCCTAACCCATTCAACAATATTGGAATCCAAACTTAAAGATTGCAGTTTATTAATGAGCCTTCTATGTGGACCAGTGTCAAAAGCCTTACTGAAATCTAGGTAGGCAATGTCTACTGCACCACCCTGATCTATTATTTTAGTTACCCACTCAAATAATTCAATAAGATTAGTCTGGCATGATCTCCCTGAAGTAAACCCATGTTGTCTCTGATCTTGAAATCCATGTGATTTTAGATGTTAACAGGGTTTCCATCACTTTCCCAACTCTGAAGTAAGGCTTACTGGCCTATAGTTGCCCGACTCATCCCTAATACCTTTCTTGTGAATGGGTACAACATTCGCTAATTTCCAATCTTCTGGGACTACTCATGTTAACAATGATTGGTTAATTAAATTTGTTAATGGTTTTGCTAGTACACCACTAAGTTCTTTTAATAACTTTGGGTGTATCACATCAGGACCCATCGACTTATTTGTCTTTACTTTTGACAGTTGAAATAGAACCTCTTCCTCTGTAAACTCACATGTATCAAATGATGCATTTGTCCTTTTTCCTAGCTTAGACCCCTTTCCTTAATTTTCATCTGTAAATACTGAACAAAAATATTCATTGAGGCAATCAGCTATACCTTTATCCTCTTCAACATACCTTCCTTCTTTTGTTTTTAATCTAACTAATCCTTGTTTTACTTTCCTTTTCTCATTTATGTATCTAAAAAATGTTTAATCCCCCTTTTTTTACTGACTGCTATTTTCTCTACTGTGTGTGCTTTGGAGGCTCTTATAACTTACTAGCCTCTTCTACCTAATTTTATAGATCTGTCTATCTTCCTCACTCTGGGTTTGTTATAATTACTAAATGCTAACTTTTAGTTTTTTACTATTTTAGCCACATCTGCAGAGTACCACAGTGATTTCTTAAATGTTTTGCTTTTACTGACAAGCCTAATGCAATTTTCTGTTGTCTTCAGCAGTGCAACTTTTAAATATGCTCCATTTAAACTGTTCCAGTCTGACAAGGACTCCTTTACGCATATTCTAATTTTATAAAAGTCTGTTTTTCTAAAGTCTAAAACTTTTGTTTTTGTGTGGTGTGACTCAGTCACAGTTCTTATATTAAACCACACTGACTGATGATCAGATGTGGGACATTTTGTTTAAAACTATTGTGTCAAATAATAATTGTCTTGTGCCATGCCTTTCAAATCTGCCTAAAATGTACTTTATATCACACGTTACACCGGAATCTTGGCACAATTTCTCAGTTTTCAGTCTTGATGATTTAGTTCACTACCAACTACATATGTCTTTCAAAAAGTTGATAAAATGTAGATAATTCTTTAACGTCTCAGAATTCCTTCATACTAGCAAAATTGAAAGAACATTGTAATATTCCTTGTGCAGACCAATAAAATGGATATATTGAATGCATCATGGTTAGAATAGTTATATATACAGAATCTGAATCAAACTCATGCAATTTCTTTATGTTATTCACATATTGATTCATACCAAATATGGTAATAAGAGTTGAGTTTTGATCATGACCTTTCAGATTGGTATAGAGTTACTAGTGCCTCACACAATGTTCAAATCACGTAGCGAATCACTAAATTGTATACAGGTGGCATATGCTTCACTGTAAAACAAAAAAAAATTCACAGGTTGCTCTGACAAATGTTGGTGATACAGTGGTGAATTGGTGTCATTGTAAGAAGTTAAAACTGCTCTGGAAATCAGTACACACTTGATCAAAATTACATCTCTGTCCATCAGTGTATTATCTCCTCAAATAGGGCTGTTCAATTATTTTCCTACTACAATCAATAATAATTAATTAATAATAAAAGAATATTGTAGATTACATTCTTTTAGCTGCCACTTCTGTCATACCATGTTACTGGAAGTCTACTCCTGTTCCACCAGATGGAGAGGTTATTTCATTAATATTTGCAAACAACTTACAAACTAGCTATTAGACAGTTTACTCCTTAATAGGTGGAATTGAAGAGGGAATGGACAGAGTGGGAGACAAATAGTAAAAAGAAACACCATGTGTAATTATGCCTTATTGTCTAAATATTTTATGTTCTCTCTTGGAATAGTTTGTAAATAAAACATCTTTACTTAATTGTACATTTTATACCATCCTAATTCACAGTAAATCGTATTGTATTGAATTGTAATCTTTATTGGCTTAAGCGTGATATTGTAATTTTTTGTTTAAATTGTTTTTTGTTTTCCCTTCCTTTTTTTGTTATTTTTAAATCTTGCTAAAATGTTTATATTGCTTTATAAAATAATGTTTAATAATGTTTGGCTATTTTAGCCTAATATTTGATTTTCACCTAGAATTCCCAACACTATAGTGACTTTAAATTCACAACACTTTAGTGAATAACTCTGTTGGTAACTGACAATCTGTTAACAGGAAAATAAATCTATCACCTATAGATTTCAACACATGATCTTTTAATGATTTTCTATTTTAATGTGAATATGTCTGGGTTATTTCAATCTGATGTTTTGCAGTTATTGTTCCAGTCGACTTTCATGAGGTCATTAAGAAACTTTTTAATGAGCATTTCTTAAATGTTTTTCTTTAATAATTATATTTATTGTAATGTTACAGTACTCATCTTTAAATATTTTGTAGAACCCATGTGATGACAAACGTCACAGAGATATTTGGTCTAAAGAAAAAGCATGTGATCGTCTACCAAAATTCCTAGTTGTTGGACCTCAGAAAACCGGTGAGAAATTAGAAAAAATAATAAATGCTATAAGGAATTACATTTTATAATTTGGTAAATGTTTGGGGTTTTTTTTAGAGCTAAATGACTTTTTTCTTAATGTTTGCTATTTATTGTATAAAATAATAGTGTACCACATTTTGAACGACTGCTCAGCATTAACATCATTGTAGAGGCATCTGTGGTTTTGTACTAGCTAACATTTCAGTATGGTGCAAAAACGGTTTTACCCTTTATGTGCTCCACCAAGATGATAAGTCAACATAAATATTTTAGCAATTCTAAAGAATACATACTTTATTAACTGACTAGGGAACCCCAAAGCTCAGAATGTGATTAGTTTCTCGCCACAAACATTTACCTCCCCACCTCAACATTGACAATGGATATGTGGATTGCCAACCCACTCCCAAACATACACTTATTTTTGTTGCCCACTGTCTAGTTGATTAATTAATTGTAGAAGGAGGTAGCTGGCTTAACACCATACTATGCCCACAGTCTATAAACTGTGGTATACTCCTGATCACTAGTTCTCTATGGGATCAACTTAAAAGCCTATTACTACACAACAAGAATACTGAGTTTGTAGGTTTTACATGTGTGGCTCATCAGTAACATGGTGACAGCTCAATTATGACTATATACACCTAAATATTATAGCTGACATTAACAGAACACTCAGAGCATCATAACTCTTGTGCCCCCTCACCCAATATAAGTAGTAAAACCATTTTACAGCAGTTTGACTTCTTATCTAGTGTCTGCCAGATGAGGCTCCCCTCCATTCTGCAGCCTTCAGGAGAACTTGGAGCTCCTGTTGTGTGCTTCCATTAGTTCTTAAGAGCTAAATACTGCAGTGCAGGATTGGCTCATAGACAGCTACACCTCTTGGCTTAGCTTAAGAAGCATGTTTCAGGTTCCTGGAGGACCCCAAGTAAGAAGTTATTCCATTCTAAACTAGTTTTCCTACTTATATTGGGGGGCACCAGGGCATGTTTGGCATCATAACTACTACAGCATGCTCTAGTACAAGCATGTCAAACTCAAAGTGTGGCACGGGCCACATAAGCAAGGTTTAAGTTTATGTGGGCCACACACACACACACACACATACTCACTGACAGACACACACATACTCACTGACAGACAGACAGACACACACACACACACACACATACTCACTGACAGACACACACACACATACTCACAGACAGACAGACACATACAGACACATTCACTGATTGACACACACACACACTCACAAACAGACAGGCACACACACACTGACAGACACACACACACAGGCACACCCACATACTCACTGACAGACACACATACTCACAGACAGACACATACAGACACACTAACAGACAGACACACACACACACACATACTCACTGACAGACAGACACACACACATACTCACTGGCAGACACACACTCACAAACAGACAGACACACACACTCACAAACAGACAGACACCCACACACACATACTCACACACAGACACACACAGACAGACACACACTCACTGACACACACATACTTTTCATTATTGCTCCTTGGGGGGCATCTCCCTGGGGTCCTTCCAGCTCCTCACTGCTCCCGCGCGCGGTTTAGTGATGCTGGGTGCTGGAATATGACGTCATATTCCAGTGCCCAGCTTCACTTCAGTCGGAGCGCGCGAGGGAGCAGTGAGGAGCAGGAACACTGAGCTCCCTCGCGGCCCTCCTCCCCGGCCGGGTAAATGTAAGCAGAGTAGGCACCTGCAATATGGAGAAAGCAGGTGCCTACTCTGCTATAACACCAGCATGCACTCGTGGCTTGCCGGGCAGCAAAGATGGTCCTTGTGGCCTCGAGTTTGACATGCTTGCTCTAGTAGTTATGGTGTTTGCAATGTACCTTTAACGTGCCTACTACAGTGGTTCCCAAACATCTTCATGGCCCACCAACAGCCCAGGATTTATGTATTTCCCTGTTTCATTTCAGTGGAGATACTGACAAAACCTAGACTGTTGGTGAATCTTGATTAGTGGTTAGGGAAACACTGTGCGACAATAATCATTCCTTAAAAGCAAACCAGTGTCAAGAGCCCTGTCAAAACCAGTTCTAGACAACTTACTTCAACTTATTTTTGGCTTTTTCGTTTTGTTATGCTTTTGGAGACTAATGTTAGAGGGATACTATAGTGCAAGCAATACAAATCTGTATTCTTAGAACTATAGCATACTCTGCCCATCTCCCTCCCACGCGACACTTCTCCCGCACTGTAAGGGTTAAAAAATAATTTTAACACTTTCCAGATTCCAGCGACGGTCTCCCTTGGCACTGGATCAGCACTTCACCTCCTTCAAAGTCACCTGGTGGACCTGTGGGATGATAATGCGTATGCACTGTGAGTGCCGTGAGCACATTTGGCCCTGATGATGGATGTCTTCATACACATAGGAACGTCCAGCGTCAGACTACCAAAAGGCACCTAGCAAGCAGGAAGTGCCTCTGGTGGCTGTTTAATTGACCGTTACTAGAGGCAGTCTTAACCCTGCAATAATTAACATTGCAGGACTAAGGAGGGCAGGGACATTGCACACAGACCACTTCAAAGACATGAAGTCGTCTGGGTGCTTATAGTATCCCTTTAAGTATAGGCCAATTTTATAAAGCTATCTTTGATAAGACTTCTGAAAGCCCATAGCTCAGTGGACAGACCTCCTACATGAGACACCATGCAGAGATAACAGATTAATAAAATAGTTTAAATAAGCTATTGGACGTGTGCATTTATAGTGTGCATTTAAAAGACTTTATAATTCATTCATATATAAAAAAAATACAACAATATTTTTAATGATATATTCAATTTAATACAGAAGTAAATAAAACATACAGTTATTTATTTGCTAGCACATTCAAAATCTAGGATGCAAAAGCAGTGATGTGTTTAATACATTGTCAAGGAGCCCAGTAGAAGGAGGAGAAAATAATTTAAAATGACAGCTGAACAATATGTTGACAATAATTGGAAATATTGCATTGGAACCTGTTGTAAAACAAAATCGGTCAGGTTTACATGTGTTAACCTGAAAAATAAACTATTTACAGAATGAAATCCTGAATTCATGTACTAAAAAATCATGAATTTATGCTCAGAGACATGTAGTAGACAGATATAAAATAAATAATTGACACACAATACAAACAACTATATTATAACAGTATTAAATACTTTATTTTCTAAATCTCTGAAAGCATGTTTTATGGAGGGTAGGTGCTAGTGAACCACATGTATTTAATTTTGCCCATTCTACAGATATGGGCAACAATTCAGTATGTGGAAGTAATCTTTTTTCCCCCCCACATAATACACATAATAATATTCACATATAACTTGTTTTTAAAATTTGACCATGTTTATTCATCATTAAATTTCTAATACAGCACATCTTGACTCAAAGGGAAATATCAGATGAAAACTCCGTGCATCTTTTCTACATTATAAAAGTTATATAAATATGTGTAATAAATCCACAAAATCACTCAACTTCAACTGCCCTCTTAAAAGTTTGCAATGACATCCAAATTGACATGGAACAAAGAGACTTAACTGGAGCTATTTTCCTTGATTTTGCCAAGGCCTTTGACACAGTAGACCATGGCGTTCTTTTGCAAAAATGTAAAAACTCAGACGTTGGTGATCGTCCACTAACCTGGTTACAATCATATGTTTCAGACCGATTGTAATATGTGGCCATTTCTGATAGCGCTTCTCTCCCTCTTCCAGTCACGTGTGGTGTTCCCCAATGCTCCGTACTCGGACCCCTGCTATTCACATGATTTATAAATGATCTGCCTAACGTCTGCAAATCCTCAACTGTACACATGTATGCAGACAACACTGTAATCTACACTAGTAAACCCAAGCTACCGCAGCTTGAGGCTGTGCTCCAAAACCAATTCACAGAGGTTGAAAAGTGGATAGTGGATAACAAATACTTCCTAAACACTAACAAAACTGTTACAATGATCTTTGGAACTGTACCTAGATTATGTAAACTACAAAATCAACAATTATGTATCAGAACAAATTCAAATAGCACAATGACAGCAGTCTGTTCTTTTAAATATCTAGGTATGTTGCTAGACCCCAATCTATCCTTTGGCCTTCACATTGAAAAAATCTCTTCAAAACTTTACCTAAAACTAGGTGCCCTGTACAGAAACAAATCCTGCCTTGGCCCTACAGTAAGGAAACAGGATAGTGCAACAAATGCTAATGCCAGTCATTGATTATGGGGGTGTAGAGTATGCACCCGCACGCAAACCCACCTTAACAAAAAAAATTTAAAAAGCTCAATTGCCCTGATGCCTCTCGTCTGCTCTCTGTAACCTCCTCCTTTGGACTCACACAGATTTCTTCCTCAGCAACTCACACTGCAGGAAACACTCTTGACCTCATCTTCACCAATCTCTGTACTACCTCTGATCTCGCCACTGCTCCATTTCCTTTGTCTGACCACCATCTGCTAACATTTAACATCTGCATACCCCATACCAAAATCTCACCACCGTCCACTCTCCAACCTCACAGAAACCTCAACTCTCTCGATCTCCAGCACTTCTCCACTAAACTCCAAACACTCCTTTTACCCATCTCAAATCACAACTGCCCTAACTCTGCAACCTCACTCTACAACTTGACATCATGGCACCTCCTACAGTTAAACCCAGCAAGCGCCCCCAACTACAACCCTGGCACACCAAGCTGACCCGTTACCTCCAAAAATGTTCCAGAACTGCTGAACGCTGCTGGAGAAAGTCTCACTTTGCATCTGACTTTGTCCACTATAAATTTATGCTGCGCTCCTACAGCATGGCTCTTTCCTCTGCAAAAGTAAGCTACTTCAACACCCTCATAAGCACACTGTCCCACCAACCCAAACACCTGTTTCACACTTTTGATGCACTTCTTCGCCCTGTGACTCCCCCTCCTTCCACCACCTTGTCCGCCACAAACTTTGCATCTCATTTCACTGAGAAGATCTCTACAATCAGGAAAGAGATCTCTAATCTTTCTCCGACCAGTATCAATACATCACCCAACCCCACTCCCCCTGTCATCCTAAGCTCATTTGCACCTGCTACAGCACAAGAGGTTTCTGCTCTGCTCCTGTCCTCCCGCCCCACCACCTGCTCCCTCGATCCTATTCCCTCGCATCTCATCCGCACTTTGTCTCCCTCTCTTGCTCTTCCTCTCGCTAACATTTTCAATCTCTCCCTTTCCTCTGGCACATTTCCCTCTGCCTTCAAACATGCAACCGTAACCCCAATTCTGAAAAAGCCCAACCTCGATCCCAACTCCCCATCCAACTACCGCCCTATCTCACTACTGCCATTTGCCTCCAAGATCCTCGAGAGAGTTGTCTACGCCAGATTGACAGACTTTCTTGAATCCAACTCTCTGCTTGACCCCCTTCAGTCTGGATTCCGCGCTGGTCACTCTGTCGAAACTGCTGTGACCAAAGTATCCAACGATTTAATTGCTGCTAAATCTCGCGGCCAATACTCTATCCTAATCCTCCTTGATCTTTCTGCCGCCTTTGACACTGTTGATCATCAACAGCTTCTTCACATTCTCCGTAACTTTGGTCTACGGGATTCTGCTCTCTCCTGGTGCTCCTCCTACCTCTCCCAGCGCTCCTTCAGTGTTTCTTTCTCTGGCTCTGCCTCTTCTCCCCAACCCCTCCCTGTCGGCGTCCCCCAAGGTTCTGTCCTCGGCCCCCTACTGTTCTCTATCTATACTGCCTCCCTTGGTAAACTCATCAGCTCTTTTGGCGTCCAATACCATTTATATGCAGATGACACGCAAATCTACCTGTCCTCCCCTGATCTCTCTCCGCCCACCTTGACTCGTGTTTCTGACTGCCTCTCTGCTATTTCCAACTGGATGGCTGCTCACTTCCTTAAACTCAACCTGTCCAAAACAGAACTTCTAGTTTTTCCTCCCTCAAGTGCTGCTACTCCTGTGTCTGTCGCCATCCAAGTCAACGGCGCTACTATCACCTCTACCTCCCAGGCTCGCTGCCTAGGAGTTCTTTTTGATTCTGATCTCTCTTTTACTCCCCATGTTCAATCGATAGCCAAATCCTGTCGCTTCCAACTCAAGAACATAGCGCGCATCCGCCCATATCTAACGCCGGACGCGGCTAAGGTACTGGTTCATGCTGTTGTTCTCTCTCGCCTTGACTATTGCAATCCCCTTCTCACCGGTCTTACATGTTCCCAGCTTGCACCGCTGCAATCTATAATGAATACGGCTGCGAGGCTTATTTTCCTGTCCGGTCGCACCTCCCACGCCTCCACGCTCTGTCAGTCCCTGCATTGGCTTCCAGTTAGATATAGGGCCCAATTCAAAATTCTGGCGCTTGCTTACAAATCCCTACATAATGCTGCTCCAACATACCTATCTTCCCTCATACACAAGTATGTCCCGACGAGACCCCTGCGCTCAGCCCAAGACCTACTCCTATCCTCTGCCCGGATCCCCACCTCTGATGCTCTCCTTCAAGACTTCTCCAGGGCTGCACCTATTCTGTGGAACTCCCTTCCCTCCTCAATCAGACTTTCACCCAGCCTCCATTCCTTCAAAAAATCTTTGAAAACTCACTTCTTTATTAAAGCGTATCAATTAAACTGTCAGCAGGTTTCTCATCCCCCACCCCATGACTCCGTTCCTTCACCTGTCAAAAATGACCTACCAAGCACTCAATAAACCCTTCTGTAACAAACTATTTAATTCCCCTACTTTAACCCTTTGTGTCACTATACCCACTCCCTCTAGCATGTAAGCTCATCGAGCAGGGCCCTCAACCCCCTCTGTTCCTGTACGTCAGTGGTCTGATCTCAATTATGTGTCTGTTAGTCCACCCATTGTACAGCGCTACGGAATTTGTTGGCACTATATAAATAATAATAATAATAATAATAATAATAATAATAATAATATAATTCATTCTGCCGCTTTGTACTAGAATGTAATTACTTTACCCACCACTGTGACATGTTAAAAGAGCTAAACTGGCTATCGCTAGAATCCCGACACACTCTTCATCTTTCCATCCTTTCCACATTGAAAAAATCTCTTCAAAACTTTACCTAAAACTAGGTGCCCTGTATAGAAACAAATCCTGCCTTGGCCCTACAGTAAGGAAACAGGATAGTGCAACAAATGCTAATGCCAGTCATTGATTATGGGGGTGTAGAGTATGCACCCTCACCCAAACCCACCTTAATAAACTTAATACGTTATATAATTAGTTCTGCCGCTTTGTACTAGAATGTAATTACTTTACCCACTACTGTGACATGCTGGAATCCTGACGCACTCTTCATCTTTCCAGCCTGGTGCATAAGAGCATTTCTGGGAAGCGCCCACCCTACCTGAGTAGAATGCTCTCCCCAGCTGTTCCCACCTCCTATAACCTCTGATCCAGTACTAGCACATATTTAGCTTACTGCAATACAATAATAAAGTGGCTTGATCCTCATTTTCCTACAGATCACCGCAATTATGGAATAACCTCAGGGACACAGTCAAATCTTCATTCAATCTAAAATCTTTTAAGATATCTATGGCAATATACCTCAGCCCAGAATGCACCTGTCATGGTTGAATATATTGAATACCTATTATGAATTACATTTATATATGTGTGTGTGTGTGTATGCATATATATATATAGTTTGTATATTGTATTTTTGTAATATTGTAACCTATTGTAACAATGCAATTTTTTGTGGACCCAGGACATACTTGAAAATGAGAGAAATCTCAATGTATCCATCCTGGTAAAATATATTATGAATAAATAAATAAATGAGAATAAATAAATGCGAAGGAATTAAATACAAATGCTCTAAACTAGGAGTATCACTAAGTGTGTTTAGTTCCTTAAATATTTGCCAGTAGGATAGCAAAGATTTATGGGAGGTGTAGTCCAAGAACATTTTACAGCTGCAGTTTAATAACCTGTTTCTGAAATAATTATTTATATTTTACAGAATGTAACCATTATGTTGTCCGCAGGTACCACGGCATTGTACTTATTCCTTGTTATGCACCCCTCTATTATTAGCAATTCACCCAGTCCAAAAACATTTGAAGAGATGCAGTTCTTCAATGGGAATAACTACCAGAAAGGGGTGGATTGGTGAGCATACAATTAATACTCGTGTGTCTATGTTGATGTTCAGAGCTTCAAAGTCTCATTATAAAACATTACTACATCAAACCTGTAAGCTAAATTACATAAGACACATAAAGTGCCACTCTTTTAAGCAGAACTGTTACTTTTATGAAGGTTTCACCATTATATAAATCTTGAAAATCGCCCATAACCTGTGTTAGGATTTATGTGTATTACTATAAAAATTAAAGGGTCATATATAGTAAAGGAACACTGTAGGCTGAAATGTTGCATTCTAATGAGAGAATTTAATACACACACACACACACACTTTTTCGGACAAGCTTACTTGTCTGCTTGCCAGATATTTCTGGCTATAATTTTAACCAGCTTCAGTGTTAGGCGGCTGGTTGTTCATTAATCAGCATGATGCACATAATTCTTATAGGAAATCACGTATTTCACCTGAGATGCAACCCCACATTTAAATTCTAATTAGTGTTTCAGTTTGCAATGTGATCGGTACCAACTGAAGGGAGCAGCTCTCTTAAAGAGCACTTGGTTCTGTAGCTTGGCACATTCAGAACACTTGGCAGTGAAAGTGTTCTTTAGTAAGGACACTGTCCACACAGGAAAATGGAGCTTTGACTGCTATCCGACAATTCAGTTTGCAGTTAAAACTGACTGCACAGTTGATGCACAGACAGAAAACACAGACCCCCCTCTCCTTTCCCCACAGGGAACCACCGTCATCCCTTTAGTGCTGGGAGCTTACCATAACAGGCCATGCCTCCAATCCTCCATGCAGACCTTCCTCCCCCTTCACTCATGAATGACAATGAGAAATGCAGAGGCAATAATTAATGATTATGACTGGCATTTCAGTTTAATAATGGAACTTAAATCTGCTGGTTTTCATTATAAAACTCCCCCTAAAAATGTATATTAAACAATGCTTTAATAGAGTACAACACACCACACCCCCATAAAATGAAAGCTCTGTTTAGTACGCATGTCCAGGAAGGTAAACACAGAAACAGGTCAGACATGTACAGATATACCTATTACATGTCTGCTTGTGTGTCTTGTCCTCATCATGAAAAAGTCTCAGGTGTCAGTAGCTAAGCTGCATTCGAAGAGGCTAAGGCATCCTGTTAGTATGTTAGTATTGACAATCTGTCTAGGGGGGCAGGGTTAGAGTGCACAATGCTACCAAAGTTTTTTTTACACTTGCAAAATGATCCAATTTGAGCATGCAAAAAAAATTATAGTGTATCAGTAAAGCTAAACCCAATCAAATACAGTTGTTTTTCGTGTCCATACTGTCTCTTTAAAGATTTGGCAATTGGCATTGCACTTCGTTTCAGTGCCGGCCTACATTGCTCACTCTACGCTTTTGATATTCTAAATAACATGCGCCAGGGATATAATTTATATAAATGACTGACAGGAAGCCATGATGGAGAGCCGCAGTTCCAGCATAGTGCTTAATTATAGGAATAACAACTATAGTATTAAAAACCATAGGAAGTGACAGCACCACTTTAAATAATAGTAAAAAAGAAGAAGTAAAATGATCTAACCTGGGGTACCAAAAAAAAAAATTTAGAAAACAAACAAGGACTGGGAATTATAACTCTAATCAAGTCACAACTGTGCTTCTCAAAGCCAGAAGCTCTCTGGAGCAAAGCAATATTCTACATTATTATAACAACAATAGAATGCGAATGCCTGCTCTCAGTCTTCAGCAGAAACACATTTTCTCATTTCCTCTCTCGTGGCTCAAAGATCATAACTAACCAAATATAAAGTGTTCTCCCAGGGGAATATTCGGAGTGTTTCTGAAAAACTGAACGTTCAGATATTATTTAAAGAATGAATGCTAACCAGATGACCAGCGTCTCCAGACTCACAAATGATCTTTATCCCTCTCAAATCAATCATATTTATCAAGGCTTTCTTATATAGGTCATTCCAGCCTCTTGCACAAGTCTGAACTTTATTCCATTAAAGTCAATTTATTTTACTTCTGTTGCCCATTGATTACTGTTCTGCTGGAAAACCTAACTTTTGCTAACCCTGGGATGCGAAATGAGCGCAAGGCACTGCTGGCTTGAGATGAATTACAAGTAGTACCTTAATCACTACCTCAGCTATTCTTAGTTGACATCAAATAACTTGCTTTTCTCAAGTCAGCCTTTTGGACCTGAAGTTAAATTACAGTACACAGGAGATCCAATACTCTAGGTTTATTTTATTTAATGCAAGCTTGTTGCTGTAAAAAGGGAAAAAAGATAAACTGATATAGTGTAAAACACAGTGACTTCATACATAAAACAGCAGGTTCAGCAGCAAATAAACACAAAGTAAAGGACATATCTAATAAATGGTTATCGTTATAGCAGAAGGCGTGCAAAGAAAAGGTTTGTGAGTATTTTGCGAGAATATTTATTTTATTATTATTTCAATATTTATTTTTTAGGTACATGGATTTTTTCCCTGTTCCTTCCAATGTAACTACAGATTTCTTGTTCGAAAAAAGCGCCAACTATTTCCATTCGGAGGATGCACCAAAGAGGGCAGCAGCTCTAGTTCCCAAGGCAAAAATCATCACTATTCTCATTGATCCCTCAGATAGGGCGTATTCCTGGTACCAGGTGAGAGGTCAACATTTATCATAAGTATTTTGTATGGTAGTGTGTGTAAATTCTACTGATAATGTGATTAATAACTAGTCAACACAGATTTCTTGAATACAATTGGTGGGATGAATTAAGTAAAATTATTTGAATAGATCAACCTATTTCCATAGTTACCAATGGAAAATTCCTTTTGTACGCTCTACTTGATTAGACCTGCTTTGTAAATATCCACCGATATATAGGTAAATATTAATAGTTAAAGGAACAATATAGTGTTATGAATACAAACATGTATTCACAGAAACATAGAATGTGACGGCAGGTAAGAACCATTCGGCCCATCTAGTCTGCCTAAATTTCTAAATACTTTCATTAGTCCCTGACCTTATCTTATATCTAGGATAGCCTTTTGCCTATCCCATGCATATCCCTAGCACTATGTTTATCTGTTCAATGTTTAGTTACCTGGTACCCCTCTAAACACATGAAAAGGTGTTTAAACTTCATTTTTTATTGCGTGACTTCATGGCTGAGATCATCAATCTCCAGGTTTTTTCATACGAAAGCACTGGGAAGCTATTGTGCATGCGCAGCAAAATGCCAAGCTTGTACCCGTCAGAATTTCCTCATAGAGATGCATTAAATCAATGCATCTCTATGGGGAGCATTCAGAGTCTCCATGCAGAGCGAAGAGATAGGAAGCATCTTTAGTGGCCATATGAGTGACAGCTACTAGAGGTGTTACTAGGCAGCAATGTAATGTAAACACTGCCTTTTCTCTGAAAATGTAGCATTACAATGAAAAGCCTGCAGGGTCAGGCTATAGACACCATAACCACTACATTAGGATGTAGTGGTTGTGGTGACTACAGTCTCCCTTTAAGTGAAACCATAACACTTTAAGTTGCTCTTTCTCCATCATGCACAGGTAAATTTGTCTAAATCCATTAAATCTTCTAAGTATGTCAGAGCGGTACATGAAAAGTGCTGTTCTGCATGTACTTTATCAAAAGAATCACCATGATTAATTAAGCTCCCTAGGAGGCATATAGATTGTACACCTTGTTAAAGTGATAGATATGGAAACTAAGTTTTCTATTAGGTTTCAGTGTTCAGATAGTTTACAATGTATTTTTACTTATTTTACTATATTTGCTACAATTGCCATAGTTGAAACCTTCTATATACAAATAAGTCAAATTAGAGAATGCGATTGTGAGTTATTAAACTCTTCTGCATTAGTTATCAATCTTGGATTGTTAAACCTTAGGCTACAAGAATCAAGCTATGACTATAGCTGGTGCGGGTGGCGGGTTAACATAAAGTTACCTGTGCTTTTTCCCATAATCCCTATTTATATCTATACAAATGGAGGTTATTTAGTTACTTCAATGGCCATTAGAGGGAATGCCCACCTGCCACATCAAGGCAAACAGTATTCAGCAACAGAGGTTTAAACAATCAGAACATGAAATGGAAAAAGCATTCCATAGGTGAAACGCCATCAACCACTCCTCCTGTCTCCCAAGGGCCCAGCATGGCCCAGGGTTATTCAACCGTTTTCCACAGCGGGGCGAGGAACAAACAGGACCACTTATGAAACGTACCAGGAACAGCCAACTGGGTGGAAAATGACTTTAGGCAGGCCCAGACCCCTAAGGAATGAGGCAGAGTCCTCTGTCTTGGTAAGAAAAACACATTTTTTTATTAAAACAAACTGTGCTTATATGATAATGCTAAGATGTTCTCAAACGGAAGAGTCTGATTTCTAAATCTTCTACATCCTTCAGCCATGAGAAAAAAGCCACATATGCACAATCACACGGATTACATTGATAAAGTATATAAAAGGATAGCACCCAATCATAACGTTCAGCTTTGACTTGTGGGTTGGATAGGTTATATATAGCCAGGTAATTCCGTAAACTCTGATTTGGAAATCAAATGACAAAATTCCAGGTAAACTATCCAAGATGTGACTGTAGTTGAACTGGAGATCAGCTATATTTAGTCTAACATTTGCATTCAGATCTCAATTTGCTACAATTCTGGATTATTGTAACCCTACTAAAATATTTGGCTGTATAAAATGAGTAATACTCGGAAGTTCCAGCCACAGAACGGGGAAATTGAGACCTAAAATACCCCCACTGACCTCTGCACAACAATGATACCCAGAGCCCAAATGGGATGCAAAAATAAAAAAAACAGTGACAGACAAACCTGCCCCAGGGCTGACGATCGGTGACATGTGGAGGCAAGCACGCTGCACAAGCGGATCCAATATGGCGGCTCTCCATGGAGGCTGCTCAGACTTCTCAGACAACTTCTCTAGGGACGCCGAAGACAATTACCTTACTGCTTCAGCCCCAATGCAGAGGGTGAAACAAAATAAGACAGGAGCTGACTCCGAACTGCTAACCACCGGGGTATTAAAAACCCTATTGGCAGATCTACAGAAGAACATCCTAACCGATGTAACTGCTCTCCGGTGTGAGCTACAGGGCTTGACAGGCCACATAAGCTTGCTGGAGGACTCCTCCCAAGATCACCAGCGGAACATTTCCCCAGTACAAAAGGCCATGCAGGACTTACAACAACAGAACCTGATACATGAACGCCACTTTGCGGCCCAGGATAATGCCAGACGAACACATAACTTAAAGGTCAGAGGGATCCCAGAGGAGGTGCCGGAGGCTGAGTTGCCACACGTACTCAGGCGCATGCTAACAGCCATATTGCCACCCGGACAGGCCAAAGCCATCACCCCCACAGACCTCTTCCGGGTCCCCAAACCCACCAAGGCACCAGCCACAAGGGATACAATAGTCACCTTCCAGAACGGGAAAGACAAAACAGCGGTCCTCTCCACCCTCCATGGTAAAACCCCCCTCTAGTTCAAGAATATGGTGCTGACTTTCTTCACCGACTTGTCCAGCAGAACCCTAGCATGGCGCAGGTCACTCCGACCTCTCACCTCCCTGCTTCAATGACATAACATCTGCTATCGATGTCAGCTCTCCCGAACACTCATCATACAACATAGAGATGACACACCTCCGTTCTAAGGCATTCAGGACACAGCAGATCTTTTGTGGACTCTGGGCATACCACAGGACTCACTCACCCAGGAGAGAATCCATGACCTAACTTCTCCTACCCGCAATTGGGATCCAGCAAGAATTGCCCCATTTATCCCACGAGGTTCCACACCAGAATCCTACGCCACAGTCACCACCTAAACAGAGACTACGGGCAACACACACTTAGTTATAATGCATTACGAAGTGCTTTTCTAGAACTAACGCAAACCATTTTATATAGAGGTGTTTAGTTAAAACTGTTCCTTTTATATTCTTATTTTCATTTCTAGTTTTACTTACCTCCAAAGCAGTAACTCATACAATTTGTAGAGTCACGCTAACAGTAACCTGATTTTCATACATATACTCTTGTGCATTTACTACAGTCACAAGCAAGGGTGGACACAGTCCTTATCGTACCATTAGGTTTCCATAATGCCACTTCTGTTAGCCCCCCCCCCGTGGAGCTCAGTTGCGCTCCTCCCCCACACACGATGCAAAATGGGAACGGGTACCTCATGCAATGGGCTAGGCTTGAGAAGACCTGATTTCAGTTTAATGCGGCCTACACCCCACCTAGTGATGGTAATTCCCTATCACCCAGGGGAACGACCGAGGGGTCTTATTTTATCTTATTTTATGCTTATTTTAGATTTAATCATATGACTGTATGCCAATCGCTTATATGCTTTGCATACATCACACCTACACTTCACACGCTTGCAAACTGTCATTTGACAGTTGATCATTTACTATGTTTAGCATTATTACTTTATTTAAAATGAGCGGCTCACTTGTGCCATAACACTGTAAAACTGATCTCATTATGTTTGCACATGTTAACGCTGCTAGGGCAACACAGGCATCGGCGACCCATCTGCCTTTGGGCCAAGATGACTATTTCTGCGATGTCTTAGCTATACACTAATTTATTGTCTGGCTAGCAGCATCTAATGAAAAAATTGTGAACTCCGCTTACCTTAGCACGCTACTCTCGCAAACGGCTGCAGAATGATACCTACACCATAGACAGCTCGGACCAACAGGTCTCTTAATCTACATACACTTAAAAATGTGCAAACAGTTCATTATGTTGACCAATTGGCCTAGTATGTTGTTCCTTACATTTTGACCTTATAACTATCTAAGTTTAATAACAATCTTCAAGTTAATTATTAAAAATTGTGCATTGTATTCCCATGTCATGCCTTACTATTTTGATGTTTATTACAATACCGCAGGTACATAATGTTGGGGCATGGCAAACGCATATGTAACTGTTTTTTTCTCTCCTTATGCACTCAAAAATAAAGAATAAAAAAAAAAGAGTAACACTCACATCAACTTTTTGAAATAAGGCAAACAAAAAAGCTATAATAATCAATTTATTAAATTCAGGTATGGGATGATTCTGGCTTTATGATGCTCTACCCCGACACTCTATTTTGTATTTATGGCACTAGTTATTATTCTTACATTCATCCATAAAAATTTATTAAATTTGCAATTACTGTGATTTGTTTTTTAAAACAAATAATCATAATGACCTTTATTAATCAGTGGCACCTCCAAATAATTTGTTTCCCTTATTCAGTTCAAACCTATGGTAATATAAATGTATTTTTATCTAAAAATTTACAGTACAACTGACTATGTAACCCATTCACTACACTCCAAAGACCTCTACTTGCAAAAGTAATTACATTTTTCACAAGACAGGAACATATTTCAGTGTGTCTGAAATTCATTTTTAAAGGGCGCTTAAAACGAAAGTATTGTATTGTAGCTTAATTTTATAAAGCGCCTAGAATGTCCACAACACCTATATAGCACAGAACAGTGGGGAAATATATAATCAACTCAAGTGATACAGACAGCCTGGAAAGGAAATTTGTGATTGCAAAAGTAATTCCTCAGAAAAGAACAAGATGTAACACTGTGGAAAAGCAGAATAGGAACAACAATCACACCTGGTTTATTATGTATGTAGTCAAAATATCAAAGGATGACAAATGAATCATTGCCTGTAGCCTTAATTGCTTTTTAGGTTGTGTTATCCAGATTATTTGTACTACTTATTTGTACTACTATTTGTACCTAATGTTTAGGATTATCCTAAATGTAATGCAATCACATGTTGTTATTATTTTATCATTATTTTATTATTCATATAGCGCAAGCAAATTCCATAGCGCTGTACAATGGCTGGACTAACAGACACATAATTGTAACCAGACAAGTGGACGCACATTAACACAGGAATTGAGGGCCATGCTCAATGAACTAACATGCTAGAGGGAGTGGGGTATAGTGACAAAAAGGATATCATACACATATGATGTATAATATTTATAAACTGAAATCATTGCCATGTTGAACCAGGCTGAAATTATTCATACAATATAACATGGCATTTTATCCTACTTACACTATCTATCAAACATGGAAAGACTAAAACAATAAAATGATCATTTAAAGGGACACTCCACTAGCCAAATACAAAATAAATTTAAATACTCACTGTTTACTACATACCCCAATAAAAATGTGAATGCATTTAATTACACATTTTTTCATTGGTTGCCTATATTAAAAAAGATTGCAAAACTTGTAGATCTCTTGTCTGCTGATTTTGCAAACCCTCCCCTTCTAACCCTGCCCATACTTTATGTGGCTGTCCAATCACAGACTTACTAATGCAGCTCAAATAGAAGTCTTTACAAGGCAGGTGTTCTGGGCAATTGCTGCCTTTTGAGTTTAACTCCACTGAGCTAACCAAACAAGGAAGTAACATGACTGGTTGTCTGCTTGAAATACAGGTTCATTTATAAAAGTGTCAGTTTATGTTGAAATCTGCACTCTAAAAAAAGAGGACACACTCTTCACACAAATCTTTTCAGCGAGCTAAAGATGTTTAGGGATCTGGAGTGTCCCAGTGTAAAAGGAGCAGGGAAGGACTATCCCCTACATCATCCATTCCTTCTCCTCCCACACCCATAAACACCATTTCAACTCTTTCAATTTCTATTCACACTCAATAGTTTGGTATCAACCTTAGCCAGCTCCATAGACCACCTTTTACAAACATACACATTCAGCTCTCAGACCAAGCAAGCTCTTTACCACACATCTCAAGAGTCTACAGCAGATCCCAATTCTCAAGGGGCAACTCTGCCACTTTTATAATTAAATAGACTAGCCAAGACACACAGTTGCAATATACAGCATACAAATGCAAAATACTCCTCTATAGCCTTTATTTTAACCAGGAACTAGGCTTAAATAGCACTAAAACAGTGTATACTATAATCATATGGGGAATACAGATAATAACAACAAATTAAAACTGTCAATAGCAAGGTGTTTAAAGGCACATACAAATATCACAATATTCTGCATACATGCCATAAATGCACACAAGAAAAGAAATGCAGTGTGTTTGTGTTTAAAGCTATAGAAATAAATATAATGGTGCATGTGTATGTTTGTGTTTATTTGTAGTAAATGTATTATGGAGTGTGTGTAGAAACATACATACATAAAGAAGTTGATGCCTATACAGTTTCAGGGGAGTGCCAATATGCAAATGTATGGTGTGCATGTCTGCATAAATGTAAGTGTGTGTATATTGTACTATTGTAAAGTGCTACGGAATTTGTTGGCGCTATATAAATGCCAATAATAAAATATATATATATATATATATATTCTGAGATGTTGTCGCTCATTAATATTTGCAAATCTAGCACATAACTGCTAAGTAAAAAGAACATTTTAGTTCAGAAATATGTTTCTAGTGTAAAGGTTAGCCATCATTGTTCATAATGCCAACTGGCAAAGTCAGCCTAGGACACAGTTTGCTATACTTGACAATATAAAAAACAGATAAAATTCGTATCTTGTAATACCTTTTTTATTGGACTAACATAATTTTTTAATGACAAGCTTTCGGGAGAACCTCCCTTTCTCAAGTCTGAAGCATTTCTGAGCAAGACAACACAAAGAATCTTGCTCAGAAATGCTTTAGACTTGAGAAAGGGAGGTTCTTCCGAAAGCTTGTCATTAACAAATTCTGTTAGTCCAATAAAAAAGGTATTACAAGATACGAATTTTATCTGTTTTTTACATCTACATCACTGGACTAATACGGCTACAATCTCTACTTGACAATATAAAGATAGGTGTGATCTATATTTCCCATAATCCTTTAGGTTGGCAATGCATCAGAGATAATGTAGTTACCAGACGTATTTTGTGCTAAAATTTGTCATTGCTTGCCTGGGGCTGGAAAATAATGCAGTCAGTAACGTATTGAATGGTGAAGTACAGTCAGCCTTAGTCAGTCGGGGTAACTAATGATGCTCATGCTGGGCCGGCTGTCATAGTTTCCCAGTTTCTAAATGACTGATCAGTTATAAGACTGCAGAGTTGCTATAACAATTGTTGTTCTTTTACAGTCACAGAATGAAACTTTGTCACAGCCACACATTACCAGCAGCAGGTGGAAGTTGCACCCTAGGCAGCCACTGGCTTCTTAATTTACCAGCGGCAAATGCAATATAGGAAGAAGCTGCATTTGTCATGCTCAGCTTGGCTGGCCGAAGATTGATTGTTAAGTGCAAGATCAAAAATGAACACACAGGTTGGGCAACTGATGTGCAGTACTGCATCCCCTTCCAAAGGGTTACTACATTACTGTATCAGCGGCCCTGATCCTGCATACTTGTCTATTTAACAATTAGCCCCTAAACCAACATTTAATCACATTTTTTTGTAATAATCATAATAAAATAAAGAATGTAACGGTTCGAGGGTAATGTATAAGCCCCTCCATCATCAAGAGTGATATATTGTTATACAAACAAATTACTAAAAGTGTGTTTAGTAAATGCCCCTGTATAATTGCGGTGTCCAACAAAATCTGCCTTAGCACAAAATTGAAAATGTATATTAGATCTTTTGCAATACAACAATACATAATGAGGTTTTATACATCTCTAGCGTTCCTCGGACAGATTTACACCTTCTCGTTAAACGCAACTTGAGAGCTTGACCTGCATTCTGCACATTAATGTCCATAAATCTTGAAATGTAATTCCAGGCATCCTTTCTGGTAAACAAGACATTGGCATTCAGAACAGGAGCATCACATTAAATCAAAATGCTCTTCCATTTTTGTTGTTTTATAGTCGCTAGCGCCAGGAATCCTGCAAGCCTTTTCATTTTCAGCTGGCAAGCTTATATTAACCTAACACTTAATGAGTCTCTTCAGTCTGGACAATACATAAAGGGTCTCTGCTTCAGAAGAGATATAAAACACACATTACACCTTCTTCCAAAGGCAACAACCTCTCATTATGACAGATGCTATTGTTCCTGACACAAATTTAATATGTTGTGATGGTCCTTGCTGTGTTCATCTTATTTTATATAAACAAAATATTAATAGAAAATGTGATTACAATGCATTAATACTTGTTTTGGAACAAATTGTCTTCTCTTCTTTAATGTTTCAAAGTGTATGTATGAAATACATAGAACAAGAACATAAAATAACAGTGGCACATATTTAAAAAGGTTAGATAGGGCCTATGTCCATTCTGTAAAATGCCATGTTTCTTTGCTTATTCGGAAGCATACAATCTTTTTTCACCATAAATTTTAGCGGAAAGAGATAGGAGAGTAACAAAATGAGATATTGCTAAAATTATGTATTAAAGGGAAACTATAGTGTTAGGAATAAAAAACTGCATTTCTAATGCTGTAGAGCCTCAGCAACACCCCTCTTGCGCCCACCCCCGATGGCACATAAAGGGTTAAAAACCTTTTATTCACTTACCCAGCGCTGATGTCCTTCAGCACTGCATCACACTCCACCTCTTCCTCCGATGTGGGGACCTCGAGGCAGTCATATTACTGCAATGTAAACATTGCAGTTTCTCAAAAAATGCACTATTTTACATTGCAGGACTAAGGGGGACAGGGACATTGCACCCAGACCACTTTGATGAGAAAAAAGAATGTCCATTTCATTTTAATAACATAGTAGGCCTGTTAATGTAAAGCAAAATGTGAGAATATGGCTAATGATCACTGTCATATTACAGTCTCATTACAGTCAATAATAAAGTCATCACAGACAAACACATGTTGTTTGTGACTCAAGAAAACCTTGAGAAAACAAAACCGGGATTTGATAGAAAACTAGAAAAATTTAAATTTCACATGTTTTGGCATTAAAATAAAATTTAAATTATTTAACTTCCCTAAGTAGTTTAATAACTGGCACTCCTGCTTTTTGACCTTGCTGGGCAGTATGTTTTACCAGTGTGATATTTTTCTCTGCAACAAATAGGTACAGAAGTCAATCTTATGTCAGATAATTGGTATAGACAGTGAGCTTGGTCCCACTCTTCTTACACTGCCACATCACAAAGAGCCAATGCTCAGTTCGATTTATGCAGATTATCTGCAAATATATTTAATAACCTGACTGGAGGAAATCAATTCAGAGGCTGACTGGGAAAATGAGAAAGTACAGAAATTTCAGACAGATCCGATGTTTAATCAAAATTAAACTAAACTCAAATCAAACCTTCACAAATTACAATCAGTTATTAAACAACACAAACGTTATACATTTTTTAGGGATAACCAAGAGCTGCAGACTGTGCAGTGTCTGGCAATATCCAGAAGTCAGAGCATCGCCATGGTAATTCGCTGCAACGCTCTGATTTACCAGACATTGCAAGACACTGCACAGTCTGAAGCTCACACCCGGTGGAGCTGCAGACTCTGCTGGCTCTCTGCCTCTCAGGGCAGACTGGAGGGGCCTCACCCCCTCCTGGTGTCGGATCCTCGGTGAGGGACCGAGGACCTGACATAGTCTGCCTGCCTTATGGTGAGTTAGGCGGCCGCTAGGCCTTAGGTGGCCACTTAACTCGCGTAATTAGAGAGTTGTCAGTCTGCTACAGTCCACCCCGTCAGAGTGTCGCCTGGAGCCGTGGCTCCAACTCGGGCTATGGACAGGTCGGCCCTGCCTTGACCCAGTCTCAACTTCTTAGGAGAACAAATTCAGGTGGGTCAAGGATATTCATCTGTTTGCTCATAAGCTTTCCCTACACATGGTACATGTAACTAAACTAGAGGAATAAAGTCAAGGGCCTTAATGTGGATATTAAAGATTACCAACTGGTTCAAACTTTGGTGGAACTGTTAGAAGATAGCAAACAAATGAATTTGGGATCTGGACCATTTACTGAGCTTAAGAAAAAAAAAGGTGAATATAACGTGCACTTGATGGATTTTAAATATATTGATATTTTTGTAGAATTGGTCTGTAAGAAAATTGAGTAATACTTGACAAACAGTAAGTCAAAATGTCAATGAGAATACTATCAGACAATTCTATGTAAAAGATCTTAAAATGATCCAATTAAGGGCTTTTTGGAAAAGTTAAAACTCCTCTTACAAACAAGACTAAATGGACTTAATGTTTAATGATTCTCCATGTATCGCTACCTTTTACAGCCTACCAAAAGTCCACAAGAAGCTATCTGTTTTGACTAGGAGATCCATTGTATCAGGGAATATCAACTAAAGCCATAATGTCATTGGTGATAAAGTTGCCCTTTCTATCTCAGAGATACAAGACTGGCACTTTATAAATTATTCATGATTAAATGCCCAGAAGGCTCTAAGTTATGTGGTCTTGATGTAGAGGGGTTATACAGCTCTATTTCTCATGACCGAGTTCTAGAATATGTAGAAACCTTTTTTAAAGAAAAAGGGGGTACACTTCGAGAAACATAATCAATTCATTATGGAACTATTACAGTTTGTACTCCTACATATTTCTGTATGTTCAATGGGACCTTCTACCACCAGATGAAGGGGAATGTGATCAATACTGCTTGTGCACCTTCATATGCCAACCTTCACCTGGGTTGCTGGGATGAGATGGTGGTCTTTACAGATGATAAGGTATCCCACAGACTCCATTTTATCCTGGAAAAGGTTTACTGATGATGTGCTGACATTTTGGATAGTCTCACAAGAAAACTTGTGAAAGCTTGTAGACTCTTTTAATAATTATTATTATTTGAAGTTCACAGAGGAGATTGGTAGCCTTCTTTGAATTTTATTGACACAACACTTACAATATACAGTGAGGGGAAAAAATATTTGAACCCCTGCTGATTTTGAACGTTTGTCCAACCAAAACAATCAAGAAAAACGCATGTAAAAAAAGTTATGAATTGATTTGCATGCCAATGAGTGAAATAAGCAGCAGGCGATCAAATACTTTTTCCCCTCACTGTATGAGAAATAAATGATTAAGACTAAGCTGTATAGAAAATTAACAGCCACCAATAGTCTGCTCAATTGGAAGATTTACCATCCCACCCCACTCAAGAAGGGGATACCAATGGAGCAATATTTACATTTTAAATGTAATTGCTCTGATACTGAATCCTTCAAAACCAAGGCTAGAGACACACACAAGAGGTTTAAGGCCAAGAGCCATCCTAATAGATGTTTAATTAGAGCTTATAATAGGGCCTTCGTGACTGATATGAAGATTATGATTGAAGAAAAGAATGCACCTATGAATCTACAACAGCAAAAACAAAAACTCTGGTGCATTGCTACATTTGATGCAGGATGGGGCCAGATAAAAAGCATTCTGGATAGATTTTGATTCTTCTTAACTCAAGATAAACAGCTGAGGGACGTGTTGTCCTTACATTTTTCAATTAGACACCAGAAGGAGTAAGAACCTTAAGGACCTGTTGGTTCGAAGCCACTTCCATTTAAAGCGATCTTCAAATAATTGTCTAACTAATACATTGGTCGATACATATCATTGCAGGAGATGTAAAGCCTGAAGCCATATTGAAGAAAAAAAAAACTCCAGAAGTTTCGCAAACACAGAGCAGTTCCAAGCAAAGTCATTTTTCAATTGCAATACAGCAGGATTGGTGTACTTGCTCACATGCGAATGTGGTTTGAAATATGTGGGGAAGATGTTTCACCCCTTTATTCACAGAATACACAAGCATGTCAATTCAGCAAGAACCACAAGACTCATTGAAACACGTATGTCAACCCATTTCAAACAATATCCGCACGTTGATCCTAGGGAACTGAGATATTCAGGAATTAGCTCGTAAAACAGGACCAAAGAAAATGATGTATGGATAAGAGACTAAGCAAAAGAGAGTGTTGGATATACTGCCCCCTACAGTTTGAATGAGAGATTTACATTCTCACCATTTATTAACATTTAAATAGAAACACATTTTATGTTTATTCATACAAAGATTGATTATGGAGAGTTACAGTATTAGACAAGACAGTGTATTTTGGCTATTTATTGCTCATTCGTCATCAATATGGGGAGAAGAATAGGGAATACATATCACCATAATTACAGTTTTTCACATATATATTTTTTTAACTTTATTGTGTACTGCATGATTAAGCAGCCTCTGAGGTTGTTCCACTCATGTAATGTTGATGACCGAGGTTTTAAATGGAAGAATTGTTTGTACTTTCCCAGACCTCTCATCACCACCTTCTATTGACATGTCAGTTACAGTAGGTGGGACCGCAGTCAGCCAGACTTAGCCACTTCCCAGCAATATATCTGCACTACCCTCTTGGGATACTCCCTCGTATTTTCAGCATGCCCTAATGGGTGTTTAGAATTAAATCATTGTTACACTATATAGAGAGGCGTACCTCTACCCAATAGGCTGTTACAACATAGGGGAGGGCAATAGGTTTTCTTCTGTCCAATAATTTTTACACAGGTACAGTTAGTTGTAACATACAGATGCATAAAGTAAACATAGGTGTTTAACTGGTTATCATTCCTTGTGGACAGATATTTTGCTGTGGCAAGTTGATCACAATCCACAATTGCACAATCCTGGTG
This sequence comes from Pelobates cultripes, assembly GCA_933207985.1. Classification (NCBI taxonomy): domain Eukaryota; kingdom Metazoa; phylum Chordata; class Amphibia; order Anura; family Pelobatidae; genus Pelobates; species Pelobates cultripes. Next base: position 111,579,231 of record OW240917.1, on the reverse strand, counting down.
AACCGCGGGTGCGGACTCTGCTTAGGAACTAAAGCCTTCTGTAAACTACTCAAAGACTGGTACTGTAGGTTGTCTCCCTGTTTTGAGACAACTAAGGTATGTGTTAAATCTATAGGGCCAGTCTCTGCTGTTAGGAGATTGCTCTCATTTAAATTTGATTGTTTCTGATTTGTATCATTTTAGGGGCAGCTTTATTTTCCATGTAGGTTGCCTCCTTTCCTTTTAAACAGCTAATATTGTCTAGCATAGGGATCTTTTTTTTTTCCTTTTCTCCTCTGTTCTCTTTACAATTATTGCTCTTGTTTCAAAAGTGAATCTAGAGATTTCTCACACATTTTGATCTCTAGAGGTAGGGCATCCTCCTAATCTTAATATAGCTGTCTCTGCTTAACAACTGTGAATCGGACTCCTATCTGAGCACCCTATGGAGTCACTCCAACCACTGATATATAAACATACAAGAGTGCATATACATTTTATTGTAAATAAATAATCATAGTTGCACATGTTGTTTGTTTGTTTTCTTCAACAGGCTGTTAATTCCCATTCTAATTTTGTGTCTTTTATTTTACTGCAGCTGGATATTAGGCAGTTCTTTTAGTGGTCTAATTGGCATCTCAATAATAAGGCCTACTGAGACTCTAGATACATTGTTTATCCTGAAAGCTGTTAATTATTATCTATAAACCCCCAGTTCTCAATCTATATTTCATTTCATTTTTCTACTTCATACATCTGTGCAGTCTGAAGAACTTCCAGTTTCTCGATTCCTTAGTGGGATACTTCTCAAAATCTTGGTGTTCACATTTAAAAGCGCTGGATTGCACTGGTACTATCCCAATTGACAAACCTAAGCAGTTTTTTCTAGACTCGGTGGTGATTTTGAGATCTATTTGAAATAACATTTAAACTTAAATTACCCTGTAAGAGACATAGTTAAGAACGATAGTGCTTTTGTGACTTTTTTTGGGAAATATGAAATAATGTTTTAATTACAACCTACAAATTATCTCATTTTTAATCCCTTCAGCTGTGATTCAAAAAATACACAAGATATTGTGCATTTAATAACTATCACTCTGAACCGAATTCAGTGTCACTATATTCAATCAGTATGGTTTTCAGAAAACATTATTGGTTTATAACTGGCTTAGTCAAAGACGTTTATCCACAGCAGTAGTGATGATGTCAGGTGGCACGTGGCATTAACTTTGTGTTCTAAGTCAACGTTGATATTTGTATATATTTAAGGTTTTTTTCAGTGCCGATGTTCAGGGTATAATGGACATGAGTATTTGTTGGGTCATCTCTTTGGCTAAGTTACACAAACAGTACAGATTTGTCTTATATTTCCTTGAATTGATCAACCAGGAACATTAAGTGTTGGTTATGTTACTTGAAAACATCAACTCAGGGAGATGTTTGACCTGCTCATATAAGCAGTCTCAATTTTTTTGGGGGGGGGTTATTAGTTAATTTGTTGAAAAATGCTTTTTTGGGGGTTTTATCAAGCCCTTTTTTGCTGTTGAATTTCAGAAGTGTACAATGCTTCCTTTACTTTGTCGATAGATTTTTTTTTTATCAGCGTGATTGTAATTAGTTAATCTTGTTCTTTATATACATATCAATACTAATTTTAATTATATTAAAATATTCTTAGAGATAATTTATACATATAACTCTGTATCAGACAGTGGTAACCATTTATAAGTGTGTGCTACTACTTATCTGTTTACTGTTTTTCACTTTGTATGTGTGTTGGCGTGGCTCACATATGTGATTGTAGCACCAATTTTATATATTTTACCAATTCTTTTATTTGTAACTTTTAATGCTGTATAATTACCTGACAGTATTCTGTAATAAGCCTCCAGATGTGATACAGAGTTTGTGTTAAATAATACATTATTTAACAGATACATCAAATAAATATTTCTATATTCTCCCCTCTACCCCCCACCCCCTGATGTTATAGAGAACCTTGCCAGTTTATAGGTAGATGTAACAGATGTAAATGAACAAGAAACAGAGTGGAGGATGCAACACTTGGTACTGAAAATGGAATATTGTAAAGGTGAAATATCACCTGTTATAAGACTTAACTTTTAATAACTCGTAATATAAAAAAGTCCAAACAGGACTGGTACAATAACTAACCACAACCAAGACAAATAGAACTATATACAAAAATGACAAAAGAACATCTTATAAAAACAACACAAGCTGTCCCACTAGTGTCAATGGTGTAATTGACACAGCAAAGAAATTCTTATACGAGTACACGGTAGTAATTAATATACTTGGGTTGATAACTTGTAATGGTAATTGTATATGATCACATTCACACAGACATAGTGGCTCCTAATAAGTCTCAATAAATCACTGTTTAGTAGACATTTGCCGAGGACTAGGTGTAAAATTGCTAATGAACACACTCATGCAAAAGTTGGTGTGATTGTATCAATGTCTAAAGTAGATACATTTAAACGTTTGTAAAAGTAACAATAATTGTTACCACAGTATTATAAAACGTAGCTAAATATCCTACTGGTTTTTAGGGAAACAAGAAATGTCAAACCTGATAACTGGCCGTACCAAAACAAAAGTACGGTTGAAAAATGGGGATAAGGGCAATAGAGGGAAATATGGGTTTGATGACTTGCCCTTTAGTATTTAGAGGGCACCAGGAATAGGGGGGATAGGGAATTGAAGGGGGTATAGGAGTAGATAACTTTCCCTATTGTGTCTTCGTGGGCACCCCTTACCCCTAATACAAGACTGTTGGAAAATGCTCGTCACACCAACCATCCATGTAATGAAAAGTCTAAATGAAACCTAAATGCCCTTGCCGCCACCCAAATAAGTTATTGCCATGCCAAAAGGATCAAAGTAATATTAGATCTTGAATGCCAGATTGCAATTTAAAAGAAAATTTTTGTGGGAACAGCAGAGCCTCTGGCCCCTGACGCGTTTTTTGCTAGTTCAGCTCATCAGCTCATCCCCCTCTGATGCCATGTTTCTGAAGAGGGGTACATAGTAAAGGAAGAGGGAATGATTATTATCATTGGCATTTGTATAGCACCAACATATTCCGCAGGGCTTTACAGTTGTGTTAAGGGGACCTAAACAAGAAATGAGACAAACTAGTACAAATTTTGACAAGTTGAGGAGTACCCAGCTCAAATAGGTTTATAATCTAGAGGAGGTGGAATTTAAAAAAACAATAGGAAGAGCGGTGTGGGCAATTGCAACCAAGTGACAAGGTGGAAACATAGCAGTATTGGAAGGTGACAGTGAAGTGGAAAAAGGACCCACTAATAGGATGAGAGGGTAATGATAGTTACCCTGGGAATCCTAGGCTATTCCAAAGAGGTGGGCTTTAAGGGGCTTCCTAAAAGATTGAAAAGGGGGACAGGCTGTTTTATAAGAATAGAGTCCTATAGAGCTTTGTAGGTCAGAATTTAATCCTGTAGGGTACAAGAAGTGTGACAAAGGGTGACTTATACAAGGAGTGACTGGAGAAAAAAAATTAGTCTGGCAGCAGCATTTATTACAGACTGCAGGGAGGCAGTAAGGCAGAAAGGATGAGAACCATGAAAGGATAGTGTCACGAAGACCAAGGATGTGAGTTTGGAGATGAAGAGAGTGTGATTAACACTGACAGCACTGATTGCTAGAAGAACTAGTAGTGGCTTTTGGATTTAGCCCCAATTAGATCATTAGTTATTTTAGTCAGAGCAGTCTCAGTAGAGTAGCGGATGCAAAATCACCAACCCTCTATGGACTCTCCAAATTTCTGTGATTAGCACCGTAGCAATGAGCCAGGGTATTAAAAATCCTTCAAATCCCCACCATTTATTTTTTACAAAGAGAAAAAATGTGAATACTCTTATATTGTCTGTGAATTATCTTATATTTTCTGTTTCCAATAGGTTTTCATGGATTTATTTAATGGATGATAGGTATATAACAGGCAGTAAATAGGTGGAATAAAACATCCTAACAGTAGTATTAAACCCTCTATGAAACTCAATATTTAGTCAATTAATGTCATTTATTTTTATTAACATTCTCTAGACTTGTCTGGGACCTTGGCCACTGGCGCACGGCCCCACTCACTTACTCCTTGCTGACCCCAAGAGGGTCAGCATTTACCTTTTCTCCTCTCTCCCTCCCACTCAGTTTTTCTTCTCTTTCTCACACAAAGCATAACACTGTCAACAACTAACATGCCTCATATAACCATAAAGTTCTTAAGGGGTAAGATCCATATACAGTCTAAACACCTTCCACTCCTACCACTACTGCTAGACCCTAGCAGTAGCTTGATGGCTAATATACATAGATGGACCATGGTCAGGGCCAGGCTTATTGCCCCTAAAGGAGCCTTGGCTAACAGATGGAAACATTCCTCTTTTTAGAGGAACCTGACAGATCATAAATCCACATATTTAGTACAACCGTCAATTTGTATTACTACAAGATTGCATTCTTTTACTTGACGTTAGTTCTACATTGTACTGCAACTCTGATCTCTGTATCATGACCTTTGTATCATAATGTCCTTACTATTTGAAAATGTACAAATAAAGGATCTTTAAAAACAAAACATTCTTCTAGACTTAATATGATTTTTGAAAAAAACATTCTGGCCATAAATTAGAATGTATCTTTATAATTATAGCACAAATGAGATGGTAGTGTTTTGTAAAGACATAAAAAGACAAAAAAAATCTTGAACACACAAACTATTTAAAATGTATACATTTTTCATAAAGCTGTCCTTTTAGTGTCTAATCCATGCCCTTAAGGCTTTCCAGATTTATTTTGCTAAAGGCAGAAGTTAGTGATAATATCTTAACTGTAACGCCTGTCTAATCTATTTGTTGCAGCATCAAAGAGCCCACCAGGATACTGTGGCTCTAAAATTCAGCTTCTATGAAGTGATAACAGCAGGAAAGGATGCTCCTTCAGATCTACGGTCCCTTCAGAAGAAATGTCTGGTACCTGGATGGTACGCTTTACATATCGAGCGATGGCTTCAGCATTTCCCATCCTCACAGGTAATGGCAAATATATTATTTTAAGTCAACAAAAGCATTATACTCTTATTTTCCTTTAGTATATGCAAAGGTTTTGTAATAATTTTAGTGTGTTGGAAGAAGATAGTACACAAAGAAATCATCTTGTTATCCTTAGAATTCAATGTAACTGACAACTTTGGATACTTTTTAAGAGAAAATGTACAGAGTAGAGGATTTATTCACTAAGCTGTGAACTGCAACGAGTTGACAATCAATTTCTCAAATTCTAAAATATATCTAGTGTAACTTTTGTAAAATTTTACAACTCTTCATGCTTTATCAGAAATTTTTTTCACTTATTAATACATGAGAGACTGTTGTAGTGATTAAGTCATGGCTTAACTGTAATTTCAGAGCATTGACCCTGTCATGGTTTTACAGAGACAATACAGCCCTACAGTGTTCATTTCGGTATTAAGAATTTGTGTATTTTCTCTGGTTACTGTGGTTCCAAAATCTTGAAAATGTGGAGTATTTGTATTTTTTTGCAGAGAATGTCCAAAGAGATATGTCCATTTCCATTATATAACTAAGAGGGTGGGGGGAGAAGAGGGTTATTTATTTTAACACCTCACTTCATTTGTGGTATCATGTTTCTATTTGGAAAACAAAATAATTGAAAAATGGAGGGAAGCACAACCAGATTCTTTTTTTTTCAATAAATGTGGTAGTGTCACGTATTCATCCACACATAAAAATGTGGTTAATGGCATTTACTGTCCTGACAGGAAAAGTTGTGCCGAGCAACATTACCGTCCTGATAGGAAAAGTTGCGCCGAGCAGCAATCATGCACATGGAAACCTGGTAATTACTTTTGGGGTCAAAGGCCGGTCATTGCCAATCAATTGAACATGAGGGTTTAGCTGAGCAACAATCATGCACATGGAAACCTGGTAATTGCCTTTGGAGTCAAAGGCCGGTTACAGACAATCTGATCCACAGGAGGGGTATTTAAACCCAACTCTCCTCTTGCTCATGGCCTATCGTGGTTTCATGCCGAGAGTGCATTCCTGATCTTGATTTTCTGGTATTTTACTTTGGCTTTGTTTTGACTTCCCTGATATCTGATATCCTTGACTTTTGGCTTTCCCTCATCTTTGTGTCTGATTCTGTCCCTGACCTCGGTAAGTATTTTGACTATTCTTGGAGACGTTAAGTCTGGCCATTCTAAGGTCCGGTTATATGTTATCCTTAGAGTGAAAAAAATAAGAGCAAGGGCTGGGCCACAGTAAATAGTAAGTAAATATTGTCCAATTCCAATGATGGAAGTAAATATAAAAGAAAGTCCAACCTAGATATCCTCACTGACGTCTTTAAAGTGCTGTGTACAGGGGCAAGGTCCTCGGATGTTTTGTAGTTCCACTTATATGTAAAATAAAAGAAGAGGGACAACCAATAGTGCAATATGTATAGCTCAGATGAGAACACTGGATAAAGAAAATGGTAGACAACTCACATTTGCAAGAGCTATATCCAGCTCTAGGGTAAAGTGCGTACAGCGGTTTAATCCCCGCTTGTGGGATATATGGTGAGTACCTCTCCGTCACTGGTGTCCAATACTCAAAAGAGAGGAGATAAAAGAGACGGCCAATAGTGCTCTCTGTATAACAATCTCAGTGGTAATTAATTAAAATGGTACTTACTTATTTCTTATATGTTATCCTTAGCCCTAGGTGTGACACAGTACTGCGTGCTGGATCAACTTGTAATACTGACAAGTAGCACTTTGGTGCATTTATCTCTAGTTGTGTTTCCCTCCATTTTTCAATTGTTGTGTTTGCTGTTGTACACTGTAGGAGCCACAGTGAAGGAGGGACAGCAGCACCATTAACTTTTGGTATAATTATTTGCTTTTTTCATGGCACTATGGTAACCATAGCTTCAATCCATTTTGTATGTTTCTCTTTGGCTGATTATTAATAGATGCATTTCAGCATTGTTATATTTTTATATAGAAGTAACACCTCAGTATCCTGGCTAAAATCTATTTTCAGTGTCTTTTCATCATATACGCATTTACAGTAAATCTGTTTTGATTGCTATTAATTACACTTTGGCACAATAAACCTCATTCAAACAGGTTTAAAAATAAAAAAGCAATTGCTCTAAAATGTAAATATAATCTAGACAACACTGCACTAGGTGTTGTCATTCCAATCTATAATAATATCTAAAAATGTCTCTTCATACCTATTGACTCAAGTAAATCCTGAATCTCACGGCATCTGATATTACTAGAAAAATATTAGAGATATTTCAAAATAATATGGCATAAAAACATAAAAAATCTAGGAGTTGTCAGCAGAATGTCAGAAACACAGCAAGGAGGCAATACATCATTTTCATTCCTTTCTACAGACAGATGGTACAAGTCAACGAGACAGTTCCATCCTGTGCTGGTATTTCTGTCTAATCATCTGAGTAATACTGCCATGTTAGTCACAGCATGCTGTGGGCATCTCCAAAAGACATAAAAACAGGGGGAGGGGAGGATAAATATTGCTCAAAATTGCTCCTATGTTGAGGTGTACTGAAAACATTTAGGGTTTTTTTCTGAAAAAGAGTAACAGGGGATGTTTATGAAAATGTAACATATGTTTTACATTACCATTAATTTTGATATTATTTAGGTAGAAAGTGGCAATTTCTTCACAAGACTTCACAAACATCTATAACATAAACATACTCGCTTAGTGAGAAAGGGATGTCAGACAATGAATCAGCATAGTTGTAAGTCTTCCTTTCATTCTTTTTGAAAATACATACAGAAATGGTTGCAAGTTTATAATTAATTTAGGAGAAAATATACATGAGTAAAAAAAAAAAAAAATACCGACATTAAAATGTGATAGTATTAACTTTCATCCATAAGCCTAAATACAGCACTATGCATCCTTAGTCACATCAAAGACTAATGGATACATACACATTAATTTTAAGTATCCCTTTCTGGCTACTGAAGGACTAGTGGGACCACCTGTCCATTAAACAATCTTTAAAAACTGATTTTAAAAGAGTAACTATGACAGATGCCATTTATTTATTTATAAAATATTTTACCAGGAAGGATACATTGAGGTTTCTCTCGTTTTCAAGTAGGTCCACAAAACACTGCATTGATACAATAGTTACATAGTTACATAGCTGAAAAGAGACTTGCGTCCATCAAGTTCAGCCTTCCTCACATTTGTTTTTTTGCTGTTGATCCAAAAGAAGGCAAAAAAAAAACCAGTTTGAAGCACAATTTTGCAACAAGTTAGGAAAAAAATTCCTTCTTGACCCCAGAATGGCAGTCAGATTTATCCTTGGATCAAGCAGTTATTACCCTACATTGAAAGATTATATCCTTGAATATTCTGTTTTTGTAAGTATGCATCTAGTAGCTGTTTGAACATCTGTATGGACTCTGATAAAACCACTTCTTCAGGCAGAGAATTCCACAACCTTTCCTTTGCTTTAGACGAAATCTTCTTTCTTCCAGTCTAAACGCATGGCCTCGTGTCCTATGTAAAGTCCGGTTTGGGAATAGATATCCACACAATGGTTTGTATTGGCCCCGAATATATTTGTATAATGTTATCATATCCCCTCTCAGGCAACTTTTTTCTAAACTAAATAGATTTAAATTTGTTAACCTTTCTTCATAGCTGATATGTTCCATTCCTTTTTATTAATTTTGTAGCCCGCCTCTGCACTTTTTCTAGTGCCATAATATCCTTCTTTAGAACAGGTGCCCAGAATTGCACAGCATATTCAATATGTGGTCTTACCAGTGATTTATAAAGAGGCAAAATGATATTCTTGTCCCGAGAATGAATGCCCTTTTTCATGCATGACAATACCTTACTGGCCTTGGCCACTGCTGATTGACATTGCACATTGTTGCATAGTTTGTTGTCTATAACAATTCCCAAGTCCTTTTCGTGTGTTGTTATCCCTAATTCGCTTCCATTAAGGGTATACGTTGCTTGTGTATTCTTTACGCCGAAGTGCATAACTTTGCATTTTTCAACATTAAATTTCATCTGCCATTTGAGTGCCCAGTCCCCCAGGCTATCTAAATCCCTCTGCAGCAAAGTAATATCTTGCTCACATTGTATTGTTTTACAAAGTTTGGTGTCATCTGCAAACACTGAAACATGACTTTCAATGCGGTCTTCAAGATCATTTATAAACATGTTAAATAGAAGGGGTCCCAGAACAGACCCCTGAAGGACACCACTTGCCACCTCTGTCCAGCTTGAAAATTTACCATTAATGACAACTCTTTGTACTCTGTTTTTAAGCCAATGTTCTACCCAAGAACAAGCATTTTCATCTAGACCGATTTCCTTGAGTTTGAACACTAATCTAATGTGTGGAACTGTATCAAATGCCTTGGCAAAATAAAAATAGATCACATCCACTGCAACACTCTGATCTATGCTTCTACTTACTTCTTCGTAGAACGCAATCAAGTTAGTTTGACATGACCTGTGCTTCATAAAACCTGATAACCACGTTCTTCACAAGGAATTCTTGAATATTATCCCTTAATAACCTTTCAAATATTTTATCAGCCACAGAAGTTAAGCTCACAGGTCTATAATTTCCAGGCAAGGATTTTGAACCCTTTTTGAATATAGGAACCCCATCTGCCTTCCTCCAATCCTCCGGAACACTTCCTGAAAGAAAAGAATCTTGAAAGATTAAAAACAGAGGTTCACTTATTTCTACACTTAGTTCCTCAAGTACACGTGGATGGATACCGTCAGGCCCTGGAGCTTTGTTTATATTAACCTTCTTTAGTTGCTGCAGCACCTTGTCTTGAGTTAAGCAATTACAATTATTCTGCAAGTTTTTAGTAGCAATCATTTGCACATCTATTGCCATGGGTTCTTCCTTAATATATACGGAGGAGAAATAGTTATTTAAAATTCCTGCCTTAAGCAGGATTTGTTTCTATACAGGTCACCTGGTTTTGGATAAAGTTTAGATGCAAGTTTTTCTATGTGGAGGCGAAAAGATAGATTGGGGTCTAACAACATACCCAAGTATTTGAAAGAGTGGACTACAGTCAGTGTGCTATTTGATTTTGTTTTGATGGATTGATGGGAATTGTGTAATTTGTGTAATTTAGGTACACAAATCAAACAGCACACTAACCGCAGTCCACTCTTTGAAATACTTGGGTATGTTGTTAGACCCCAATCTATCTTTTCGCCTCCACATAGAAAAACTTGCAAATAAACTTTATCCAAAACCAGGTGTCCTGTAGAGAAACAAATCCTGCTTAAGCCCTACAGTAAAGGAAAAGATTGTACAGCAAATGGTATGTTGTTAGACTAAGCCCAAATATCATTGTGACAGTTTTGTCAGTGTTTAGGGAGAGTTTGTTTTTTGTGATCCACTTTTCTACCTCTGTGAACTGGTCTTGAAGCACAGCCTCAAGCTGCGCTAGATCGTATTTGCTTGCATTGATTACTGTGTCGTCTGCGTACATGTGTACATTTGAGATTTGCAGACATTATAAATAATGTAAATAGTAGGGGGCCAAGAATGGAACCTTGGGGAACACCACACGTGACTGGGAGAGGGAGTCGCTGTCAGAAATGGACACATATTGTGAGTGATCCGATACATATGATTGAAACAAGGTTAGCGAACAATCACCAATACCTGAGTTTTTTAGCTTATGCAGTAGAATGTTGTGGTCTACTGTGTCAAAGGCCTTTGCAAAATCATGGAAAATATCTCCAGTTAGGTCTCCTTGTTCCATGCCAGTTTGGATGTCATTGTAAGAGGGCAGTTGTAGTGGAGTGATTCGGGCGAAAACCTGATTGATCAGGGGTCAGATAGATTGTTGGTAATACTCACATATTTGCATATGGATGCATTTTTCTAAGACTTTTGACAATACTGGGAGCACCACTTTTATGGATAGGCACTACTCTTGCAGTCTTCCAAAGTTTGGGTATGTATCCAGACACCAAGGATTCGTTAATTAGAGTTGTGACAGGTTTGGCAATTGCCGGCACACTGTGCTTCAACAGCATTGCTGGGATTTGATCAGGTCCAGACTGGTTTTTCATGTTTAGATTATTAAGGTGTTTCTTAATGACACTAATAGGTAAAGGTCTAAAATTGAACTTCTCTATATTGGTTCTTTGCAAATTTAGTGGGGCCTGATCCACATTTGTAGTTTCAGGATGCGTGTCATTTATTAGCTCGGCAATCAGGTTGGTGGTGCATCCGAGAAAATAATTGTTAAAGGCATTTGCTATATCTAAGGGAAGTTGCAGGGTTTGGTTATCTACTTTGACAGTGGAGGATTGGGAGTGGATTGGGGGAGTTTGTAGTTTATTTATGACTTTCCAAAAGTTTCTAGGGTTTGATAGGTTATTGTTCAGATTTTCACAGAAATATTGGGCCTTGCCAATTTTGTTTGTTTTGTGCTTATATGTCTCCAACGTCTATATGCACAGTGATCGTTCATAGAGCCAGTGCACTTGAACTTTGACCACAATGAATCCCGAAACTGGTACATTTGGATGAGGTCAGCTGTGATCCAATTCATATGTGCCCCTTTTACTCTCACCTTACACAGCGAGGCATGCAAATTCCAAACTTGTAGTTCAGACTGAAAGAATTCAACTGCACAGTCTAGATCTGAGATAAGTTGTAATCTGTGCCATGGGAGGTTCTTGATGTAATTTAGAAAGGATTCAAGATTACATTTTTTGAAGGACCTGTTGATTTTAACCATGGGAGAGGATTTAGTAGCCTTTATTTTGCACACGCAGTACACTAAGCAGTGGTCACTGAAACTGTTAGGGAGAACACCTGCCTCCTGGATTCTATCAGGAGAAGTGGAGAGAATCCATTTGAGCCGAGTATGGTTATGGCTTTTAATGTTTATGCGAGTTGGGGAGAAGATTAGTTGCGTTAGCTGCAAAGCCTTAAACAGCAAGCAAGAACTAATATTTTTAGGATTCAGCCAATCAATATTAAAATCTCCAAAGATCAACTGTTCACTTTTTGGATTTTGAGCTATGGTTTCAATAAGGAGATGGGCTGTGTCAGAAAGGGAATGCACTGGGGAGCTAGGTGGGCGGTAGATAACTGCAACAATGGTTGATTAAAGGAATACGTTAAGCTACATAACCACTAGAGCAAGCATGAGTGCACTGTGAAGCCCCTCTCATATAAGTTGTTAAACATATATCAACAGGGTTTTTTTTTTGCTAATTTGAGAATTTAAAGTTATTTCCAAATTAATTTCAAATTTAAGGGCAGAGAATTTTGACTATTTTGACATTAAATTTGAAATTCACTTTGAATACTCACTTTAGCAAATCAGCCTATAACAGTTTGATTTTTTTGCCAGAGGTCTACCTTGCATGTTTACACATCTCCATCCACATCCAGAAGCTCCCTTGAGCGAGCTAAGCACACTTAGGAGCTCTCCACTTTCCTTCAGCTAGACATGGGGTGATGAGCGGCACCTAGCTGGTCACAAGTAAAATTTAATCTGTAACTTAACAGCATTCACTGTTTGGGGAAATCCTAACCTGGTATAAAAAAATGTTAAGAATAAAAAATAGTATAACAACATAATAAATTTAAAAAACTATTTTTTTCTGAAAAACAGCAAAACATGATTCAGTAGAATAATAAATAAAGGTCTGAAAGCTTTATCCACGATATCCGGTAGCATGCACTCTTCACATAAATTTAGAATAGCATTCTGTACCGCCTGTAGAATAGGACTCTAATGTCCTACTCAGTTATCGATCAACACTATGAATCACTGAAGATGCTTTTTGGATATTCATTGCACCAACTGGGGAAGAGAGAAGAGAAGGGTTTGGGTTGTTAGAAACAAACTACTGCATGTTGTTTAACACATATTTAACTCACTGTGTTCAATGGACTGATAATAAAACTCATATATTTTTTAGGTCCTTATTGTTGATGGACAACAGCTACGAACGGACCCAGCCAATGTTATGGAAGAAGTTCAGAAGTTTCTGGGAGTGTCACCTCACTACAACTACTCAGAAGCACTAACGTGAGTTGTTGTTTTTTTTTGGGGGGGGGGGGGTTTAAGGCTTTTTGTTATCCATATGTCCAATTTTGAAAAATACATTTGACAACGTTATTTATTGTACATTTATCATCTCTCTCATATGTGTAGATATTGCCACTTTAGCATCAGTAACAGAAATATTAACATAAATAACACACTATTAGCAGACAACTGTCATTCATGCTTTATTTTTAAAGGGAGCAGAAAAATGCCACATCAGTATAAAATATGGATGATACACAGCCCCAGCTATTTACTAAACAGGAATGAACCATTTAGTTGACAATTTATAAACTGATAGCAATTTTCCAATCCCACCTGTAAGGAACCACCAGTGTCACACAGTATATTGGGTGCTGTGTGACACTGGTGGTTCAGGCTTGACAAATGGTCATTTCAAACGGAAATACCACTAGTACTCACAACTTACTAATTTTGCAGTTGAGTTTGGTACATCTTGTTTGAAAACAAGCAGAATCTAGTCATGGATTTAACTTTATAACATAAAAATATTCTAAAGGAACACTATAGTGTTAAGAATACAAAACTATATTCTTAAGACTAGAGTGTCCCCTCTGTCTCCATGGACCCCAGTTCCTACAAACGAGTACAAACATGTATTCCTGTCACTATAGTTGTGAAAATTCATAAAATGTGAGAATGCACAAAATTATTATTTTTTTTAAAACCCCTTTTTAAAAAAAGGTAAGGAAGGGGAACCCTGAAATGAAAAAGTGCAATAAAGCAGGATAAATTAACTATTTATTGAAATTAATGCGGTGTATTCAATTAAAGGACCACTCTAGGCACCCAGACCACTTCAGCTTAATGAAGTGGTCTGGGTGCCAGGTCCTTCTAGGGTTAACCCATTTTTTCATAATTATAGCAGTTTCAGAGAAACGGCTATAATTATGAATGGGTTAAGCCTTCCCCCTAATCCTCTAGTGGCTGTCTCATTGACAGCCACTAGAGGCGCTTGCGTGCTTCTCACTGTGATTTTCACAGTGAGAGCATGCAAGCGTCCATAGGAAAGCATTGCAAATGCTTTCCTATGCGACGGGCTGAATGCGCGCGCAGCTCTTGCCGCGCGTGCGCATTCAGCCCAGGAGGAGGAACGGAGGAGGAGAGAAGGAGGAGAGCTCTCCGCCCAGCGCTGGAAAAAGGTAAGTTTTTACCCCTTTCCCCTTCCAGAGCCGGGCGGGAGGGGGTCCCTGAGGGTGGGGGCACCCTCAGGGCACTATAGTGCCAGGAAAACGAGTATGTTTTCCTGGCACTATAGTGGTCCTTTAATAAAACAAATCAGTAAAATCCGTTTACTAAAACATGTGCACATGCTAAATCATACATTGACAAATTCATGGAATAACAGTATACAAATAAACAATGAAATTCAATACATAACTAGCAGCTTCCATGTGTAGCAGCTTTTAAAAGTTTATGTGAAAAGTCTCTTTATAATGGTATAATCCAAGTAAGTAAGGGGGGGTCTTGCCAAGGGGCTTGGCTGTGCATGCCGGCTCTCAGAGTCAAATCCAATGTGAAGTGGGCAGGATGGAGGAGAAGGTCCATGTTTCTGTGTCATCCTTTATTAATACAGCCTCTTATAATGTTTTTTTATACATATTGAAAACCTAGTTTAGGTTTTCTGACCCCACTGTTAGCTAAGAGAAAGGTAATTTTATTCACCTTTATTCCAGTGCATCTCTATGAGGGACATTCAATGCCTCCGTGTAGACCGTGGAGATACTGAACATCAGTTCTGCACATTGTTCATCACTAGCCCAAGAAGCACCTCTAGTGGCCGTCTGAGTGACAGTGTTACTATATAGCAATGTAAACAGCCTTTTTTTTCTGAAAGTTTTCTCAATACAAACTGATTTTGAACAAACTGGAAACAAATGTGTGTATCACAGTCTTAGTTATTTGTCTTTAAGCATGCATTTCCTATACCCTGACTTTTTTTTTTAGATATTTTTCAAGAACAAGTATAATAAATAAACTAAAACATAAATAAAAAAGCAAAAAAATAAATAAATAATAATTACCTTAGTATATATTGATATGTGTTTTGTAGGTTTGATTCACATAAAGGATTCTGGTGTCAACTTCTAGAAGAAGGAAAAACAAAATGTCTGGGTAAAAGTAAAGGAAGAAAATACCCTCCAATGACTTCAGAGGTAAGGCTTTCATACTTATTAGATAATATGTTAACGGCCCTCTATGGGCACGGAGACCACTTCATGACAAGTAAGTGGTCTGGGTGCCATGCTGCCCCCCTCCATGTTTTAACTATGCAATTGAGTACAATACCATTCTGGAAAAATGTCAATGTTTTCGTAGCATGTTCTCATACTGACACCCACTAGAGGTGCTTTTGCGAAATAGTGGAGTAAGACAATTCCATCAGGTGGTCTTACTCAAAGATGCTGAGCTTCCCCTAGAGACCACCACTTTGAGGGAGAAAAGGTAAGTAAACTCGCCTTTTAACACTGTACGGTCACCTATGGTGGCTATGGCACTACAGCTTTAGTAAAATGGAGAATAGGATTTGAATACGAGAGACAAAGAGGATTGGTCACTATTGTGCAAATTGTCAGGGATTGTAGGTGAATTTAAAGTAAATTTCAAAGTTTTTGCTATATTAGTAAAGTTGGGGGAAAAAAATCTGTCAGCTGTGTATGCTTTGGCCGTGTTGGCCTAAAAGTGAAAATATATTATGAATTCCCAGTGGAATGTACTCCCAGTAACAAATATCAAAATATAAATTAAAGTTAGAACTTATTTAAACAGATATGAGAGCTGGCACCCAAGTGATGCCCATATTATCCTATTAATAGTGGGTCTGGGAGGAGCGCTTAGTATGTTGTATGGAAAAAACAATAGGGCAAGCGTATGTAAGTAGTAGATCTGCCTTTACCACTGCAAGAAGTAATGTATTTCAGATAAAGCAGGTAATTAACAACAAAAACATCTTAATTCAAAGATGTATTCAAATTTTTGTAAATGTGCTACATTATAGTAGTTTAATCTACCAGGACATTCCAGACATCAAGAATAGATGTATGTATCCAATTTAGCAAGATTTTACAAAAAAAATTGCATAATTATAGATGTAATGTTTCTGAAAAAAAGTGAAATAAAAAGTATTGGAACTACTTACATAAACTATATTTTTAAATACATGTACATACAAATGAAATAAGCTCTCGGTAGTTTTTCAAGAACACAGTAAGCTGCTTATAGGCATGCTGCAGTTGTCCAAGTCCATGGTATACCACAGAGAGCATACATAAGGTGTCATGCATGCAGGAATACCAAGTAATTCTCATAAAGAAGCAATTGGAGGCTACACTGGATTATCTCAAGCATTTGCATGTTTGAATGCAGTCTGTTTTAAAATAAAAATGCTGCTAATGTGTTAGAGACGGGGTTTCCATTTTAATTTTAAAGGTAATGCTTACATCTTTGAATGCATTTTCTAGCTAGTGTGACAAATAAGCATAACGTCAATCAGTGAGTATGTCTTTATGTTTGTCTCTTTAAATATTGTTACAATAAAAAAAATACTTAAATGCAAAATACATAAAATATATATCGATCATAAATGTACGCAGGGGGTGTGTAGGGCCAAACTGTTCTCCCTGGCCCCCCGTTTAGGTCTCTGTGAGCACTTATGTGTGAGTTTAGTTTAGCTTAGAATGTTTTGAGAAATCCTCTGTATATACCTTGTTATTACTAAAGCAAAAATGCATTTGCCTCTCTTTTTATTTACTAGAGTAAAATTGACTGTGTCTATGCGCACATTCTAATGTAATGTGCTGTGCACGCCTATGATATGGATTGTATGTCTTTCTTAGAAGTTTTTATTTTTATATTGATATGCCTTTTTATATAACATATGGTAATGTTTACAAATTAATATAAAAAACAATGCTAAAATATCAATACATATTATACCTGTATGTGAGCTAATATACATTTAACAAAAATTGCAAACACTAATCTATACTTCTATACTTTTTAATTCAATCTCTTCCTTTAGACCCCATTATCATGGAGACGTATGCATGTAACTCTAAAATAGTCTAAGCATTAATCAGTGTTCACCAGGTATCTTAACATCATTACAATAAAAAGGGAACCATTAGGAAAAGAAAGTGCCTCAGCAGTATGATGAGCACTCTACATGGGATTTTACCTTTGGGGGTTGAGAGTCTAGACATTTTTTAATTATAATAAAATGTATGGTGTGTATTACTGTATGAAAATGAACACACCCGACCTCAGGCATATTTTCACGTAGAAACTTGTAAAATGAAGTTTTAATGAAGTCATACTGAAATATAGAAAGCTGAAATCTATCTAGAACACAGCTTTTCATTAGATTCAGCTAGGCTAGCAGGAGTTTAGTTGATGCAGTTGATAATGAAAACTGAAGATTGTATTAATGTGAATATATTTTTTTTAACAGCTTATAATTAATGTTTGTGTTCACTTTTTCACCAGTGCAGAGCATTTCTATCGAGTTACTACAGAGATCACAATGTGGAATTATCAAAACTTTTGCACAGACTTGGCCAACCGCTTCCTTCGTGGTTAAGACAAGAACTTCAGAACATCAGATAGCACTGATTAAAAAATAAAAAATAAACACCTTTAGTATCACTTATGAGCTACACTCAACTAGTAAAGACTTGAGGTCCCTCAGTAAAGGATATAAAATATACCTCTTTGACACTGCATCACAAGAAAACTTGGGTTTTGTGTGGTTTTACAATATAAAGACAACCTGGAGTATGTGAATTAAATAAATATATCTTCATTATCATGTGACCCCCACGCATTTTGACAGTCATCATCAAAGACTTGTTTTCCATGTGCTGGCATGTGGATTCAGACAATGCCAGAACGTGGCCTTTGACTTTGGACAGTTTGGGAGTCTCTATTGGACAGTGATTGGTTGCTATGTAAATACAAATATTTGAAACTGATAATATCAAACCCTACGAAAAGAAAATAAGTAGCTTGATCATACAATTTACAATCACAACTATTTTTTTATGTTAATAAATATGTAACCAATGTCAAATGATTGTCTTGTGGTTAATTGAGTGGTTTATTAGTTGTATCCAACACTTAAATGGGCACTGTTTTTCCCCCCACTTTTCCATTCCTTAACTCTGTGTACAGTTGTAATCAAAATTATTCAACTCCCATTGAAAATTAGGTTATATTCAAAATGTACAGACTTTAAGTGGTTTGCAATGAAATCAAACAAAATCTATTAAAATAGTTCAACACAACGAATGCTTCAAGTGGTTTCCCCAAATTGAACTGTGTTACAACCTTAGGGGTGCTGTAAGGGGTAATCACTGGCATCTAGCATTAACATTATGACACATCTTTAAAAGAATATGTTTGCTTTCACCTAGTTGTTCCTTGAGTGGGGTTCCACATTAACCCCTTCAGGACGGAGTCAATAGTACACGTTCTGATCAAAACAAAATGTAAACAAAATCTGGTATTTGAGCTATATGTCTGTTCAACCGTAATTCACCTCTTTCATATTAAGTGCACCCACACTTATTATATATCATTTTGTTCAGGAGAAACTGGGCTTTAATTTCTCATGAACTATTCATATTTGAAACATAATTTATTATGAATAAAATTTAACTGTGTGAGAAATTAAGATTTTTTTTAAAATTTGTAGACATTTTAGCTGTAAATGTCATAATACCATTAATTTTAACTGTAAAAAAAACATATATTTGGATTCAGCAAAGTCTCACGAGTACAACAGTAACCCCCATTATCAGTTTTTACGTACAGTGTTTTGGAAAGTTAAAGGGTCAAATATAGCACATTCCATTTTTCAGTTTTTTCAAATTGAAATTCACCAGGTTGGTTATGTTGCCTTTGAGACCGTGTGGTAGCCCAGGAATGAGATTTACCCCCATGATGGCATACCATTTGCAAAATTAGACAACCCAAGGTATTGCAAGTGGGGTATGTCCAGTCTTTTATAGTAGCCACTTAGTCACAAACACTGGCCAAAATTAGCTTTCATATTTGTTTTTGTGTGAAAAAAGCAAAACAACTAATATTTGGCCAGTGTTTGTGACTAAGTGGCTACTAAAAATGACTGGACATACCCCATTTGCAATACCTTGGGTTGTCTACTTTTTCAAATGGTATGCCATCATGGGTGTAATTCTCATTCCGGGGCTACCATACGGTCTCAAATGCAACGTAACCAGTCTGGCAAACTTCAATGTGAAAAAAATTAAATGCAAGCCTTATATTTGAAGCTGTAACTTTCCAAAACACCATAAAACAGTACATAGGGGGTACTGTTATACTTGGAAGACTTCACTGAACACAAACATAACTGTTTCAAACCAGTAAAACATATTACAACAATAATATTGTCAGTAAAAGTGCAGTTTGTGTGTGAAAAAAGAAAGAAATGTCACTTTTACTAAATATATCATCATTGTAATACAATTTATCATTTTGAAATACTAATATTTGTGTTCAGCGAAGTCTCCCGAGTAAAACAGTACTCCCCATGTACAGGTTTTATGGTGTCTTGGAAAGTTACAGGGTTAAACATAGTACGTGCAAATTTAATTCTCTGCACTTGCTGCCTGGGTTGTCAGGCATGTCAATCAAATTTTAATTAATGAAATCACATAATTATGTTAAAATATTACTTAAGCATACACGTAGAATTTTAAATATATATATACATATATATGTATTTAAATTATACGTGTATACTTATGTGGTTATTTATGTAATTATATATATTTATCTATATATAAATATTTGCAGTTATTTGTACTTTTTATATAGATAGATATAGAATGTCATTCTAAGTGTATTTTGTTATCAATATATATGTATTAATAACAAAATACAGTTATTTTTTTTTTGTAACTCTTGTTTATTGAGTCATGAAAGTCAGCAAAAATTAGGCTCACTAGCCAGCAAAAAGTACAAAGTTAACAATATAAGTCATAAAAAACAAGCGTAAATGCAATATAATAACAGCGTAACAATTCAGGCTAGGATCGTAAACTCCAGTGATTGTTCAGTGTATAAGTTCTGTGTTCCCTTTCCGTGTTTGGAAATGTTGTAGGCAAGCTTTTCCCTAGAGTGATGTATCAGTGTATGTGAGTATGTGTGCGTGTGTACTCGCAAAATACAGCAACTCTTGGTGTTAACACAGCGAGAGGACGAGGCCCATCAGCCTCAGACATGATCTAGGGTGTCTAATAATAAATTGTCACCTTACAAGGTATAGAGTAGGCTACATAGTAGCTTATCAGAGTGGAGAAGACCCACAGGTCCCGTTAATAACTCCATATTAGCTCAAGCGAGTGGAGATAGGGTGGTGAAGTACGTAACCTTTTCCGTCATGGTGACGTGAACGTAACCTTTTCTGTTTCCTGGGGTGTGTGTTTGAGAAGCTTCCACCTGTTTTAGGGCGCTTAGGTGCCCCTTTCTCGATAAATCATTATCTGAGCGCTTATCACTCCGAGGTCAGGAATCCTCTGCTCACTGCTTACTTGTGCATATACATGCTATATGTAGCCCATTTCTTGTACAGGCGCCTACCCTTCCTTCACGACAGGCACTTATAGCAGAGCTCGAGTATTGTCCACGATTCACTACCCCCACCCACACCGTTGGATTACCCGTGTTTAGCTAGTGTGTGTTGTCGTCAATGTTCTGCCGGGGGTGAGTGTCTCTGTTATGCCTACTTGTGATGAGCGCATGTCAATCTTATTGTCGTGGGGTCAGTGTGGTGAATTAGGTCTCAGCCAGCCTGTCAGGCAGCCAGGGCAAGAAGGATCCCTGACGATTGCACGGATGGTCAGGATCTACCGTCTTTTGTCAAGCCCTAGTCTCTGTGTCCCCGTCCGTTGTCGTCGTCACTCAGTAGTCTAGTTGTGTGTCTGTCTGTCCTGTATTTGGTCCGTCTGGCCCCGTTGCCGGGCACAACGGGCCCCGGTGATCTATAAGAGGGGGGGTAAGAAAAGGGATTAAGGGATGAGGAGCATTGGTACCCGAGCCGCGGTTCCCTGAGCATCCATCTCTTGCCGGTGCCTGGCAATATATAAAAACCAGGGCGTCCACATTTCCGCAAGCTTGGTTCCCCGACCCGTTATGGTGGCATGAGCTTCCTCTGCCCCCTGGATATCTTCCACCCTGCGGATCCATTCTTGTCTAGTAGGCACCGCATTCGTCTTCCAGTGGGCCGGTATGTTGGCCTTTGCGGCATTAAGCAGGTGTCGTAATATCGACTTCTTGTACACCGAGATGGGTCGAGTTGAGATGTGTAGCAATGCCAATTCCGCATTCCATTCTGGTATGTCTCCCAGGATAAGCGTCACCGTATCCTTGATCATTTCCCAGTAGGGGGTGATATCCCTGCACTCCCACCATATATGCATCACCGTGCCTCGTTCCTCTTGACATCTCCAACATGCTGGGGGGAGTGATGGGAAAATTCGGTGTAGTAGTACTGGCGTTCTGTACCAAAGGGAGATTAATTTATAGTTCATTTCCTGATAATAGGAGCTCATAGAACTCTTGTGTTGCCATAGCATTGCTGCCTCCCACTGCTGGGTGGTGAGTGGATTCCCGAGTTGTTCTTCCCATTGTCGTTTGAATGTCATCGGTGCAGGTGCGCCTCCAATGAGCAAGTGTTGGTATAGTGTCGAGATCGCGTGGTCCAGTCCGGCACCCCGATCGCAGAGGTCTTCGAACCATGTAAGGTCTCTGTGTAATCAGGAGAAGAGACATCCGTGGCCTGTCCCCTAGCAGTGATGAGAGATCTCGTAGTTTCCCCTCTGCCAGGATTGTATGTATGGGTATGTATTCGCTCGCACTCTCGATGGGCCATGCTCCTGCCGGGAGCCCACCCCCTATAGCTTCATTATGCGTGATTGGCAGCTCGGGCTGGGTGTGGGGGATACGTGTTCTTGCCCCCTCAGTGCCTGCCAGCTATGCCCCATACCTTCGCCTCCAGCGTCGGACCATTAAGGCCCCTGTCCAGTGCCACCCATTGTTTAGTCGTCGGTGTTAAGTGCCAGTCCAGTATGCGTTGCATAACCGTAGCTTGATGATATTTCTTGAAATCAGGCAACGCCAGCCCACCGTGTATCCTCGGTCGACACACAATGTCATGTCGCGTCCGGGATCGTCCCCCGCGCCATATATATTTAATCACCCCCGTTTTTAGGACGGAGAAAAAAGTTGCTGGTATGGCAAGGGGTATCGTTTGCATGAGATATAGGATCCTCGGAAGGATATTCATTTTAATCACGGCAACCCTGCCATGCCATGTGATATGTGGATACGACCAACTAGTTAGGTCTGCAAGAATATTCTTTAGGAGGGGTGTATAGTTGTGATCGTACATGTCCCCCGGTTCCGTGGTCACCCAGACACCCAGATACTTCATTTTGCCGTAACACCATTTAAATGTGAATTGCGATTCCAAGGATTGGAATTCCTCCGTGTTCAGAACCTCACATTTCGAAATATTAAGTTTAAATCCGGACATCTGTCCGAATTTATCGAATTCTGAGAGGAGGCAAGGCAGCGTGATTCTGGGGTT
This sequence comes from Pelobates cultripes, assembly GCA_933207985.1. NCBI lineage: Eukaryota > Metazoa > Chordata > Amphibia > Anura > Pelobatidae > Pelobates > Pelobates cultripes. Next base: position 111,556,447 of record OW240917.1, on the reverse strand, counting down.
ACTGACAAAGAAAAGAAGGTCGTCCGCGTAAGCAGCCACTTTGTGTTGCACTCCCTGCCATTCATAGCCCAGTATATTTGGATTTAGCCTGATTGCTTGCAAGAAGGGCTCCAGGGTGAGCGCGAACAGCAACGGTGAGAGCGGACACCCCTGCCTGGTTCCATTACTGATTGCAAAGTCGCATTGATTCTTACAGTTGCTCGGGGACCCGTGTACAGGGCCGAGATCCATGTGAGAAGCCGCTGACCGCAGCCCTGCCAAGTCAGCGTCTCCATCATATACGACCAGTTGACCCGGTCAAATGCTTTTTCCGCATCTGTCGATAGTAGCAATAATCGGGCTCCCTTTCTCCTAGCGTGATGTTGGATGGAGAGCAGTCTCAGGGTGCTGTCTCTGGCTTCCCTCCCAGGAATGAATCCCGTCTGATCAGCGTGTATCAAATCGGGCAGAAGACGTTTTAGGCGGGTAGCTAGCACTTTCGTAAATAGTTTGGAGTCCACATTTAGCAATGAAATCGGGCGGTAACTACCGCAGTGTAATGGGTCCTTACCCGGCTTGAAAAGGACCGTGATGGTAGCTGCAACTGATTCCCTACCCAGGGTTCCCCCTTCACCAATCGCGTTGAGAGCGTCGGTTAGCCGCAGCGAAAGCAGTCCCGGGAAGCCTTTATAGTATCCCAGCGAGAAACCATCTGGGCCAGGTGCTTTTCCGGTTTTGGATGTTTTAAGAGCCGCTGCTATTTCTTCCACACTGATTGGCGTGTCTAGTATTGACGCTGATTCTTGGTCGATCTTGTTCGTGACCGTATCAGACAAGAAGTCCCGTATCTTCGTGAGGTTCCTCGCAGCCTCAGTATCTACGGTAGGCGTGTATGATTTGTAGAGGTTCTCGTAAAAAAAATTTGAATTCCTCCGCGATTTTCTGCGGGAAGGGAGAGGTCTCCCCCGTGGACAAGCGTATCTTGCGAATTTGCCGATGGGGCATAGGGCCCTTTAGGAGCCTTGCAAGGTATTTGCCACCTTTATTAGCATGTACGTAATAAAAGCCTTTAGTTCGTTGCACCGATCTGAGGTGCCTTTTCAAGAGAAGTGCTTTAAACTTTCTCCTGTGTTCCATCAGGTCACTGTAAACTGCATTCAGCTGTGATCTTTTATGGTTGCGCTCTAGTGTCGAGATTGTGTGATGTAGCTCAGTCATTTCACGCATATACACCTTCCGTTTCTGTGAGGCGATGCGTATAAATGTGCCGCGGATCACGCTCTTGTGAGCTTCCCACAGGGATATCGGGGAGACATCCGGAGTGTCGTTTTCTCAAAAATATTGCTCCAATGCCTGGCGTAGTTGTTCCTTGGTATCCAGGTCTAGTAACAGGGCCTCGTTTAGTTTCCAGGTCCACCCCTTTGGTTTGTACAGGGGGGAGTCCAATTCCATCTCGACAGATCCATGATCCGACCAAGTGGCCGGAGTGATGTCGGCTCCTAATAGGTGAGAGAGGCCCTCCTGAGCGACAAATAGATAGTCGATGCGTGAGTATCAGTTGTGAAGCGCTGAATAGTAGGTGTAGTCTTTTGTTGAGGGGTGTAGCGTCCTCCAGCAGTCCACCAGTCTCAAGGCTTCCATCGATCGTCGAATGGTCCCGATAGTATGCTGCGGTATGCAGCTATGACCCGTTGAGGAATCCAGTGTCGGGTCAAGTGGGGCGTTGAAATCACCACCCACTATTAGTATCCCATCCGAGAAGTCTTTCAGCTGGTGGAGAGTGTTTCGGAGGAAGGGAGCCTGCCTCTTATTGGGTACATAGATGGAGGCTAGTGTATATATCTTCTCCGCTATAACACCTTTAAGGAAGAGGTATCTTCCTTGCGAATCTTGCACTCGGTCTAGTTCTGTAAATTCCAGATCAGCCGCCAGGAGAATGGCCACTCCGGTTTTGCATGACGTGGGATGGTTGCAAAAGCAATTATTGGGGTAGTGCCTATTCCGTAGCCTAGGATGCGTCCCCTCCTTGAAGTGAGTTTCTTGCAGTAAGGCAATCGACACATGTTTTTTCTTCATTTCTCTCAGCAGGTGTGTCCTGCGCTCAGGGATGTTGAGTCCTCTGCAATTCTGTGTGATAATCTTCAGGGGCTTATGCAGTAAGCCATAGTGTCCAGGCGTGTCGGTAGCAAGAGCTTTGTGTGGTTCCGAGGAGGATACTCAAGCTGTGGGCCAGTCGGTCCAATGCGGGGCGGGAGGGGGGGAGGAGGAAGGGTGGAGGAAGGGTAGAAAAATAGGATTGAGTTCAGGGTTCGGTACCCGGGATACGGGGCCAGCTGTCCCTATGATAATTAAAAGGAGGTGTGTATTCTTGTCGTCGATATCCTCACAGAGTTTGGGTCCGCCCCAAATCTACTCCCCCCACCCAGGTGGGGGAGGGGTGTCTCGTGCAGCAGCCGACCCGGGTAAGTCTCGCTCCGGTACCTGCCCAGGAGACCAAAGTACCCCCCGTTCGGCTGCACAACTTTTAGCACGAGTATTCGTGTGTGGAAGCGCAACTCGAGCTCCGCCCAAGTGAGATCTCACAGAGAGATAGTAGGCTCCTGCTCCTAACCGCCCCCCAAGTGCGATGCTAAACGGGCTGTATGTAACCCCTTGTTGGGCGTCATCAGTGGAAAGGCTCATAAATGACAATTGCTATGTGGAGGAAATATCACAAAGAGAGCCTAAGGTAACATGCCTGTATTCAGTGAAACCCGTCCTTCCCCAGGTTCCCCCCCAGCGCAGAGTGTTTCCAGTCAGCTCCCGCTCATTCCCATCCAATCGTCCCCGGCCGGTCTGTCTACCCAGGATGTTAGTTAGTGAGAAGCGTGTAACAAGCATCAAAACCCCCTGGGATGTGAGCATGTACGAGAGCCCGTGATCGTGGTCCCCTGACTTAACCTAAGACGACACTCTGGAGCCTTGAATCTGTAGCTATTGATCTCATGATACACACTGCTCGTCTCGGGCAGGGCACGGGGTACTGTCACGGCCGATGGGTGAAGGGGGGGGCGAGAGGGGGGGCAAGGCCAGTGCGCACACAAGACCAAATATAAGTTGTGGTTAGAGGGGCGGGCTCCTCGCGGGGCGGCTGTGTGCGTGTAGGTGCTAAGATTGATAACAGTGGGAGCGCCAAGAGGATGTCCCCTACAACATCTATGCGAACAAGTGACCGCTTGTGTCGGTGTGTGCAAGGCAAAACATGAAAGCTAACAATTATGAACAGCAGAGTTAAATACAACAATTTCCCCCCTCCAAGTCCCCCCCCCACCACCCAACAAGGCCGCTCCCCCCCCCCCATGCCCAGGCAATGCATCCGGTAGCTTTATAGTGTCCCGGTCGCAGTACATGGATCCAAGGATGCAAGCAGGCACGGAAAGATGGACCGTGCCACCCCCCTCCGCCCCCCCTCCCAAGAGCATGTCAGCCAGACAAATTATAGACCATGTTCCGGGTCTGGAAACAAGGGGGGGCCGTTATATATTCTGATTGTTGAGTCCACGTGCGTGAGAGTCCCTGCCGTGTGCCCTCAGACCAATGGCCCCCCACCCCAATCCCCCAACAATATGTCCCAAAGTACCTGAGGGCGTACCGTACGCCAGTGCCGGTCATCACAGGGAGGTAGAGGTAGGTACGGGCCACTTTCGCTCAATATCTGGGGCCCACTTCGTGCGGTCAAAGGTAGTGTAAGTCAGTAGCCGGTGCTGGTGGAGATTGGGAGTCGAGGGGCCTCAAGCAGCCAACATCACCGTAGGTAGGGAATTGCAGTTATTCCTCTGGGGATGTCAGATCCCTATGTCTTCCAGCTTGAGAAGTAGCAGGAGCCCTCGCATTCCGCTGCCTTGGCTCCCTCTGTGTTCTCGGCGGAGGGCCCAGTGATCCCAGGATCCAGTTGGGGACTGTCTGTGGTGGGAGGCCCAGTTCTCCCAGGAACCGCGGCACCCCCTCCGGCCATTTTAGGGTAACCCACCGGTTCTGGTGCCTTGCCATCAAGGCAAAGAGAAAACCCCATTTGTAAGTCACATTATGTTCCCGCAGTGTCGCTGTTACAGGGCGAAGAGCTCGCCTGGCTTCCAGGGTGATAGGGGACAGGTCGTTGTAGAGTGAGACCCGGGCCCCTCTGAAGGTCCAGGTTGTGCGTTCCCGGGCTTTCACCATGATAGCATTCTTCACCGGGAAAGAGCTCAGGCAGCAAATGAGGTCTCTCGGTCCGTCCTCCGCATTTCGGGGTCGCAGGGCCCTGTGTGCCCTCTCGAATTCAATCTGTGGAGGCGGGGACGGCTGCATGATTAAATGGAATAGCTCCTTAAGGGTGTCCGGAGCGTCTTCTGCCCCTTCAGCCTCTGGGACACCACGTACGCGGATGTTACACCTCCTATTATCCACATCCTCGAAGGTGTCGGCGCATGGTGAGCAGCATCTCGCCTTGTCTGGCAACCGCAATGTCAGTGGATGCCATGCGGGCCGTGAGGGCCGCATCCACCTCCTCCATCGCGGTAATGCGGCCCGCGTGCACGGCAAGCTCCGTGCGGAGCCCTGCGACCTCTGTCCGCAGCGTTTCCTGTATGGTGGCTGTTATGGCCTGCAGGTCAGCTTTGGTGGCCATAGCTGTGGTTAGTTCCTGGAGGGTGCCTTCAATCCTCTCCGGTGCGGTGTTTTCCGGCCCCTGGCTGGGTGCCGGCGCCATCTTGGGGCTCGCGATATCCCTGCTCGCCCCGGGCTGAGGCTGTAAGAAGCCGTCCAGAGGTCTCTGCTGGGGGTTCCCCGGGGTCAGGGAGTGCTCTGGGCGTTTGGTGCGCCCCATCATACCTGAGGTGCCGCTAATGATAGCTAAATTGGGGGTTCGGCGGAGCGGAGCTCTCTCCTCACGCGGCCATCTTGGTCAGAGCCGGAACCACGCCCCCCAACAAAATACAGTTAGAATGAGATTACATATGTATATATAATTTATTTAAATTTTTTTTATTATTTATTTTATTTTATTTATTTACTATTGTAAATATACGTATATATATATATATATATAAATATACATAAAATATATATATATATATATATGTGTATTATATATGCAATATATATCTTATATATATGTAACGTCATTCTAAGTGTATTTTAAGATTAATATATGTACTTATATTAACATTAAAATCACGTTACATATATACAAGATGTATATATAATATATATATATTTTAAATATATATACACACATTTAATTTATTTTAAAACATGTCTAATTATTTTTTTTTACACTACCCACCAGCAGGGGGACTGTCTGACATTTCAGACAGTCACCCTGCTGGCAGATCCACAGCCAGCTATAGGGGGCCATGTGATCGCTCTTTGAGAGTGATCACATGGCCCCCGGGGGCCTCATTTGCCAGGGGAGCCCTCCAGAAGAGGATCGCGGCGGAGGTGAGTAGTTGCAGGCTCCTGGGGGCTTCAGCCATTACGACGTTAACGCCCATTTAATGCGGGACTGCATTGAACGCCGTAACAGGGTTAAGGGGTTAAACACGTTTGTGCTGGTGGTTTTTGTTACACTAAATTTGCCAGAATATGTTTAAATGTTATAATAACGTTTTAATTTAGGACTGGATATTTATGGATGATATGCTTAAGTTCCGTGAAGCATGCATTTGGATTTTATTTTATAGAATATTTGCTCTATATACAAACCATAGGAATGTTTATTATGTAGCCTGTAGGTTAGCATCCATCAACGCAATGGCTTACAACCTTTTATAAAGAATCTACATTAAATCAATTAGAAATTAAAGGCATTCCATAAAACACTTTGAAAACCACTGTCAGAACCAATCATACGTGCTGTCTTTTGTAACTTAATTTAGTTAATTCAAGTAAACAGAGCTGACCAGCCTGGCTGACAGCTGCCCAATGTGTCCATGGCTTTATTTATTAAGTGATGTGTCTCAGTGTGACAGTCAATCTAAAACATAGTTCAAGGTCTACATTTATAAATCCAAGATAAGTTGTACGGCTAGTGTAGGTTAGTTGAAAATATTAACCCCCTGTACCTCTTATCTTAAGTGCCATGTATGTAAATTTAACCTCTGTCAGATTAAATTCTATAGCCGATTGACAATGTTAATTTCCTGTAATGACAGCTAAGTTGGTCTATCAGCCGTAGGGGTTAACAAGAGATGAGAAGGTAGATCATGAGGTCAGGAAAAGCAATTAATTTACTTGCACAGGATTTTCCTCATTAGCAACTGAATAGATGTTACCTGAGGATAAAAAGTTCCTAATATTAAAAAACGAAATGTTAATTTAAAAATCGGTACTTGCCTTAACAAATATATTTTATGATGCCAACAGGAATATTTATAAAACAAGTCTGTATTAAATAAATACTATAAAACAGATATAAAAATTACTGTTGGACTTTTTCTGTTGCTGTCACTGTTGTGTGTTTTAAGAAATAAATATCCCAGCTGACCATGAAAATAGGACACTTCTGCCTACCATATACAAAAAAAAAGCATGTACCAAGAAATATTTACAAACCAGCTGTGCTGATACAGTACTGGGAGATTAAACTCTTACGAGCATCATCAGTGTGTGATTTTGCATTGTAAACTGGAGAAAACAAAAGACTTATTTAGTATTATGCCAGCACAGTGATTGGACAGGGACAAGTCTGTTTGGGAAATCATTTTCTAATAACAAAAAAAAACGAGCAAAGTTTGCATTCTCCTAAAAATAAACTTTAACAATGAGCCTGTCGAGAATACAATATATTACTGTAAACTAATCTGAAAGGCCGGGGAAGCAAATGCCAGCTCATTAAATGTGCTATTTCATTTACAGAGTTATACAGAGAATGGTTTGGAAAGATAACACAACATAAAGACATAACATGCTTAAGCTCTGATCCAACAGTCTGCAAAACGTCTGTGTTGCACAAATGCTATTCCAATTGCACTGGAGGTTTATACCAGTGCTTGGCAATGGATTGATGGTGACTTATTTATGAGGTTTTTCTGTTGAAGCTTAGGGGTCTTTGTGAATGTAGATCATTACTTTAGCATGCTTCTCTGCCAGTGTACAAAGAGGAGTCAATCATTATCCATCAAAAATCATATATAAAGCAAATGTAATACTCTAGTTGAATGGATGCTACCGATCCCTTAATAAACTGTCTTTTTTAGTTTTGATGTAGACATTTTTCAAAAAATACTATCTGTAGTTCTGTACTAAGATTCACAAGTGTACAGTTAGTACTAAACACTGCAAAGAATGTGAATAATAGCCAAGATATGCTGGCATTAATAAGTATGTAAATGCAGACACAGTTATAGGACTACTCTAGGCACCCAGACCACTTCAGCTTAATGAAGTGGTCTGGGTGCCAGGTCCCTCTAGGATTAACCCTTTTTTTTTTATAAACAGCAGTTTCAGAGAAACTGCTATGTTTATAATAGGGTTAATACAGCCTCTAAAGCCTCTAGTGGTTGTCTCATTGACAGCCGCTAGAGGCGTTTGCGTGCTTCTCACTGTGAAAATCATGCTTTCCTATGAGACAGGCTGAATGCATGCGCAGCTCCTGCCGCGCATGCGCATTCAGCCAAAGAGGAGAGGAGGCGGAGAGGAGGAGGAGAGCTCCCTGCCCGGCGCTGGAAAAAAGGTGAGATTTAACCCTTTCCTCGCCATCCAGTCCAGCGGGAGTGGGACCCTGAGGATGGGGGCACCCTCAGGGCACTATAGTGCCAGGAAAACGAGTGTTTTCCTGGCACTATAGTGGTCCTTTAATGTGATATAATCAAGGACATAGCATTGCTGCACTTAAAGTTGATATATATTATACAATAAAAATAGCTTTGCTAGTAATTATATACGTCCATGTTCAGGAAGAATTAGAATTAGATTCTCTGTGCAGTCCCTACCTTTGTATTGATGGTCAGAGGACTTTATCTTTAAGGACCTTTGTCCTTATCAGCATGGACCCAGAAACACATTCCTTCTCCTATTCAGAGAATGAAGCACAGTGCATCCTACAGGCTCTAAAAGCAATTACACCCTTTTGGAAATAACGAATGATAATGCTCTTATTAAATGATAAGAAAAATGTATTTAATGAAATGTAAGCTGTAATATGCACAGTGTTACTTTGGCAGAGTATTATAAAGCACACGGCATTCTACAAGGAATAAGAATGAATCTACCTTGATTAGTGATAATGTGGAGTTCGGCACTAGATTGGAATCCATATTAAACAAATGCTCTATGGATTGGGTCCTACTTAAACTTGACTTTTACAGAAATCTATTTACCAAATACAAGTAAGGAAAGCAAATTACAAGTAAAAATACAATTGATTCAACCACTGATCAATAAAGGGAAAATGTAGGAGAGTGCGAAAAGAGTAAAATTCCACAGAGACTTAATGGACAATGAAAATGCTTACACATGGAGAAGCAGTCAGGACATTCAATAGGAAGGTTAAACTCTCTGAGCAAAATAAATATACAAACAATTATTTCTCAGGAGTACAAACAGATTAGGACAAAGATGTATCAAGAAAGTTCTACATCTTTTTGTTAGGAAGACACATCTCCCCCAAATCAAAGAGGGACCCAAACAGAGAAGAATCAGAAGAGGAAGGTGCTGACACCAGGAGAAAAGCTCTTCTGGTTATTTGGAAATATAAAGGATAAGTCAGAAGATGTAGAAACTTCAACAATCCACTTATTCAAATTGAATTTGTCTGATCAAAAACTCTGTATTGTCGGAAGGTCTCACATTCTACCCCACTCATATACCATGTAGGGTGGAACTTGATATAGACCTACAGTGATTCTTCAGGAATTTAAGTTTGAAGGTATGTTTTCATAAAATGATTAAAGCTACAAAGACAGATGATACCAGACACTATTCTTAAAGTGATTCTATATTACCAGGAAAACAAAGTCGTTTTTAAGGTTTTTTAGGTGCCCCCTCTCCCCCGGCGCTGAAGGGGTTAAAACCCCTTGAGTCACTTACCTCAATCCAGCATATTATTCAATGCATTCCTATTGGGAAAAATCTGACGCGTCACATACCAGACCAAAGGTCCGTTTCAATTCAGAAAGTCCATCTATTGGCTGTCTTGTAGACAGCCACTAGAGGTGGAGTTAACCCTTCTCAGAAACTGCAATAATTACCACTGTAGGGTTAAGGGACATTGCACCCAGGCCACTTTAATGAGATGAAGTGGTCTGGGTGCCTACAGTGTCCCTTTAAGCTACAGTAAATTACACAACTTGAAAAATAAAAGTAACTTTTCGGCACCTTTGATCATGTCACAGAACTGTATATAGTTCTGGTAAAGCAAGATATTGATCAACTGCTCCATACCTGTCTTGGCCCAAGAGTTCACATCAATTTTACTAAGGCATTTGAAGAACCATTACATAGAACAGTAGAGGCAAGATAAAAGGGAACAGGCTTTCTACTCTCTATCCTATAGTCTCCAAGATGTCTTGATTAACCTCCATTACCCATTGTTTTTTTTTGTTTTTTTCTATTCAACATGACCTCAGTTTTTTTTAATATTAATTTTATACAATTGCATTAGTTGATATATATCTACTATAACAATAATGTTTTCTAATTCAAAGATGTATTCCTTCCTTATTTTTAATTACTTATTATTTAATTATTTTAATGTCCGCATTTGATGTAAGTGTATTTAGTAAATAATAATAAAGTATTTAAAATCACATTCAGATTACTGTGGTTTTCAAGTACATCCTTGGGATTTTACCTTAGACCAGCCCCCAGAGGATGTTACTGTTACCCAATTTAATGGTACTCATTTTATCTATTTCAGAAAGATGAAGGGCTGAGTCAACATGGATTTGAACCTGCAACCCAAGAGTTGAACAGATTCTACATTAGCTCACTAAGCTATTTAACCGGCTAAATGATGTAGACATACAACTATAAGTGTAAAGCAGATCAGATCCAAATTCTCTATATTGAAAGCTAGTGTTATAAAGCTTGAACACATGCTACAACTACATAGCTTGTAACACCATTATTTAGGATGATACTTATCACAAATGTAAAGGTAAAAATGTGCAAGCACTTAGCAACATGTACTAAACCCTATGTATAGATTTTTTCAAATGTCCTTGAGGTCCGATCTATGTGGCAGAGCGCACAAAAAAATGAAGGACAGATTTTCCAAGCAAACCTAAACAATCAGAAATAGTTAAGTTGACTTACCAGTACCAGCTAGTTTTTTGGAAACTAAGTATAATGTATCTTAATTAAAAAAGAGCTGGATTCGTTTAAGCCAAGAAATATAAAATGATTAATTATACGGTTTGTTTTTAATATTGTGATTATTGTATTTACATTTTTAGGATTGCTTAATTGTCATTTTGGTGCTGACCAACATCTTTTCAGTAACATGGATTGTTGTCAAGGAATATTCAGCAATGCCAATTTAAAAATGTGTCAATTATCTGATTTTGGCGTATCCACATGGAAAGGCTTTTAATATAATATAATCTAATATAAATATTAGCACTTATGATATTTTGCACTGCTGCCACAAGATGGCACTTATCCTTACCAGCAATTTTTTGCACAGTATTTATGCACAGTGACCAATAGGTGGCCTTTTTCTACACATAAAACTATGTAGAATGTTACGGTGGCACATTTATTTAAATAACTAGCACATAGCACTTTTCAGTTGTTTCAATATACCTTTAATAATAATTTATTAATTAGCATTTTTTGTACTAGATATGTATGAATGTATTCATGGTGTACGTTCAATATTCATCAGAAAGTAGCCTTACCATTAGATACCACTTGACAGTTCATATTACTTTTATATTCTTTTAGGTGACTCATTCCTTACAGTGCCACTTGGCATCACAATGCATAGAACTTGGTCAAGGATCATTAGCCATAGATCATGAAAGGATGTGCCACACTAAAAGTGTTCCTCACACTCCAATACAAATTAGACACTGAATGCTTACTGTTTTTTAAAAGTAAGATTAGCTGTTTATAGCATAGTTGTTCACATTCCATTTTACTGTTATTGCTATTATGGTTCCTGTCACCTTGAACACATTCCCTTGAGAAAATAGATGATTATGTGTTAATCACATCACGTACAGGCTGAGTCATGTGATCTGACTCAGATCACGCAATTACATGGGACACTGTATATAGTGCCCCAAGGTTGGATTCAATGGATTTTGTTAATATGGTGGGATAAAATTGGTGGTATAAAACACTTATATTTATTTATTTTATATATCCTTACATTTTTCCTTCCCTATCCACCTCTTGTTATGTAAACAACCCAGTTTTTGCAACTGCACTATTTCCCCAACAAATGCAGAAGCCATTACTGTAAAAGCAGATTCCAGTCACCATAGCATACTAGCTCCCTCCCATGCAATCAGTAAATATGCAGCTCTAATTAAAGGGCCACTATAGGCACCCAGACCACTTCAGCTTAATGAAGTGGTCTGGGTGCCAGGTCCAGCTAGGGTTAACCCTTTTTTCTATAAACATAGCAGTTTCAGAGAAACTGCTATGTTTATGTTAGGGTTAATCCAGCCTCTAGTGGCTGTCTCTTGACAGCCGCTAGAGGCACTTGCGTGCTTCTCACTGTGATTTTCACAGTGAGAAGACACCAGCGTCCATAGGAAAGCATTGTAAATGCTTTCCTATGAGACTGGCTGAATGCGCGTGCAGCTCTTGCCACGCATGCGCATTCAGCCGAAGAGGAGGCGGAGAGGAGGAGGAGAGCTCCCCGCCCGGCGCTGGAGAAAGAGGTAAGTTTAACCTCTTCCTATCCATCCAGCCCGGCGGGAGGGGGACCCTGAGGGTGGGGGCACCCTCAGGGCACTATAGTGCCAGGAAAATGAGTATGTTTTCCTGGCACTATAGTGGTCCTTTAAGATCTAATGTCTGTGGACTATGACTATGGGCTTCTAACAGTGAATTCTGCAGTTCAGTAAGTAGTTACAGTTACCCAGCAGTCCTCTCTCATTGACAGGGATTTCCAGAACAGACAGGCCATAAATTATACTCCATATACCAGGAACAAAAGGATGTAGTGATTTATGCTGTGAGGTGAGAGCGTTTATGACTTGTATTTGGCTTTCTGTCCCTCCCTTCCCCAAAGCTGCATAATTATATTTACTCATGTCATTGCTCTGAACAATAATTACTCCTTACCACATACTGCAAGATTACTCATTTCATGCACTTAAGTAATAGCCAATCAACAAATTGCTTAGTACCATTAATCGAGAACTGTGTTGAGACTCACCACCAGTGTTTTCCCTCTCCCCTATTGACTTATCTCTCATGTTTTTTTACAAACAGTTGTGTGTGTTTGCTTACTTGCTTGTCTGCAACAATTAAAAGTTAAAATTAGTGATGTCCCGAACGGTTCGCCGCGGACGGCGACCATATGACCCTGTACCTCGCAGTCAGCAGACACATTCCAGCCAATCAGCAGCAGACCCTCCCTCCCAGACCCTCCCACCTCCTGGACAGCATCCATTTTGAAGCTGCATTCTTAGTGAGCTGTCCAGGAGGTGGGAGGGTCTGGGAGGGAGGGTCTGCTGCTGATTGGCTGGAATGTGTCTGCTGACTGTGAGGTACAGGGTCATATGGTCGCCGTCCGCGGCGAACCATTCGGTGAACCGTTCGGGACATCACTAGTTAAAATAAATAATAAAAACAACATTCATTAAACAGTGGTTAAAAAGTAAATCCAATGGTGTCATATCTGGCTTTAAATGCAACTTGGCACCACTGCTTCATGGTACAACCTTTTATGCATATTACAGATTCACAACATATATAAAGATATTATTATGACTTTTCATTTGCGAGTGTCATGTATGGGAAACATACAGATTTTTTTCCCTTTGGTTCCTGCTTATAGATTTCCCATTCAAACCGTAATTTATGATCTTGCTAGTTCATCATGTTTTACAATGACAGTTTGCATTCTGATTTGGAATGTACTGGTTGCAACAGCAAGAGTTTCTGATTAACATATAACAAAAGCTGTGCTTGGAAAATTCTAGTTTCATCTTTTTTACATAAACCTTCAACAAGGGCTCATAATTTAAATATGTAATGACCTGACCTGAAGGAAAGCTGCCATTTTCATTAATTTAATAAGTGTGCTTAGAAGAGGAACAAAATGAAAAGCAATCTAGCGCTAATGGCAGTGAATACCATTCCTCTGAATTTTAAACTAGGCCAAAACACACTTTCATTTGGATTTAATGTCTTTATATGGAATAATCACCAGATCATTTTAGGTTTTTGTTCTTTTCAACATTGTCTTACCTCAGATAATAAGTGATAAGCATTAATCTTAGTATATTTGGTACTACAGGTTTGTGCGTTACGTTTGGAAAAAATAAAATCAGCAGATACTGCATAAGGGGACTCTAACAGATATATAATTACATGATTTTGCTATTGCATGACGAAAAGTCATGATTTTAATAAAGACACGGAGGCGAGTATTTGCATATCCCTTTCTTTACTGTCCACTCCATAGCGGTAAAGAACATTAACAGAATTGAAAGAAAAGGTAGTACACAGACACACAGGCCACGCCCCTTTATGTCCAGTATATTACCCTGGTCCGCCTTCCCATTTCCCTCTTTCTGAAGGTGCTACACAAAAAAAAAAAAACGTAAGAACATAACATGTAGGTAACTGTCAACAAAACTTCGGGCTTTCTGTAACCCGCATAACTGTGAGTCCCATGGAAGCAAGTTCATAGATAGGTGATGATGAGCCGTTTCCACTGGATGAGAAGGGTCGTTTCATCCGGGCATGGCAGCGTGTCTCCAGCTGACTCGTGCAGGTCCAGGTCAGGCTGTGAAAACATAAGCGACAGAAACCCAAAGGTTAAATCGGCTCTGTGTACCTATATCAAGGCCGGAAGAGGCCGAATATACATAATCTCACCTGAGCGTCATGCTAGTGCAATTGCATCTATACGACAAAGAACTACATACCTAAGTGCAAGAAAATGTCCCACTTACCACTTGTCCGTAGTCGTCCGTCTGCAGATGATGTGGGTGGGAAAATTTGCGGAATAAGATCCTCACATACTTACGCAAGTTGGGTGGGACAATACTCGCCTCCGTGTCTTTATTAAAATCATGACTTTTCGTCATGCAATAGCAAAATCATGTAATTTTATTACAAGACACGGAGGCTCGTATTTGCAAGTTTAAAGCTGGTCCACCACTGCCGTAAATCGGGCGAATGTCGACTCTCTAGACCAGGGGTTCTCAACGTTAGTCCTCAGGACCCCCTACCAGTCCAGGGTTTAGGGATTACCTGGGTGTGTCTAAGGTGTTTAGAAAAAGAAAAAAAAAACACCTTAGAGTCTAAGGTGTTTTTTTCCCTTTTTCTAAACACCTGAGACACACCCAGGTAATCCCCAAATCCTGGACTGGTAGGGGGTCCTGAGGACTGGGTTGAGAACCCCTGCTCTAGACCAATCAGCCATCCTCATAAGATCCTCCAGGCGTGCCCCAGATGTGATAACTGCGGATGCCGAGGCGCTCCTTACTGAATGAGCCCCGAAGATGGAGGTATCGATACCTGCTGAGCCGAGTAGCCACTTCAACCAACGGGATAGGGTAGTGGTTACCACCGGTTTAAAAGGTGGACGGAGTGAGAGGAAGAGCTGGGAAGTAGTCGCCACCCGGTTAGTACGAGTGCGATCCTCGTATTCTCTTAAACACTCCACCGGCTACAGTGCTGGTGTAGATGGGAAAGCCGGGTATGAAACCGATCTAATGGATGTTTTGGTTCGTCTATTGATGGTGAACGTTACCCCGTCAGGGGTGTATGATCTAGCGTCGAGGTCCAAGGCCCGGACGTCCGATACTCTCTTGCATGATATAAGGCAAAGGAGACAAAGTAATTTGGCCGATAATTGGCGTAGGGAGAGATCCGGATTCGGAGGCCAGGCGAGGAGGAAGGACAAAACAGTGGAAACATCCCAAGTGGAGGAGTAGCGGGGCCTGGGTGGTCGGGAAATTCTGGAGCCCCTTAGGAGTCTGCACACTAGTGGGTGTTGACCGGCTGGGTTTCCGTCCAAGCTTTGGTGTGTCGAGGAAATAGCCGATCTGTATAAATTGATAGTTCGGTATGCCTTCCCTTCCACGAAGAGGGATGTGAGGAAATCCAGAATGAGTGTCACAGGGGCTGAAACGGGATCCACGTTCCTAGCCATGCACCAGCTGACCCATATGTTCGTCGAGTGCCCGGAGCCCATGCCTCCGCCAAGAGTCGTCGAGTAGAGTCCGAAACACCTCGGATTTCCCAGGGTCCCCTGAAATGCGCCAGGCCAGTAGGCTGAGAGGAGGGGGTGACAATCCCCAGACAAGTTCCTGAGAAGGTCCTGGAAGGTTGGCAGCAATCTGGGGAGAACCACCGCCATCTCCAATAGCTGTGGGAACCATGATTGCATCCCCCAGAAAGGGGTGACGAGGACTAGTTCGACCCGCTGGCGGCGGGTCTGGATGAGGGTGCGAGGGATCATCGAGAATGGGGGAAACGCATATAGTGGGGTTTCATGCCAGTTCTGCAGGAAGGCGTCCACGGCTTCTGCCGCTGGGTCTGGTCTCCAGCTGAAAAAATGCGGGAGCTGGGCGTTGAGTCGAGATGCAAAAAGATCTATAGCAAAAGGACCCCACAGAGATGATATAGTGGAGAACACCTCCACTTCCAATTTCCAGTCGCTGGTGTCCGAGAGATAGCGAGAACTCCAGTCCGCCTGGACATTGTGTAACCCTGGCAAATATTCTGCATGAACCATCAGGTTCCGTTCCAGACAGAACTCCCAGAAGTCCTTCGCTAATCCGGCTAGGAGCGCCGAATGGGTACCGCACATGTGATTGATGTAC
Organism: Pelobates cultripes; assembly: GCA_933207985.1. NCBI lineage: Eukaryota > Metazoa > Chordata > Amphibia > Anura > Pelobatidae > Pelobates > Pelobates cultripes. Next base: position 111,540,494 of record OW240917.1, on the reverse strand, counting down.
CGCACTGCCGAGACATTGTCCATGCGGAGGCGGATACATCCATGTGCCTGATCTTTCGCGAAGCTGCGGACCGCGAAGGAGCCCGCCAGGACTTCCAAGGCATTGATGTGTAACCGGGCTTCGGTTTCCGACCAGCGTCCTCCCGTAGACACGCCTGCGCAGTGAGTGCCCCATCCCTGTAGGCTCGCATCTGATTCTATGGTGAATTCCGTGAGGGAGCCGAAGATCGCCTTGCCATTCCAAGCGGACAGGTTGAGAATCCACCAGTGGATTTCGTCTTTTGTCTCTCTGTCCAGAGTCACCAGGTCCGCGTAGGACGCGCCGTCCCGTAGGTGCGCAATCTTGAGTCGTCGTAGGGCTCTGTAATGTAGAGGGGCGGGGAATACTGCCTGAATGGAGGATGTTAAGAGGCCGATCAAGCGAGCTAATTGTCGCAACGTGAGTTGCGGTCGGAGAAGTGCCCTGCGCAGCTCCTTGCGGATCGCACGAACCTTGCTCGTGGGGAGGCTCAAGGATTCTTGAAGTGAGTCCACCATAAATCCTAGTAATTCTATCCATGTCGTAGGGGTCAGACAGGATTTCTCCCAGTTGATGATGAACCCTAGACGGGAAAGGAGATCTATTGCCAGTTTGATGTGTCGTAAGAGGACCTGGTGAGCTTGAGCCATGAGTAGGATGTCGTCTAGATAGACGATAAGTCTTATCCCTCGACTGCATAGCCAGGCCATCGCCGGGCGGAGGAGCTGGGTGAAGCACCAAGGGGCCGATGAGAGGCCAAAGGGGAGGCAGGTAAAACGCCAGGTCTTGTTGAGCCAAAGGAAGCGTAAGAGGTCCCGAGATGTTTCTGCCACCGGGACTGTAAGGTAGGCATCCTTGAGGTCTAGTTTCACCAACAAATCTCTGTGCTGGAGTAGGTCTCTCAGGAGGTGTATACCCTCCATCTTGAAATGACGATACTTTACCAAGTTGTTGAGGGGGCGCAGGTTTATAAACGGGCGCATAAGGCCCCCTTTTTTCTCCACGAGAAATACATTGCTCAGGACCCCAGCGTTGCCTATGGGTGCCTGTTCTATCGTCCTCTTGTCTAGGAGGTCGAGTAGTTCCTCGTTGATCAACATGCAATCGTTCCGAGAGAGGTAAAGTGGTCTGGGGGAGGGGATACTTACCAGATCCCCCACTAGCTCTATGTGAAACCCCCGTATTGTGTTGAGCACCCAGGTGTCGGACGTCAGGTCCGACCATGTTGGGAAAAAATGTTGGAGTCTGCCCCCTACACAAACATGAGAAAAACATAGGTGTGTGCACAGAGTGTGAGAATTGTAAAGACTCACCGTAAGGTCGTCTTGAGCCGGTGTATCCACGGAAACCTCTTGAGCGCCATTGCCGGCCACGGGACGGGAAGAATGGAGACTGGCCCCTAGTGACGTGATAGGTGGGGCGTTGAGTAATGGAGCCTCGTCCCGTACTTCGGGACTGGAAATAATTCCGGCCGGCCAGACGGCTCCTAGATCTGCCGGCCCTGGTAGAGACCCGTCCCTGGAAAACCTTTCTCATAGAGGTTTGTGCTTTATCAAGGGCAGTGAACGTGCCCACGTAACGCCCCTAGTCTTTGATAAATGAGTCTCCAAACAGAAGGCCCTGGGCATCTTTGCCGGCTTCCGTGAGGGCCAAGTTGGCTAATTTGGGGTCAATTTTAAAAAGTATGGCTTTGCGCCGTTCAATTGATAGGGAGGTGTTCACACTCCCGGCAATGCATATTGCTCTTTGGACCCAACCACGAAGATCATCGGGGTCAACCATGCGGTGTTCCGCTTTGGCGTCTTCCGCCAGGTCAAACAGTTTGGCCAAGGGGCCAAATATGTCTAAGTGCTTGTCTTGGCAGGCACGCAGGGCTGAGTCTAAACCCTTGCGTTGGTTCCAGCCCAGTTTGGTTAGGTACTGGGTCATTTTTGGGTCCACTTCTGGGGTGTCACACACTTTATTGGGGACTATTGGTCTGGGGCATTCTGCCCTAAGCTTGTTTCTTGCAGCCTTACTGAGTGGGCGCCGTACCCAGGCTTCTAGGTAGCCTGCAACGTGGTCCGCTGGGAGCCATTCCACGTACCTTGGGTGGTGAAGCTCGTCCGGGTCAAATAATGGCTCTCCCAGCGGATCCACTAGGACGGACCCCGCGGCCGCGGGGGTTGCCATCCCTAATTCACCTCCATGCGTCTCCGCTTGTGTGGAGGAAAAGGGGTCTGTGCCCCACTCAGGTCTCTCTGTATCTGAGTCGGTCTCTGACTCGATCTTGGCCTCCTCCTCTGACCCGATTTCCGAGTCGGAGTCGCTCTCAATTTGTGCTCTCGCACATTTCCAAAGCCACGCCCGTTCTGCCTGGCGCGGAAAGGCTCGTTTGCATGCTTGGGTCACGCTTTCAGGGGCGACCAATGGTGCGCCAGTCTTGGTGTTTCTGGAGGCAGGGAGAGAAATATGTTTGGCTTTGTGCGTAGCCTTTCTATGTGCCTGGTCACCAGGCTGTCCCATAGGGCGCGTGAGGGTTGCGCCTAAATCACTGGGATCTGCGTCCACAGGCCGTGCCAAAAGGGCTTGGGCAATGGACTGAGAGAGGACTGATGACATAGATCCCATTGCTGCCATAATGGCGTCGGACATAGAACGCTGAAGCACCGTGTATTGGGGTCCCTCTGAAATATGGGGGTTATCACCCGAAGAGAGCGGGTTTGACATGGTGGCTGAGGTCTCCCCTAATGGGGTGGTGTTGTCCCCATCCGTATGGGCGGGGGAGACAGACATATTGGGTTTAGGCATAGTAAAACCAATGCTAGGGATAAAGTCAGTGAGAGTAATTCACCCAAGCTGACTGTTAAAGTAATAGTAGAATTGCAATATTCAAAACCAGATAGGAGAAAAGTATTTATTTAAAAATGCTGACAGACAGAAGACAGAGACTCTCACCAGGGCCCAGACTGTTGGTAGAAGGAGGGGAAGGAGAAACAGGGGGGAGGAGAAACAGGAGGGTCACTGAGTTGACCAGAAAAGAGCGGGAAAAGAAAAAAATGAATTAATGCAGTGAATAGATAGAAGGGTTTAAGTAAAGTGAATAAAAAAGGTGAACAGTTGTTTGTCTTAAAAATTTGAATGAAAAATTTGAATGAAAAATTCATCTAAAATGAGGGAAAACAGCATATTTACTGAAATCAAAAGCTATTTCAATCAAACTTATAACAACATTTTAACTTTTTAAACATTTTAACAGGTCACGTTACATTTTAACATAGGACCTCTTATTTGATAGCAGCTTCACAAGTCTTGCATCCATTGAACTTGTGAGTTTTTGGACAGTTTCTGCTTGAATTTATTTGCAAGATGTATGTAAGAATAGCCTCCCAGAGCTGCTGTTTGGATGTAAACTGCCTCCCACCCTCATAGATCTTTTGCTTGAGGATGCTCCAAAGGTTCTCAATAGGATTGAAGTCAGGGGAGGATGGAGGCCACACCATGACTTTCTCTCCTTTTATCCCCATAGCAGCCATTGATGCAGAGGTATTCTTTGTAGCATGAGATGGTGCATTGTCATGCATGAAGATGATTTTATTACGGAAAGCATAGTTCTTTCTTCTGTACCAGGGAAGAAAGTGGTCAGTCAGAAACTCCACATACTTTGCAGAGGTCATCTTTACACCTTCGGGGACCCTAAAGGGGCCGACCATCTCTCTTCCCATGATTCCAGCCCAAAACATGACTCCACCACCACCTTGCTGACGTCGCAGCCTTGTTGGAACTGGGTTGCCGCCCACCAACCATCCACTACTCCATCCATCTGGACCATCCAGGGTTGCACAGTACTCATCGGTGAACAGGACTGTTTGAAAATTAGTCTTCATGTACTTTTCTGCCCAATGCAGCTGTTTCTGCGAATAGAAGGTTTATGCACAGTTGCAAGACTCTGGAGGACTCTACACCTTGATATCCGTGGGACTCCAGAGGCACCAGCAGCTTCAAATATCTGTTTGCTGCTATGTAATGGTATTTTAGCAGCTGCTGTCTTGATCTGATGCATGGATCTGGCAGAAATCTTCCTCAATGTGCCTTTATCTGCACAAATCCATCTGTGCTCTGAATCAGCCACAGATCTCTTAATAGTGCGATGATCACGCTTAAGTTTTCGTGAAATATCTAATGTTTTCATACCTCATCCAAGGCATTGAACTAGTTCACTCTTTTCGGCAGCAGAGAGATCCTTTTTCTTTCCCACATTGCATGAAAATGGTGCTCTGCTTAATAATGTGGAACACCCTCCTTTAGTAGTTTTTCCTTAAATTGGGCTCACCTGGCAATCTAATTATCACAGGTGTCCGAGATTGTTTTCAGTGATCAAAAGAGCCTTGAGACACAACGCCATCCATGAGTTAAACTGAAAAAACAAAATATTTAATCTTTGTGACACTGAAATAGAATTTGCATAATAACTTGGAACAGGGTGTAAACTTATAAAACACATTCTTAAAAGAAGCAACAACCCAACACACAGCCGAAATGCAAAACAAAAAAATCTAAAGCATTTCATGTATACTACTCACTTATTTACAGACCTGTGAAATAACTCCTTGAACAAGTAAATAGCTATTAGTATTGCAGTCTCCACAGATCCACATGGAGCTGAAGATTTGAGAATGTCCAGCCAGTGGTGTAGTGGGTGGGTGCCTTTTTGGGGTCAGAACTTTTCACGTTAGACACGGGGCAGGTGCTTCAATAAGGCAGTAACAATGCTACTTTTCTGACAGTCAATTCATGTATTGTGAACAAGCTCCACCAGGACCTCTGTCTGGCCCACCAGCCCTGGAGCATGCCGCAGGCTGTATAAAGGGGATATGAATCACTTAATATTCCTGCTCCTTGTATTCCTCACAGTTTGGGTGGGAAGGCAGCGTCTTAGTAATGAGGCAGGGCAAGAGGATTAGGACTCCACAGAGACAGATACCATGCTCCCTAAGCACCAAATGCATAGGATTTTAATTGTGACTGTATGCCTGAGTCTGTATGTCTGTCTCTGTATGATGGTGACTGTGTCTGTCTGTATAACAGTGTTTGACTGTACGACAGTGTACTTGTATGTGTAGATTGTATGACTGTGTGCCTATTTTACTGTGTGTGTTTGTGTGCCTTTTAGGATTGTGTGTTTGTATATCTTTGCGACTGTATGCCTGTATGTCTTTTTGCTTGGATATCTATGTCTGTATAATGGGGAGGAAAGAGACACACAAAGGCACTGGGGAGGAAGAGACAGAAAAAAACTGTGGAAGAAAGTGCCACAAAAAGGGGCCAAGGGGAAACAGTAACACAAAGGGGCTGGGGAGAAAGACACAACAGGGGTGGGCAGAGTAAGAGAAACAAAGAGGGGCTGGTAGGAAAGTAAAAGACACAAAGAGGGGCTAGGGGAAGTAAGAGATACAAAAGGGGGGATTGGAAGAGACACACAATGGGGTGTAAGACACACAAGGGGATGTGAGACACACAAAGAGGCAAAAGGGGGTTAAGAAACACAAAAGAGGCTAAAGAAGATAAAGAGACACACAGGTGAAGATGAATATTTTTAGGGGATGGGGGTAAGTTGCTGGCAAAATGCCAAAAATCCTTGCAACGGCCTGGTGAGACAATTTTACTTTTTGACAATTCTTTTATTTATGTTAACTTACTAATTTGTATAATTTAATTAATAATACTATTTAACAACCATACTTACAACTCAAATAAAATAAAATATAAATGCAACAAAACCAGTCCATTTCCCTATCATACTATTTTTATTTTTATAAACATTTTTTAAATAAAACACATGGCATGGTGGGTTGTCTATTGGTTTATTGCTTATACTGCGGCGGTGCACTACGAAATACCTCCATTGCAAAACTACTACTACTTCTGTTGCTAATGCAATTTCTAAATTCAAACCATCAAAGTCAATTGATTCTTCACTTCAACATGCAATAATTAGTGTAACAAGCAAAAAATTACAGCCTTTGACTTAAGATGCTTGGCTTTGGTCAAGTAAGATTAACGATGACATATGGATCTTACTAGTACGTCAAGTTGCAAATGTGGTTTAACAACTACATTCTGATTTCGGTTGTGTGATTCATAAGGGTGCGTCGATCAAAGGATGAAACAAAAAACTTAAACACAAATGTTTTATGACAAATTATGAAAAATGTTTGAAGTCGTGGTTGGTTTACTCTCCTTCCAAGAAAGCTCTATACTGCTTTTATTGCAGACTATTTGCAGGCAAAAGTTATTTAAATTTTGATTCTGTGGATGGATTGAACATGTGGTGGAAACATAATCCTAAAATATTCAACAATTAATCTAGTGTGGTCCATGTTCTATCTTTGACACAGTGGAAGGAGTTGGAAATTATAATCCGACATGGAGCAACAACTGGTAAAAATGAACAAGAACAAGTTGTGGTGATATACCCTTGTGAAGATGGATTACTACCACCTATGTTGTACCTTTCCAGTTGAGAATAGCTCCAGAGTGATTATGCACTTCTGCACAAGATACTGCTGTCTCACCCAAACACTAGTCAAGACTTAGTGAAGGGTGAAGAACAATTTTACTAGGTCAAGGCACACCAAATTTATACACAGACCACCAGCATGGGGTCTCCATGCAATGTAGTACAAGCTCGCCTAGGCGCCTCTGTGTCTGGGAGATAATTGAGTCGGCTCTCAGTTAAACTAATTATCTTGCGGAGACAGAAAGCAGAACACACAAAAACCCTGAAAATACATATAACATAGTGAAGCACCCCCACATGCCATGCATCTCCAGAAGGTCTCTCTGGAGTGCCCATTCTGTCCATAAAGTGCCAAGATTAGAAATGGCTAGCAAAAATTATATGGAAATCAAAAGAACAGCCAGATGCAGCTAGCCTCCGATTCGGCGCAGAGTTCCAGAGTGCTGGTTACAGTTTTCCTGTGACCTCAAAACACAGCGCTTTCTGCGAATACAAGGAGCTCCCCAAGTCCTAGGTGTTATTCAATGCCTCTCCTTCCCCTCTGTTAACCCTCCAAACCCTCTGATTGAATTTCCTAAGAGCTGTAATTAAAGACCGTGTGACTCTTGCTATCAGGTTTAGAGTTCTAAATCTGTGAGTGTGTGTCTGAGTGATTGTTTATGCATGTCAGTGTGTATGTGTCTGTGAGTGGGTGGGTGTGTGTCTGTCAGTGAGTGAGTGAGTGTCCGTCAGTGCTTGTGTGTGTATGTCAGTGAGTGTGTGCGTGTCCGTCAGTGCTTGTGTGTGTGTCTGTGAGTGAGTCAGTGATTGTGTGTGTGTCTGTCAGATTGCATCAAATCAGTGAGTGTGTGTGTCTGTCAGTGTGTGTTAGTCTTTAACAGGAAGAGGTGTGGCCTTGACAGGAAGTGGAGTGGGGCAAATTTAAATTAGGGGGTGCCAGAGTTCAGTCATCCCTAGGGCAGCACAGATCCAAAATACACCACTGCCTGAGAGGGAAATGAAGCAATATCGTGGCTTGTGGTAAATATCTCACAAAGATCACTATCCATAAGTGAAACCAGACTTTTTAATATGGTTCTGGGTTTTGTCCGCACTTACTGAGGAAATAACTTACAACCAGATATTGAGCTTAATATTTTCCAGACCTAACTACTCAAGGCTTTTTAGCAGGCAATTCTCCAGAAGGTATTGATTGTGCAAGTTTAGATAAAGAAATCAAAGTAGAGGAATAAAAGTATGTTTACATCACCTACATACCTACCTACCAAAGACCCTTGTGAAATTATGACAAATTGGTGTGAAGAAAACAAACTGGACACAAAATAAGATGCAATATTTTGCTTGATAAGTGAAAGGCTCAGAAATCTTAAAATAATGATGAGTACATAACAATTAGAGCTGCTGACATGGGTGGCACCATAGTGGTGATAGACACAGATAAATATCTTGCGGAGGATATAAATATTGAACACTACATGTATCTGGACAAGGATAAGAATCCTACCATGTCATTACAAAATGAAATACATACTATTAGTGCTAGAGCATTGAGTATGGAGTATGGACCTCATTGACCAGAAAACCTTTCAGTATTTGAACAGAGAATATCTCACCATTCCATTCCTATAGCTGTTGCAAAAGATCCAAAAAGCATTGCATAGTCCCAATGAGAGACCCATTGTCTTTGGGATTGGTTTGGTACTTAAAGCTCTATCTATATAGATGACTATTTAAGAGATATTTCATTCTCAATAAAAAAATTTTTAACAAATTGAATTAGTTTGTGGGCAACTTGGATGGAGTCATGGAAGAATGTTGGTAGCATGTACACCTCCATCCCTTGTCTTGGGAATACCCCAACTACAATGAGATCTCTAGGTTTCCTTAATCTGGATCTTAGCAGGTGGAATTTTTAAATTCTTTATTAGAGGTTGTTCTGCAGAACTAAGTCTTGTTTGAAGGGCAATACTATTTGGAAGTCCTGGGTGCAAATCTGGCACCTTCCCTCGCAAATTTATGTGTGGCGGAATTCGAGACTATGTTTATGGACATCACTTATTCTCTCATGTTTAACTTTAAATCCGATATATTAATGTTTTTTCTTTCTTTGGAAGTAGTATGGACAGACTCTACTACAATTTAGGAATGAGTTGAGCCAGTATCAAGTTCACATCGGATTTAAGTCCTGATTTGTTGCACTTTTTGAATACTCAGGTGAGGATTAGCGCAAGATCATTTAAGTTTCACTTCTACCAAAAAAAATACTGATAAGTTTGAATTCTTGAATGCTGATTTTTTCCATTCTCCTAATCTTATTTGAAGCCTCACTTGCAGTCAACTGCAGGGAGTGAGGCAAATTGTCCCTTCTGACAATACCTTTGAAATTCAAGCCAGTAAGATGGTGGAAAATTCTTTATCTAAAATTTGGATCATACACTTGATGGGGTTTGTAGATTAAAGAGTTATGATCTACTGAGGCCTCATAGGAGGAAATGTGAAGTCAGCAGGATTCCTTTTGTTACTACATATTCACAGCATATATGCCAAATAAGACATATCTTTAAGTACTGGCTTACAGGGTGACCTAAATCTCATGGACATATTCAAAGAGAAACCTCTTATGGCTTAAAGAAGATCGAGAATTGTGAAGAGTCGGGTGACAATGAAAGGGTATCATTGTAGAAAAGAGAAATTGGTTTACACCTTTGAAATGGATGCACCGATTTGGCCACTGTGCCAGCTGTTATATGTTACACCTGGATATCACTTGATGCAATCCAAAAAAAGGTTAACAATTTGAGATAATTAAATTCCTAAATTGCCAATCTGATCACATGGTTTATTTACTGAAGGATCCATGTGGTCTTGGGTGTGTGGGACAAACTATGTGCCCACTTATTGTTTGTGTGGAGAACACAAGGGTACAATCCATACAAGAAATTGTCAGTATCCACTGGCCAGGCATTTCCTGGATAAAGTTCATACAGTTGCTCAACTGAGGTTCCAAACCATTTTAAAGGTTTGATATTTGATGCAGTGCGAGTTATGTTGGACTTACCAATTGGATACCTTATTTCCAAATAGTATGAATGAACATGTGACTTTTGGGACCATTAGATTATGGTTTTCCTCTGTTTGTGTACATTCTAAATATAGAATTGTGTTTCTTGGTTTTAATCTTCACTTCTTGTACGTCTTTATAGGGTTTGTGTTATACTTACCTGACACATGGAGATGCACTAGTGGACTGAATCTACAAGGCCCTGAATACATTTATAAAAGCTCTTTTATAGAGTTCTGCATCTCTGCAACTTGATTAGTAGACATTTTGCCGATTGATATCTTCGGTCCCCATTTGTGGACTATAATTTTGTCTTATTATATGTATTATGGATCATAGTACGCATAACTTATTGATGGATTTTCCTTTTTTTTATATTTATGTATATCATGCATTGTTTCTTTTGTAATATAATGAGCATTGTGTGTTAGGAGTGGATGCCCCACATTTATTTCCATCTGATGTCCCCTGCCATTTATTAAATATTTACAAATAATATTCTATACTTTTTATACCTTTTGTGTTATTCTTTTGTGTTTGGTTATTTTCTTTATTATCCTTATTTTCACAGCTATTTTTCTTAAATATGTTTTTTAATCCATCATTTGCTTATTTTTTTCACTTATTACTCAGTATTTTTGTTGTATCAGTTCTTATTTTTCATTTTTTTTATGTTTAAATGTTAATATTGTACCTGAATGAGCACTGTTCAGGCTATTCTTCCTTCTCCCTTTTTTAGGTCTTTTTGACCAATGGCAACTAGGGGACACTTTATATCTGTTTATAATTATTTCCTTTTTTCTGTATTTTGGTCCATGCCTGTGGACTGTGGATTACGTGGTGTATCTTTGTAGGGGTGGGGGAGGTCCACTCTTGTTTTTTTTATTGACCTGGTGTTTTTACATTATACATTTTGATCATGTGATCAGCTGGATTTTGTAGGGTCCCACATCCCAACATTTAATAGTGCCCAGAAACTTTTACATGCCCCTACTGTTGTGTCTATATTATGGATGTACTTTATGTAGGTGTTTTTGTTACAGTTCATGTGACCTGTGCACTTGCCATGTAATCTGGTACGCATTTTGCAGTCATTTAAATTTGGAGGTTTTCTGGTAATTATCTTTACACTATCTGGGAGATTTTATATCCCTGGAGTTTCTTATATGTATTACAATCAGTGTGATTCACTATCCCCACACACTCAGTGTCCTGTTGATGGGTGGATCGTATTACCTAGTGAATACCTAAGCACATTTCTGGTATCTTTGATGATTAATGTTTCAATTCACGATGGTATTCATATGCTATGTATTTTTGGGGTGTCACACCCTCCATTAAAAAAGGCAATTTTTCCAAAACATTGGGGTTATTACTCTATAGTTTGCTTTCCAACATTGACAAGACGTTGATCAGCTAAGGTAGAAATCAAATAAACCTCAACCCAGGCATATATTGGTCACACAATGTTCAACATAGGCTTACTCAGGATTACATTGCCTCTTGAAGAGACCACTGACCACAGAAGAATTCGTTACCCCCTTAAATCTTTTAAAAAACTTATAGTTAAAGTCAAAATATAATATATATATATATATATATATATATATATATATATATATATTTCAAAACTGTAGGGATGTTAAATATGTATGGTTAAAATATACTTTTTTATTTCCTAGAATTAAGCAGTTTTACAAAGTGCCAGGTTTCTTTTACACAATGGATGTAAACACGTTAGGCCACCTGACCCTCCTCCATACCGGAGTATGTGTAACCCAGGTAGCATTCCAGAAAATAAGTAGAAGAAAACTGAAGTGTGTCAAAGGTGGGCATTTAAAAAGAGGGCTATAGCAGACTGCATCTATTTTCCCAGGAGAAGCCTCTTTAAGGAGCGAAACGCAATTTAGTTTATCATCTTGCTAGACACTCTATGGGCTGTCTCATCTTCCTGTATTTGTATATTGTTTTATTTGTTTAGTGTTTTTAATATTTTTGCCATTAAAAGGATTTACCACACCTATGTTCCAAGACTCCTGGATCAGCAATCTATAGATGGGCTCACTGTGCCTCTGAATGTATATGGGATCGTTGCAGTCTATACAGTTGAGCATCATCAGCTAGAAGAGGAACAAATAATTATCCTGCCATGTTTACCTAGTAGAGCTAAGTGTATACATAGGCTCAGATTTTGCGAGTGTGAAAATTACACCACTATATATCTTGCTGTTTATACAGATGTATTTGCACTATTTTCTTTTTTGTTTTTCTTTTTGCTGACTCTTAAATTCTCATTTACTTCCGTTACGAGATATATGCTTACATATTGATCCACCAATTGTACGTATTTTAAATACATTCAGCTTGATATGGTACATAGTCTCCAGAAGGGAGGAGAGTTTTTCCAAAATAGATGAGGATATAAAACTATAGAAGGAGAGATTCGTACTCTCACCTCTCTCGCTCACTTTCAAGACATCTCTAGGGCTGCACCGTGCTGGTGGAACTCCCCTCCCTGCTCTGTTAGACTTAAACTTCTTCAGGAAAACATATCAAACTAGCTTTCCCTCCCTGTACCTTGCTTCCTCTCCTGCAACAATCAAAACAAAAAAAAAACAACCCAAAAAACTAAGCAATTAACCTACTTTTCTATCCCACCCTTACCTTTTGTGTCACTTTGCACACTCCCTCTAGAATGTAAGGGGTTTTTTTTAGCAGGACTCTCAACCGCCCCTGTTCTTTTGAGTCCAACTCATCTGGTTACAAATTCTTGTCCGTTAGTCCACCCATTGTACAGCGCTGCATAATATATTGGTGATTTATAAATAATGATGTAGTGGTTTCTGCAGTTACTTTGTATTTTAAAAAGAATACACACTGAGCTGGACCCAGGTATAAATTAATATGCCTTCTTTATTAAATCGTCATTATATTTCACAGCGGTCATTGACAGTGATGTTTTTGTCCAGTAAATGGACTTAATCATAGAATGTAAGGCCTACAAAATCTTTCTGCATTTAAATAAAATAGAAACCTTCCACTTAATTAGTCCTTTAAGACTGACAGCTGCTGTCAAGTGACCTGTGGAATACTGGTTATACATTTTAAAAGGAATGAATGCACTGTTTCTACATTGTTTCTAAATTCTTATTAAGAAGGAACACAAAAGGATTAATTTCCAATATATATCCACGCTTTTACATTGAGTTAAATGGAGATCACTAATGATTATCTAAGTCCGTTTTAAGACAAATGAAAAAGCACACTGTGACGAAGTGCCCTTCGCCACTTGGTACTGGAGAGGCCTGCTTGCCAGCCTCCTCCCCTGTGACTATGACTCTTTGATGTATTTGCCTTTAAAGCCCCTATTCTACCTGCAGACAGACTATTTATGTAGGCTGCTTTATTTATATTATGTTTTAGTCACCCTGTACCCATTATAGGTGCAGGGTGTGTGTAATGTAATTGTTTATAGTGTGTGTGTGTACTGTGAAATGTATTGCCTTCTCTCCTGTACTGCTGAGGTTTGCTACCAACTAGGTGGGTTTGGCTATGGAGCTGGTCTAGTGCCCTCTGTTGGTAGCAACAGCAATATGCACTACCTGAATTGCAAGACTGGTTCATTTGCATATTCGGGTAGATTTGCATATTGCTAATTCTGCAGGCAGGTGAGATATTTACTGTTAAATATTGTCTCCCCCCACCCCTTTAAAAATGTGCCATTGTGTTGTGATAAGTCACTGTGTGTTTCTTGATATGGTTTGACTGTTTGTGATTTTATTGAGGTTTCACAACAATGTTATTGTGGTGACTGTATTGGCTGGTCCCAAGGGAATAAAGGTTTTGACAGTTCTTTGTGATCCCTCTAAACGTAGCCTTGTCTTGTTATTGGAGGGAGCTGTTATAATCACACTGGGGATTGCTATGCTCTGCATGCTCTCCTGAGCTTGAGTCACTTAGCTCTTTTAAGAGCTTGTTCCTAACACGCTCTCCTTGGAGGAGGGGTCTTCACCACACAGTCCTGGATGCTGGAGGTTCATACAGGGTGGAAGGAAGAGTTCTTTCCCACACATCCTGGAGGACAGAAGCTGATCCAGGGTGGAAGGAAGACGGCGAGACTCCAGTCAAGATACGGCGGTTGCGGAGTCTGTGGTGGTTGTGGTGTCTGCTGCAGCGCTTGGAGTTCTCAGGAAGCGCTAGGAGCATCCGTCAACGGAGGGTACTCAGTCGGAGTACAAGGAGCTCCGTTACACACACTTCTGTAGTATGGAAGATACACACTAATTACTGACACAGACCATAGAACCTGTACTGCATATGTTGGGTAAAGTTAAGATTAACCCCTTAAGGACAGAGGAATTGTTCAAGTTCTGACCACAACAAAACCTAGAATTTGAGTTATATGTTTGTTCAACCATAATAGTCCTTTTTCATTTTAGGTAGCCCCCACTTATTATATATAATTTGTGCAGGAGAAACAGGGCTTTCATTTCACATCAAATATTTATAGATGAAACCGTTTAACCCCTTAAGGACTGAGCCAAATGTACACATTGTGAACGAAACAAAATGTAAACAAAACCTGGCATTTGCGCTACATGTCTGTCCAACCGTAATTCACCTCTTTCATATTAAATGCACCCACCCTTATTATATATCATTTTATTCAGGGGAAACAGGGCTTTCATTTATTATCAAATATTTAGCTATGAAACATAATTTAATATGAAAAAATGGGAGAAAATAAGATTTGTTTAATTTTTTTAGTTCTACATGACATTTTAACTGTCAATGTCATAATACTGTTTGCTTTTACTGCAATAAAATACACATATTTGTATTCAGCAAAGTCTCATGTATAAAACAGTACCCCCTATGTACAGGTTTTATGGTGTTTTGGGAATTTACAGGGTCAAATATAGCACGTTACATTTGAAATTTGCCAGATTGGTTACGTTGCCTTTGGGACTTTATAGTATAATTTACACCCATAATGGCATACTATTTGCAATAGTAGACAACCCAAGGTATTGCAAATGGGGTATGTCCAGTCTTTTTTAGTAGCCATTTGGTCACAAACACTGGCCAAAGTTAGCGTTAGTATTTGTTTGTGTGTGAAAAATGCAAAAACGCCAATTTTGGCCAGTGTTTGTGACTAAGTGGCTACTAAAAAAGACTGGACATACCCCGTTTGCAATACCTTGGGTTGTCTACTATTGCAAATGGTATGCCATCATAGGGGTAATTTTCATTCTTGGGCTACCATATGGTCTCAAAGGCAACGTAACCAATCTGGCGAAAAAATGCAAAAAACTTCATTTTTACTGGCAATATCATCGTTGTAATACATTTTACTGTTTTGAAACACTAATATTTGTGTTCAGCAAAGTCTCCCGAGTAGAACAGTACCCCCCATGTACAGGTTTTATGGTGTCTTGGAACGTTATAGGGTTAAATTTAGTGCTAGCAAATTAAATTCCCTTTACTTTCGGCATGGGTTGTCAGGCAGGTCCCGCTAATTGTAATTAATTAAGATACCTAATTATGTAAAAATGTTACATAAATATATATGTAGAATTAACATATGTATATATATATATATATATATATATATATACGTATGTGTATATATATGTATATATATATAATTTTTTTTAAATATTTTTATTTATACATAGGTATATATATATAGTGATATATAAGTATATATTTATGAATATAGATATATATATATTATTTCGTTCTACGTGTATTTTGATATAAATATATACATCAAATAACACACATCTACATATTTTTTAATTATTTTTTCAATTTTATTTTTTTACGTATTTACATATTTAATTTTTTTATATTAGATATAAATATATATATAACAATAATTATATATATATTTAATCAGTATCAGTCTACGTGTAATTTGATATTAATATATATATATATATAATTATATATATATATTAATAGTAAAATACACCTAGACAGTATATGTGTGTGTATGTGTATGTGTATATATATATATATATATATATATATATATATATATACTTAGATCATATATATAATATATATATATGATCTAAGTATATATTTATTTTTTTTTACACTTATTTTAACATTTATTTATTTTATTTCCAGCCAGCAGGGGGACTACCTGTCATTACAGGCAGTCCCCCTGCTGGCAATGCAGCAGGCAGCTAACCCTGCCATGTGATTGTGAGGTCTGCCACAGGGGGCTCCCTGGGAGTCCCCCCAACCGCGATCGCCGGCGTCGGACCGCTGGTGACCGGGCAAGTAAAGAAAGACCGGAGGGGGTACTATTACGCCCGGCGGCATTTAGAGCCACCTAAAATAGGGCGTAATAGTACATCCTCCGGTCTGAAGGGGTTAATATGAATAAAATCTAAAAACAGTGAGAAAATAAAACATTTTGTTATTTTCCAAGTTCTGCATGGATCGTCATAATGCTGCAAGCTTTTACTGCAATAAAACACATTTGTATGCGGTGATATCCACAAGTATAACAATGCCCCCCCGGTACAGGTTTCATGGTGTTTTGGCCGATGCCTGTCAGTGGTACCCTACTTTTCTGTGACGAGGCAGGGCCGTGTGGGTCTCCATGCCTGTGCGTTGATGGTGGAGGTGTGCTTCCATGCAGTGTTCGAGGCTGGAGTGAAGCAGGGCTTAGCAGACCTCTGAACCCCGGGGTTGCTGGGTGAGCTTGTATGGTCGTGCTCTTCAGTTGCGCTTTATGTCCTTGGCGGTGTTTCACGTGGTTGTTTGGCATCTTGTGCTGGGGAGGTGCTCTGTGCTTGGTCTGCCACCATTTTGAGGCCCAGGTTGTTGTACCTTTTTGGCATGTCCATCGGCTGCTAGGTATCGAGTGCCTGCCGGGTTTGGGTCTCACGCCTGGGTTCTGTGGGGAGAGCTGGTGCATGGAGGCCACGAGCCTGGGAGCCTGCGTGGCCCAGGGTCGCCCCTTGCGGGGTGGGTTGGGGAGTTGTAGTCAGTCGCTTACGTCGTCGTGCTACTCTCTACCAGTGTGGCCTGCACCAGCTCTCCACCAGTGTGGCCTGCACAGGTGCTCTCTGCCCAGGAGGGCCCTGGACTTGGAATCTTGGAGCGTGGGTCGTGAAGGTGCCCTGGTGAGTATCCCCAGTCTTCCGTCTGCCTCTGGCTCCGACCCCAGTGGGCATTTGTCGGCATGGTGCTTCAGGCTGCTTGCATGCCCTCAGCTTGGCACAAAAGCAGTCGAATATTATTGTGATGGAGTCTCTTGTGCTGTCTTTAGATTGTACTGCGGTATGTTGTTGCCATCACTGGTCTGACCCTTGCATGTTATGTTGAGCTGCCATCTTGAGGGCCCCGTCCTCCGCTTTGTTTAGGAAGATCGTTGCGCCTGTCGCTTGGCGCGGAGTCCGGAGGGGTCCGTCTGACGGGGACTAAGATATCCCCCATCGGTCCACGGGGGGGTGGGTGAGTGAGTTTTGCCCACTTGGTGCGGTCGGCATCTGGCGGGAAGGCGGCCATCCGTCCCCCGTGCCTCCGCTAGGCCTCATGTTGCTGCTGCGGGTCCCAGTCAAGTTAAGTGGCATGAATAGTACCGGCAGGACCATGGATGCTTCCTCTATTCAAGGAGCCTAGTTGTGGGTAGCCGCCATCGTTTGAACTCAAGATATTCATAGTTTTTGGCCCCTTACTGCAGGAGCTCGTGTAGTGTGCGACTAGTCTGTTAGCCAGTTCGGCTCCGCCCCCAATTTAGCTCTTTTAACATGTCACAGTGGTGGGTAAAGTAATTATATACTAGTACAAAGCGCCAGAATGAATTATATAACTTATTAAGTTTATAAGGTGGGTTTACGGTGCAGGTGCATACACTACATCCCCATAATCAATAACCGGCATTAGCATTTTTTGCACTGTTTCCTTACTGTAGGGCCAAGGCAGGATTTGTTTCTGTACAGAGCACCTAGTTATGGGTAGTTTTGAAGAGATTTTTTTCAATGTGAAAGCCAATAGATAGATTGGGGTCTAGCAACATACCTAAATATTTAAAAGAGCAGACTGCTGTCAGTGGGCTATTTGAATTTGTTCTGATACACAACTGTTGATTTTGTAGTTTACGTAATTTAGGTACAGTTTCAAAGATCATTGTAACAGTTTTGTCAAGAAGAGTTTGTTATCTGCTATCCAGTTTTCAACCTCTGTGAATTGGTTTTGGAGCACAGCATCAAGCTGCGGTATCATGGGTTTACTAGCGAAGATTACAGTGTTGTCTGCATACATGTGTACAGTTGAGGATTAGCAGACGTTCGGCAGATCATTTATAAATAACGTGGATAACAGGGGGCCAAATATGGAGCCTTGGGGAATACCACATATGACTGGAAGAGGGAGGGAAGAAATGGCCACATATTGCAATCGGTCTGAAAAATACGATTGAAATCTGGTTAGCGGATGATCACCAATGCCTGAGTTTTTAAGTTTTTGCAAAAGAATGCCATGGTCCACTGTGTCAAAGGCCTTGGCAAAATCAAGGAAAATAGCTCCAGTTAAGTCTCCTTGTTCCATGCCAATTTGGATGTCATTGCAAACTTTTAAGAGGGCAGTTGAAGTTGAGTGATTTGGACGAAAGCCTGATTGATCATTGATATGTTACACTGTTTTAAAAAATATGTATATAAACATTTTGAGTATTCCTCATTTATTAATGCAAAGGCCCATTGATAAAGGTGTAACACCAGAAACGTGTTGTGTTTTCTTTATGTCCTTCAATAAAACAGTTGTGTAGCATTGTGTGAACAATTCTGCATTCCAAGAAGCACTGACCTAGTTTTTTCTGTTTTGTGCTATTTGTCCTCCTGCATAAGCAACAGGAGGTTGGGGTGTAAGCAGCTCAGAAGTGTTATTTTGCATTTTAGGTTCTATCCTAACCACAGCTCTTAAAAATACAGCACCTACTCTCCTACTAATGTTCTCACTTCTATTTTTCACTTTCTCTCTCACTTCCCTCATCATTAAAATCTCTCTATCATTTTACTTACCTGTTCCTGCTAACACCATCTTCATTGCTCCCTCTCTGCTCCCCTCATCTCAGTATTCATCACACGCACTTTATTCCTATTTATCCAGCCTTTCTCCACAAACCCCTCCTAAATACCCTAAATACAAGCTCTCATCCCCAACATTTAAATCTTACTCCCACCTTCTCTTCCTTTCCATCCTACTACTCCTAGCAGCAGGTGATGTCTCTCCAAACCCTGGTCCCTCCACTACTCAGCCACCTGGTACAAACACCAGAAACCACAACAACCTAATACCCATTCCATGTAATTCTCACTATAATTCCTCTTTTAAAGCTGCCCTCTGGAATGCACGCTCTGTGTGCAGCACCTTTAAATCTACTTCCATCCATGACCTATTTATCTCACACTCCCTAAACATACTTGCACTAACAGAAACATGGCTCTCTCCCTCTGATACTGCTACACCTGCCTCACTGTCTTTTGGTGGTCTTCACTTTACCTACAACCCAAGACAAGCAGAGATTAAAGGTGGCGGTGTAGGTTTTCTTCTCTCACCCCACTGCACCTTTAAAACCCTGTCTACCCCCTCCTTCCCTCTCTTTCCCATCTTTTGAAATTCATTCAATTCGCCTTTTCAAACCCTTCTCTGCTAACATTGCCGTAATCTATCGTCCCCCTGGTTCCCCTCTCCTCTTCCTTGACCACTTTGCTGCCTGGCTACCCTACTTCCTCTCTTCCAACATCCCATCCCTAATTCTTGGAGACTTCAATATTCCCGTTAACCCACCTTTGACCCCAGCAGCCTCTAAACTACTTTCAATCACTTCCTCCCTTGGACTTTTGCAGTGGGCTAATTCTCCCACTCATGTAGCTGGCAATACCCTCAACCTTATTTTCTCTTATTTATGTACAATATCTAATATCTGCAACACCCCATTTCCTCTCTCTGATCACCACCTCTTATCGTTTGCTCTCAATTACCCCCTCACCCAACAATCTCAGCCTAACCCCCCCCCAGCTAAGGAGGAACCTTAACTCTATTGACCTCAAGCAGCTGTCAGCTGACATTGATTCACAACTGCTATCCATCCCTTCCCTCTCCTGTCCCTCACTGGCCATCTCCACATATAACACTACCCTCACATCTGCCTTGAACGAAGCACCGCTCAAAACATGCACCTCGAGGAGGACACGACCCCAACCTTGGCATAATAAATCAACACGCTATCTGCAGAGTTGCTCCCGTTGTGCTGAACGCTCCTGGAGGAAGTCCGGCACCCAGGCAGACTTTCTCCATTATAGATTCATGTTGCTTTCATACAGCGCAGCCCTCGCCCTCGCCAAACAGTCATACTTTTCCTCTCTCATTAGTTCATGCTCCCGCAATCCCAGACGCCTCTTTGACACCTTTAATTCCCTTCTCCGCCCTGCTGTGGCCACCCCCCAAACTAACCTTACAGCTGATAGCTTTGCATGCTACTTTACCGACAAGATTGAACAGCTAAGGAAACAATTCTCCCCTCCTTGCCGTTCTCTTTCTCAACCACATGTAAATCTTGCTTTCCCTACCCTCCAGACTTTCTACCCGGCTACTGAACAAGAGGTGGCTGCGCTTCTCCATTCCTCTCGCCCCACCACTTGCCCGCTCGATCCTGTCCCATCTCACCTCATCAGATCTCTCTCCCCTTGTCTTGTGCCTACCCTAACACACATCTTTAACTGCTCTCTCTCTTCTGGCACTGTTCCTGCTGACCTTAAACATGCCACTGTAATACCTATCCTGAAAAAAACATCTCTTGACCCATCCTCCCCTTCTAACTATCGTCCCATATCCCTGCTCCCTTTCTCATCAAAGCTTTTGGAAAGACTTGTCTTTACCCGTGTGTCCCGCTTCCTTAATTCCAACTCTCTCCTTGACCCTCTTCAGTCTGGCTTCCGCCCTCTCCACTCTACTGAGACTGCTCTTATCAAAGTGACTAATGACCTAATCTCCGCTAAATCCAAAGGTCATTACTCCATATTAATTCTCCTTCACCTCTTTGCTGCCTTTGACACCGTTGATCATGCTCTCCTCCTTCAAACTCTTCAATCGCTCGGTCTCTGTGACTCGGTCCTCTCTAGGTTTTCTTCCTATCTCTCCCAACGCTCATTCAGTGTCTCCTTTTCCAAGTATACCTCCTCCACTCGTCCTGTCTCAGTTGGAGTTCCCCAAGGGTCTGTCCTTGGTCCCCTTCTATTTTCTCTTTATACCGCCTCTCTTGGTAAACTGATTGCCTCTTTTGGATTCCACTACCACCTGTACGCTGATGACACTCAGATATACCTCTCCTCCCCGGACCTCTCCTCTGCTGTCCTGCAACGTGTCACTACTTGCCTTTCTTCCATCTCTGACTGGATGTCTTCACGCTTTCTGAAACTTAACCTCTCTAAAACTGAACTCCTTGTCTTTCCTCCTCCTAATACTGATCCTCCTCTCTCGCTCTCCCTTCAAGTCAGTGATATCCACATAAGTCCATCCCTGCAAGCGCGCTGTCTTGGCGTCATACTTGACTCTGGTCTCACCTTCGAGTCTCACATCCAGTTTGTTGCCAAGTCCTGTAGGTTCCAACTCAAAAACATAGCCCGCATTCGCCCCTTTCTTACGCAAGATGCTACCAAGGAGCTTGTCCATGCTCTAGTAATTTCCTGCATGGATTACTGTAACCCTCTCCTGATTGGTCTCCCCAAAAGCCGTATTGCCCCGCTACAGTCTGTAATGAATGCTTCAGCTAGACTGATTTTCCTCTCTAGTCAGTCCTCTCACACCTCACCCCTCTGCCGGTCCTTACATTGGCTCCCTGTATGCTATAGGAGTCAATTCAAAGTGCTAACCCATACATTTAAAGCACTGAACAGTTCTAGCCCCGCTTATATCTCTTCACTGATCCATAAATATGCCCCTCCACGTACCCTCCGCTCTGCCCGTGACCACCTCCTGACCGCTGCTCGCACCCGTACGGCCAACTCGCGCTTGCAGGACCTCTCGCGGGCGGCTCCTCTCCTATGGAATAGCTTGCCTACTGCCATCAGACTCTCCCCTAGTCTTCAATCATTTAAGAAGGGCCTTAAAACCCATCTCTTCAGGAAAGCTTATGGCCTCCCAGAGTAATCTCTACCTTACATACCTGTCTCCTGCTCTCTCCTATGGGACAGTGCTTTGCTCTCTCCTCCAGCTCTGCTTCACTCCTACTTGATATTTATTGTCCTAATGTTTCAAATACCCCACCTCCTATAGTCTGTAAGCTCGTTTGAGCAGGGTCCTCTTCAACCTATTGTTCCTGTAGTTTTCTTGTAATTGTCCTATTTATTGTTACACCCCCCCTCTCAAAATATTGTAAAGGGCTACGGAATCTGTTGGCGCTATATAAATGGCAATAATAATAATAATAATATAACTATATAACTTCTAACTTCACTGTGTGTTCCACATGTGTTGTCCTTTTGCTCAACTGGTGAAACAAAATACAAGAAATCCAGAAGTCGCACACGTCACTAAACACTTGAACTAAGATGCAGCTAGATAGAGAGGGCGAGATCCCAAGCCAAGACATGGAAGACAACAACTATGCACTCAAAGTTGCATTCATTATCAGACTTTATTGGACTCACCAGGATGACGATCCTTTATGGAATGGGGAAAACAACTGAATAGGGAACAAAAATAAAGTCACACAATCAGATGTATACAAAGAAAAAAAAAATGCTCCAAAAACTGTATTCATAGCAGAAGTGCATAGAAAAACCTAAATACAACAAGAACTGTACATTATAGGGGCAGATTCAAATACTTTAAGTACAGAAAGCACTGTCTTCAGATTTTATATGTGTTTTTCTTAAATACCTGTGCAGATTGTAGAAAAAAAAACTTACATATGCACATAGAAATTTACGTTAAGGTCTATTTCTCAACCTATAATTATGTTATGGGATTTGATATGTCCAAAGATGCAGGATAATAGTGATTTTGTTCTCTACCTAAATGAAACTGGCTATAGATTGAGTTTTACACAAGCGCATTATACTGTTTTAATTAATTACTTAGATTTTACATTAATGGAAGGGGCCATAAATCTGATCATATATTGATTCTGACCATCTTCACATCTTCAGTGTGGCACTTCTAAGAGCTAAT
The DNA here is from genome assembly GCA_933207985.1 of Pelobates cultripes. Taxonomy (NCBI): domain Eukaryota; kingdom Metazoa; phylum Chordata; class Amphibia; order Anura; family Pelobatidae; genus Pelobates; species Pelobates cultripes. Next base: position 111,517,719 of record OW240917.1, on the reverse strand, counting down.
CAATAAAATTGAAAAGGAATTGCTCTATTTTGCCTTGATTTATTAGTTTATGGATTGCATACTTTATTACCATAGGGATAAATCTTGCATGAGATGGGTGGAAGGACTATGCTGTCATATAATTTTAACGGTATGATAGTTTGTGTACTATTAATACGTAGGTGTACTTTATATTTTTCTAAGCCTATGATTACACCTGTTTCAGGCAGAACTCATCAGACTGTATTGTGTTCTGATCATTTTAATGTAGATTTAATATAGAAGACATCTTAAAGGGACACTATAGTCACCAGAACAACTACAGCTTATTGAATTTGTTCTGGTCAGTAGAATCATTACCTTCGGGCTTTTTGCTGTAAGCACTGTCTTTTCAGAGAAATTGCAGTGTTTACATTACAGCCTAGTGATAACTTCACTGGCCACTCCTCAGATGGCTGTTAGAGATCCTTCCTGGATCATGGCTGCCTAAAATGCGTCACAACATTCAGTGTCTCCTCCCTCTGCATGCAGACACTGAATTTTCCTCATAGAGATGCAATGATTCAATTCATCTCTATGAGGAGATGCTGATTGGACAGGGCTGTGTTTGAATCATGCTGGCTCTGCCCCTGATCTGCCTCTTTGTCAGTCTCAGCCAATCCTATAGGAAAGCATTGTGATTGGATCAGGCCACCACTTCTGATGATGTCAGCAGGCTGCAGGTCAAAAGGAAACAGGGACAAAGCGAGCAGCTCCAGATTTGAATACAAGTAAGATTTTACAATATTTAGGGAGGCAATAAGGGGGCATGGGGGGCTATGTGGTGGTTTTAACACTATAGGGTAAGGAATACATGTTTGTGTCACTGACTCTATAGTGTTCCTTTAAAGGACCACTCTAGGCACCCAGACCACTTCAGCTTAATGAAGTGGTCTGGGTGCCAGGTCCAGCTAGGGTTAACCCATTTTTTTCATAAACATAGCAGTTTCAGAGAAACTGCTATGTTTATGAATGGGTTAAGCCTTCCCCTATTTCCTCTAGTGGCTGTCTCATTGACAGCCACTAGAGGCGCTTGCGTGCTTCTCACTGTGATTTTCACAGTGAGAGCACGCCAGCGTCCATAGGAAAGCATTATGAATGCTTTCCTATGTGACCGGCTGAATGCGCGCGCAGCTCTTGCCGCACGTGCGCATTCAGCCGACGGGGAGGAACGGAGGCGGAGAGGAGGAGAGCTCCCCGCCCAGTGCTGGAAAAAGGTAAGTTTTAACCCCTTTCCCCCTTCCATAGCTGGGCGGGAGGGGGAGCCTGAGGGTGGGGGCACCCTCAGGGCACTATAGTGCCAAGCACTATAGTGGTCCTTTAATCTTTACCTTTAGCTAGCTTGGAACGTATAATGGAGTGCGGCTTCATTTTCACTTTCTATTAGTGATAATCACAGCTATTTATTTCCTGGCTAATCCATGTCAGCATCACTAATCGGTTAGGCTCCTCCCTATCAGCTGCTAGGACAGGAATATTAAAATTAAATCAAAAAGGTGTTGTGGAGGATATTGCTTCTTGCTTCCTAGCTGGGAAACCTGAAGCGCTTCTGCCCCAGTCACCCAGCTTGACTGGGGTCCTTCTGGAGCTTTTCCATATCGCCCACTCTGCCGATTCAACTGCAGTCTTACTCAAGGCAGGTATTGCCCCCTCTGCCTATTTCACTTTAGCCCATCTTCCAGGCAAGTATGCCTCCAATGTGGTTTCTATTGTGTGGTGGAACATACCGCTAATTTTGTGTAATTTACTTTGTATCCGTTTGGGAGTTATCGTATCCAAAAACTCTGCATTTCTACTCCTGAACAAGGACCACCCCGGTACCCCATTAGAATGATCTCACCTTGCAACTTAAGTGTGAAACCACAAGGGAAGTAATTAATGAATGCTTCCCCTGGGTGGCCGCCATTTCGTATAACCGAATACATGTGGTCATTTTGTCTCCCGAACGTCGGCAGCGGTCGTCGAGTGTCTCTTTTTGGCTCGGCACTCACACGGACCCCGGTAAAGGTTATACTGCTGCCCATCCTACTTCCCGACCAACTATGGGATGAGATGAGATGGGAACTACCTGAATTCAAGAGAATCCTTTGCATAGTTTTTTGCACAGGAACCGAAAAGAGACCGGCCAGGGCACCTCTTTCCCTGGAACTGTTTTGGGCTATCACCTCATGTCCGGCTGGTCAAAACTTTACCCCGGTGGCAATCCAAAAATGCCGAACAGATCTGAGTGATACTTGGTCAAGTTGTACACTCAGATTAGAGCTATTCGGGGATGTAACTTTGGTAGGGTTCCTGGTTATGATGGGGGTACTTTTTGGGTATTGTATATTTTGTGTAGGTTTTCCTGTACCCGACAGCTAATTGAGTTATAGATTCTCACGCAATTATCTCTCAAGTACAGAGGACCCTGGCAAGGAAAACCCTGTAATGTTGTGTTGGAGACCCTATCAGTTGACTCCCAGAACTATGTTTCTTTTAGTTATTGGGGGAATGGATGCTTAAGTGTTTAATGGTTAAAGTCTGTCTGAGAGGAGGAATTAGCAGAGGTTACCGCTACATATTGCCTTTACAAAGGCACATGCGGGTCTCAGGCCTAGCTCTCATGATTTATCCCATGGCAAGGGGGATCAGTGGACGAATCAAGCCAACAGGTACGACAACTCTGTGACTGGGATCCCTAAAAGTCCACACAGGACACCAGTTCCCAATGGAACTAACATATAATACTAATTGGGATTAAAATTTGGGATTAGCTAATATGCACATTGCATAAAGGTTGTTGTGACAAAAATAATAAAATTCAAATAACCAAAACATGTCACAAAATATATAGGAACTTATAATATCATAATAATATATTTATAAAAGGATGGGGAAGACAATAACCAGCACAAAATATCTCTCCTGCCTGCAAAATTTGCAATATGCAAATCTACCTGAATATGCAAATTAACCAGCCTTGTTATTCATATTGCTGTGGCTACCAACAGCTGGCGCTGTACAGGCTCTACAGCCAAATCCACCTACTTTGTAGCCAGCATCAGCAGGACAGAAGAGCACACAAAACATATAACAATACACACCCTGCATCTATAATGGGTACAGGGTGACTTACACATAGTAGTTTAGGGTCCTACATAAAGTGTCTGTATGAAACCCCAGGGGATGGTGACTACCATCACAGGTGTTATGAAAGGTCACACCTCCTTATTATGCTTGTAGTCTTTTTTACTGTCCTCCAGCTGTTAGGCAACTGTAATTTTCTTTTAAGGTCACCTTGCCATGGGTTTTTCAATATGCCCAGGGGGTTCTGCCTCTCTCCCTAGGAAAGAACCCAGATACAAGCCAATCAGTTTGGGAATCCCTGGGTTATGGTTACTATATTAGTATGTAGTAGCTGTAGTTAAATTTACTGTTTCCTAAAATTATCTTACAATCTTTATATCACTGAGGTGGTAAGGAAGCTGTAAGTGGCAAGTTCTATATATGACTACTTGCTTTAATTGTTCCTCTATATCAGGGGTGCCCAAAAGGTAGATCTTCAGATGTTTTAAAACTACAGCATCCATTATTCTTTGTCATTTTAAAAGCATTTTCCTGGCTAATCATGGCAGCATTTAATCTGTGGGTTAGCTCCTCCCTCTAGCCAATGGGACAGGAAATACAATTAAATCCTTAAAGGACCACTATAGTGCAAGGAAAACAAACTTGTCCTGGCACTAGTTTTAATAGGTGCCCCCCCCCCACCCTCATGGCCCCCTCCCGCCGGGCTCTAGGGGGGGGAAGAGGTTAAAGGCTTACTCTCCTCCCTCTTCTGCCGAATGTGCATGTGCGGCAAGAGCCAAGCGCGCATTCAGTCAGTCCATAGGAAAGCATTTCTAAATGCTTTCCTATGGACGCAAGCGTCTTCTCACTGTGAAAATCACAATGAGAAGTGCGGAAGCGCCTCTAGCGGCTGTCAATGAGACAGCCACTAGAGGTTGGATTAACCCTAATGTAAACATAGCAGTTTCTCTGAAAGTGATCTGGGTGCCTATAGTGGTACTTTAAGTGGGCAGGTAGAATCCCTGCAGCAAGAGAAGCCCGGCAGGCCCCACACACCAGTCTTTTTTCCTGTCCTCTTAGCCGTAGGACAGTTGGTTGGTTTCACAGACCATATTAAAGGACCACTATAGTGCCAGGAAAACATACTCGTTTTCCTGGCACTATAGTGCCCTGAGGGTGCCCCCACCCTCACAGTCCCCCTCCCGCCCGGCTCTGGAAAGGGGAAAGGGGTAAAAACTTAACTTTTTCCAGCACTGGGCGGGGAGCTCTCCTCCTCCGATCCTCCTCTTCTCCTCCCCGTCGGCTGAATGCGCGCGCATTCAGCCGGTCACATAGGAAAGCATTATCAATGCTTTCCTATGGACGCTGGCGTGCTCTCACTGTGAAAATCACAGTGAGAAGCACGCAAGCGCCTCTAGTGGCTGTCAATGAGACAGCCACTAGAGGATTAGGGGGAAGGCTTAACCCATTCATAAACATAGCAGTTTCTCTGAAACTACTATGTTTATAAAAAAATGGGTTAACCCTAGCTGGACCTGGCACCCAGACCACTTCATTAAGCTGAAGTGGTCTGGGTGCCTAGAGTGGTCCTTTAAGATATATATTTTTTTCTCATCTTCTGTAATTTTACAGACTATATCCCTGGGGAGGTCAACCTCCCTCTCCAGGAAGCTCCAGATACATGCAACCCACCTCCTTGGTAACTGGGGACCCCTGGAGACGACAGAGCTTAGTAGCTCTGCTAAACTTCTTACCTTGCTGATATCAGGTCTTCTGCCAGCCCTCTGCATGGATGAACTCTGCTTTTTTTTTCTGCCGGAAAGAGCAGTGAAGCGTCTGTTCCATGTTCAGGTGAATCTCGGCATTCAGTTGCATGCGCAATAGCGTTGCTGCAAATAGCCCCAAGTCTGCCAGTATCCAAGATGGTGGAGATGTGTTTACGGCTAAATGGAGCATGCATGGAGATTTAAAGGCACAGAATCTGAAATTCAAACAGTATGTTTTCCCTGCTTATCATTTTGGAATTTTGTGGTGGGTTTGACTCTCATTATTGTAGTTATTCAGTCCTCTGCAGCCGCAGGGCAGCCATCAGGGGGTGACAACATGGGACTACTTTGGGAGTCCTGGGCCCCACATTCTCTAAATGCACATATAGATAGCGATTATTGCTATCTATATGTGCACTGCGGGCCCCCAGCTACCTGTACACGTAAGAGGGGGCCCAGCACACGCTGTCTTAAACTTCCAGGTGATCTTCCCTCTCTAAATCTCACGAGATCCACAGCCGGCAGCGTGTTGCCACAGGTTACCATGGCAATGTGCTGCACGGCACGCAGGCAAGACCAGCAAGAGTCAGAATGTTAAGACCAGGGCCAGACTAAGGCCTTAAGGCGCCCTGTGCAAAAAATCTTAACATCGCCCCCCATCTATGTGTACAGGGTATTTATTAAATGAAATTTTAAAAACAAACATTTATCCCCTCTTGCCTGTCATTACCTTGCATGGAGGGGGGCATGCTAATCTCTGGTGATCTAGTTTGCTGGGAATCTGGTCAGTGCCTTCACTGGGTGCAGACAACCAGTAACTGTCTCATGAGCTCAGGCACTTACAGTATCAGAGCTTACCTGAGGTAATCCACGGCAACGTTCTGATTGTCCGGAACTCGGAAAACAGCTAAATTTCTCATGTGTGTGTCAGAAGTGACTGTGTGATGTGTTGGCTGTGTGCCATATTTGTAATGGGTGTATTGACTGTGTCTGATATATGTGTGTATTGATCGTGTGTGATTATTGTGCACTATAGCAGTAGATAGGGGGAGCAGGGGCACTGAGGTAGATGAGGAGCAGGGGTGCTATAGTAGTATATGGGGGAGCAGGTGTACTGGGGTAGATGGGGCACTACAGCAGTAGATGGGGGAGCAGGGTCACTGGGGTAGATTAGGGAGCAAGGGCACTATAGCAGTAGATAAGGGGAGCAGTGGCACTAGGGTAGATGGGGTCAGGGCCGGCCTTAGGGGTGTGCAAGTTGTTCGGCCGCACAGGGCGCCATGGAGCAGGGGGCACCGTGCGGCCGACACAGCTCACACATGGTCGGCCGGGATTATAATATTTTTTTTTAAATCGCCCAACTATGTTGCGTGGTGGAGCTTACAGAGATGGGGCGGTGCTTACCGTGCAGCAGAGGCGGAGCTAAAATGGCGGGGGCGGGGCTAAATGTGCCTGTAACTGCAGCAAGGGAAGCAGGAAGGAGTCCCTGCTTCCCAAACAACCAGCCTCCAGGAGCTGCACTGCCTGCCTCCACAAGGAACAGAGGTAACTATATGTGATTGTCTGCTTGTGTGACTGTCTGCCTGTGTGTGAATGACTGTCTGCCAGTGTGTGTGTGTGTGTGGATGTCTGCCTGTGTGTGTGTGTGGCTGTCTGCCTGTGTGTGTGTGGCAATGTCTGCCTCTGTGTGTGGCGATAAATTGAGTAAGGAGCACTACCATAAATCTTTATATACAAAAGAAAATCTTTATTCAATGGGTACACATTAATAATATATCTCATTACATGAAAAACCAAGATATATAGTCATATCATGTTATAAAGAAACAGCCAGAACAATTCTGTATCTATATAAACGCCAAATGCGCAGTGTGTGAAAAGAAAAAAATGTCAGTATTATAGATAGAAAAAAATGAGATACCAATATAATTAAACCCTACAAATACAAATACATATAAAAAAAAATAATAAGCATACCAGACCTAGTGAGAAGCAGGGACAGAGTCAATCACCAAAACACCCCCAACATTTCAGCAAAAATGCCTTTATCAATGGAGCCTGTTGAGAGAAACTAAATCCTGTTCTTATATACCCAAAAAGAAACACATAAATTAATGACACCTAAAGTAAATGGGTGGCCGCTAGTGATGTCCCGAACGGTTCGCCAACTGTTCGCCACGGACTCATCATTGAGTAAACTTTGACCCTGTACCTCACAGTCAGCAGACACATTCCAGCCAATCAGCAGCAGACCCTCCCTCCCAGACCCTCCCACCTCCTGGACAGCATCCATTTTACATTTTTAGTGAGCAGTCCAGGAGGTGGGAGGATCTGGAAGGGAGGGTCTGTTGTGGCGATGTCTGTCTGTTTGTGTGTGACTGTCTGCCTGTGTGTGTGGATGTCTGCCTGTGTGTGTGTGACTGCATGTAAGTGTGTGTGTGTAAGAATGTATGTGTGGCTGTATGTACCTGTGTGTGTGACTGTCTTCCTGTAATTGTGTGTAATTGTGTTTATCTGCCTGTAACTGTGTATGTGTGCAACTGTCTGTACCTATGTGTTTCTGCCTGATCCTGTGTATGTGACTATCTGTCTGCGACTGTGTGCATGTGGCTGTATTTGACAGTGTATAGGTATTACTGTGTGCATCTGACTGTGGGACTCACACATAGGCCTAAATGCGTATTTTTAGCTGAATTAAATACCCATCACACACAGCCAATAAACCCAGCAAGAATATCACCTTCAACCAACACACGCCTATCACACACAGTTAATCCACCCATTACAAATATCACACATAGCCAACACATAGCATACATATCACACACAGTAATCACACCTATCACATACACAGACAACACAAACATTACATCATATTATAGTGAGATGTATTACAGTGGAGCTCTGGTATATAAAATGCACATTATTCTGTGTTTTATAGTTAGGAAGCTCGGTGATACACTAATAGGCACATTACTTAGAGTTGTATTGTTGTGTAGTGTTCGAGTTTGTCACAGAGTTCCACATTACCGTGAGTTTTATTGTTGTGGAGCTCTGTGATTAACTGGCACACACCACACTACTGTGAGGGCTTTTGTTTCTGTGGAGCTCAGTGATAAATGGAGAAACAGTGCATTACTACAAATTTTTATTCCAAAGAGATTAAGGTAAATAATTATAATCCAGAGCTCCAAAGCAAAACCACTCACAGTATTATGTGACATACTTAGTCTGCTCCTCTGTAATTTAGGGGAGGCAGTCTGACACTTCTGGCCTGCACTTCTGTTGGCTGCAGACCATAAGTAACTGTCTTCCTAGCTCGGGCCAATCAGAGCGCTGCCGCAGATTACCACAGGATTGCCGCATATTACCACTGCAAGCCCCTGAGCTTGCGAGACAGTTACACATGGTCTATACCCAGTGGAGGGGCAGTCCAGATTCAGATTAGCATGCCCCTCTCCTAACTAGGTAACAACAGGAAAGAAGGAATTAATATGTGTTTTTAAATCATTATTAATTTAATAAATCCCCTATACAATCACTACATTCCTATACACACACTATACATGGATGGGGGGGGGGGCGCTGTGAAGGTTTTTCGCATAGGCCGCCTAAAGGCCTATGGCCGGCCGTGGATGGGGCACTATAGTGGTAGATGGAGGGAGCAGGGGCACTATAGGAGTAGATGGGGGAGCAGGGACCCTAGAGGGGAAGATAAAGGAACAGGGGCACTATAAAGTTAGACAGGAGAGCAGAGCAATTATAGGAGTAGATCGGGAGCAGAGGCACTATAGGGGTAGATGGGGAGCAGGGGCACAATAGAGGTAGATGGAAAGCATGGGCCCTATAGGGGTAGATCGGGAGCAGGGGCACTATAGGGGTAGATGGGAAACATGGGCACTATAGGCGTTGATGGGGGAGCAGGGGCACTATAGGGGCTGATAGGGGGAACTATAAGTGTAAATGGGGAACAGGGGCACAATAGGGGTAGATGAGGAGCAGGGACATTATATGGGTAGATGGGGATCAGGGGCATTATAGGGGCAGTTGGGGAGCATCGGCACTGTAGGGGTAGTTGGGGGAGCAGGGGCACTATAGGGGTAGATGCGAGGGCACAATAGGGATAGATGGGGAACAGGGGCACTGTAGGGGTAGATGGGTGGGCACTATGGGCAACTATAGTGGGGTGGAGCAGGGGCACTATAGGGATAGATGGGGGGCACTATTGGGATAGATGGGGAACAGGGATACTTCCACACCCCAGTCACTGTAGCTCAAAGATTCCTCAGATTATGTATTGGGAAACACCATTATCAAGTCCAAGATCTACCTTTTGGGATAAGCACTGCACCAAGAATCTTCTCCATCTTCTGTCATCGCCTTACTGAGAAAGAAAGGAGTGGCCATTTTCCATTACCTGGACAACATTCTGGTGGTCGCTCCAGATTATGAGCTGCTAGTCCATCAGAGTGCTTTAGTCCTAAGTATGCCGACTAGTTTCGGATGCTAAGAAATGTGAAGATGAACTTCAACACCTCTACGGCAGTTGTCACGTTGGCCCACAATCGAAAGACCAACCTTTTGTCCTGTCTACGGCAGTTCCTCAGGAAACCTTATGCTCCTGCGAAAGAATTCATAAAGCTTCTGGGTACCATGTCTTCAACCATTGGTTTGGTCAGGTGGGCTCAGTGGAACCTACGTCCCCTTCAGTGGTATATTCTGAAACATTTTAGCGCCAGCTTGCAGGAATGGTAGAGGCCTCTTTCCATTCCGAGTTCTCGGAAACAAGACCTCCAATGGTATCTGACATGGGAACACCCTATCCAGGGGATTTCCGCTGACAGAGATAGACTGGTTAGTCATAACATCAGTTGCCAGTCAATCTGGCTGGGGTGCACACTTCAAGAGTCTATACGTCCATGCTTTATGGCTTCTGCAGGTTCATCACTTACCATCGAACATCAGAGAATTAAGAGCAGCCTTTCTGGCACTGCTCCACTTTACACCTCTTCTTCAGAACAAATGGGTGAAATTAAGACTGGACAACAAGACAGCAGCCGCGGATATAAATCATTAGGGAGGAACCAGGTACTCAGCATTGAAGAAAGAGGCTCTTCCAATTATGACTTTGGCTCAACAGAATTTGGCAGGTTTATGAGCAATTTTTCTCCCATGGAAGGAGAACACAGTAGCAGATTTCCTGAGCAGGCACCAGGTGGAGGAAACAGAATGGCACCTCTACAAAATATTTTTTACTACTGGTCCAGTGGTGCGGTCTTCCGCAGGTGGATCTCATGGCCACAGAGGTCAATGCACAAGTCCCGGAATTTACATCAAGGAGGTTTCATCCCAGAGCAATAGCACAAGATCCTCTGTCAGTGGATTGGCATTACAATATGGCAAACATTTTCCTCCACTCCCTCTGATCCATGCTTTGTATAACTTTTGAGAATTGGGAGTGATCCCTTATCTGGAGTGGCTAGCCTGCACTATCTATGCACTTTATCTCACACACCGTTTTTTATATATTCACAGGGTGGATGCTGCCTCAGTGACTGATTCAGAGTTTGGCCTTTCCGTCCTAAAATCAATTTTTCTAATACTTAAATTATTTTTTGGCATGTATTCCCGACATGTGTTTATTCTTACTGCTTGGGTATTCCCATATGTTAAATGCTGCCATGTTTAGCCAGGAATGTGGAAAATGTATTCATACTTACCGAAATTTCTTTTTCCTGGCTTTTATTCATGGCAGCATTTGGTTTCCCTCCTCATATTTTATTTATCTTGTTACTAGACTGGTATGTGGGGGCTGCTGGGATACTCTTATACCTGCCCACTTAAGGATTTAATTGTTTTTCCTGTCCTATGGGCTAGAGGGAGGAGCTAACCCATAGGTTAAATGCAGCCATAAATAATAGCCAGGAAAAGAAAATTACGGTAAGTATGAATACATTTTCCACAATAAAGGTATGCAAAGCTTCAAAGTAGTTGTAGTTTTAGAACATCTAAGGATCTACCTTTAGGGCATAAAATTACCTTTTTCGGTCTGTTAAACACTTTGACTGGGTCTCTGGGTTTAGGGATGTCTCATTTATTGTCAACAATTTTAGCAACTTTCTAGGTTTTTATTGTTTTTAAAAAAGCCTTTAAGAACATTTTGTGTGCTCATACAGTTACCTGCTGCTTTCCCTGTTTTCATGAATTTCGGATCTCTCTTCCAGACCCGATCGGCAAAATCAAGTAGGGCCGAATGAAGTCTTCTGACATGTGCGAGTGTCCTTAAAGCGCCGGGAGTGTATTTAAGATGCTTAAGATGGACTGGGTTTTAAAGGTGGGCTATGTTTTTCATCCCTAAAGTTAGACAAGGTTGGTTTATCTCTTACCTGATCCTTTTTAGTATATTTTATTTATAATAACTTTCAGTATGGTTATTTTTTTTGATAAATATTAGAAAAAATATTCTTTCATGTCTGGTAACACAGGTATAAGAAGATTGCTATTACATTTTCACTAATGAAGGGACATCTACGTTTGCTGAGGTACCCAGCGTGGAAATGTCTAAAACTATATCTAAGGCTGTGGCTGCTGGAATTAAGGAGATGACTTCTATAAGCCATTCCTCAAAGACAAATAAAAGACCAAAGGAAAACTCCTGTCATGGCACGCCGGGAGGTTTTGGTGAACATCACTCACTCGGCACCACGTGAATCTCAGCATCCTGGGGTTAGGGACACGCCCAATTCCATATCCCAGCCACGAGCGGGTCCTTCTGCTCTTCAGCTACTCCTGGCCCGCCGGCTCCTCCGCCTGCTCTACGTGGGCTGCAGTGTGCAGCCTTGTCTGACCCACCAAGTGAGTTCCCTGGGTCAAACCATTCTGCAGATCTGCAAGGAGGGCAAACATACCTACAGTCTCAGCTGATGACATCACCACCTACCTATCCAGCCCATCTAACTCCATGGAATAAGTACAACACTTTTGTTATGTCCTGTGATTTATTGTTTACTTTAAAACCACGCAACTATCTTAATGACTTCATAAAAGTGTGAACTGTGATTTCTCTTATATCAAGGGTACCCAGAATTTGGGTTTATAATTTTCTACGCAATCAAAGCCCCCTTCTTAACTAATGGAATTATTTTAGGTTAACTTTGGACTGAATCTATGAGGATCAAAGCAAGACTACCACTGTGAGGTCTAACATACGGGCCCTAAAGCAAGGAAAAAGACCCATAGAGGAATATATCACATACTTTTGTCATATAGCTGCTGATACTGCTTGGAATGAAGGGGCTTTAACTGACCAATTTTGTCTTGGCTAGTCTGAGATATTAAAAGATGAACTTACCTGTGTCGGGGGAACCTAACACTTTGGAAGAACACAATTGTCTATCCAGGTTGATAGATTCCTACGGATGCGGAGGTTAGAGCGTGCCGCCACCACCAAATACCTATCAATGCACTTCTCATACCATCAACACCCCATCATCTACCCATCTTGTCCATAAAGATGAACCCATGCAACTGTTTTTTGCATTTTTTACACACAAACAAATATGAATGCTAACTTTGGCCAGTGTTTGTGACTATGTGGCTTCTAGAAAAGACTAGACATACCCCATTTGTAATACCTTGGGTTGTCTACTTCTGCAAATGGTATGTCATCATGGGGGTAATTTACATTCATGGGCTATCATTTGGTCTCAAAGGCAACATAACCAGTCTGGCAAATTTCAATGTTTATAAACTGAAAAATGTAATGTGCTATATTTCACGCTGTAACTTTCCAAAACACCATGAGACATCGCTGAATACAAATATGTGTACTTTATTGCAGTAGTAGCTAACAGTATTGTGATAAATGCCATGCAGAACTAAAAAAATAACAACATTTCTTATTTTCTCACTTTTTTAAAATAATGTATTCATATTAAATTATGCTTAATATACAAATATTTGATATGACATGAAAGCCCTGTTTCTCCTGAAATTATATATGATAAGTGTTGGTACACACAATATGAAAGGGGTGAATTATGCTTGAACAGACATATAACCCAGGACATATAGACCCAGGACATCCTTGAAAACAAGAGAAATCTCAATGTATCTTTCCTGGTAAAATATTTTATAAATAAATAATATAGCGCAACTTCAAGGTTTTGTTTACGTTTTGATTTGATCACAACTCGTACAATTGGCTCAGTCCTTAAGGGGTTAAATAAAGGTCTTAAATATGCCCCTACACAAAAATTAAACCAATCCGCAGCATATGTAAATATTAACAAATTTGTCAGACAGGTCACTTTAAAAAAGTTTTATGCCTGCCGTAAAAACCATGAAAGTAATAATTCTACAACAACAATTCAAAATGTTTCTTCAAATAAAAAACTAATTGTTAAAGATCTAAAGAAAATGAAAAAATAATTTCGGCCCAATCTGTGGAAATGTATTTATGGCAGACTGGGAGAATTCCAGTATATGGACCCACCACCAATGGGAGATGAACCTTTGTACAGCGCTACGGAATCTGATGGTGCTATATAAATATTAACCCCTTAGCGACCGAGGACGGTTCAGGACCGTCATCGGCATTTTTGCCTTGAGGACCGATGACGGTCCTGAACCGTCCTAACGGTCTGGGGGTACTTACCTGATCGCTGTCGTTCCCCCGGCGGCGATCAGCGTTGCTCCGGTTGTGGGGAGACTGCCTGCAGCCCAGACAGTCTCCCCACACTGAATTAGGACCCCTGTGGCCCTGTGATCGTTCAACACAGCGATCACATGGTCATAATAGGTGTCCATGTGTCTGCCTGCAGGGGGACTGCCTGTGCTGACAGGCAGTCTCCCTGCTAGTGTAAAATAAAATAAAAAATAAAGTTAGTGTTAATAAAAAATTTGTAAAAATTATATATGTGTATATATGATAGATAGACATATATTATATCTATATAATATATGTCTATCTATCATATATATAATGTCATACTAAGTGTATTTTTATATTAATATGTACTTATATTAATATAAAAATACACTTATAATTAAATTACGCACGTATATATATAATATATATAATAACTATATATATAGTATATATATATTATTATAAAATATAAATAATAAGTAATTTAAATTAAATAAAAAAAATTTAAAATAATAATAAAAAAATTTAAAAAAATTATATATCTATATGAAATTTTATTCTAACTGTATTTTAAAATTAATATATATATTTATATCAAAATACACTTAAAATGAATTTGTATATATATCTATGTATATAAAAATAAATAAAAATAATAAGAAATATACATATGTCCATACACAAAATTACATAAATAATTATATAAATATACACGTAGACTTCAAATATATAAATATGCATAAATATTTAAATTCTACGTGCGTATTTATGTAATATTTTTACATAATTCAGTAATTTTATTGATTGCAATTTGAGGGACCTGCCTGCCAACCCAGGCCGAAATTCCAGAGAATTGAATTTGCTAGCACTGTATTTTACCCTGTAACGTTCTATGACACCCTAAAACCTGTACATGGGGGGTACTGTTTTACTCGTGAGACTTCGCTGAACACAAATATTAGTGATTCAAAACAGTAAAACATATCACAGCGATGATATTGTCATTGAAAGTGACTTTTTTTGCATTTTTCACACACAAACAGCACTTTTACTGATGATATAATTGTTGTGATACGTTTTCCAGTTTTTAAACACTAATATTTGTGTTCAGCGAAATCTCCTGAGTAAAACAGTACCCCCCATGTACAGGTTTTATAGCATTTTTGAACGTTACAAGGTCAAATATATGGGTCAAATATTTTTACATTGAAAATGGCCAGGTGGGTTACGTTGCCTTTGAGAGCGTATGGTAGCCCAGGAATGAGAATTACCCCCATGATGGCATACCATTTGCAAAAGAAGACAACCCAAGGTATTGCAAATGGGGTATGTCCAGTCTTTTTTAGTAACCACTTGGTCACAAACACTGGCCAAAATTAGCGTTCAATTTAGTTTTTTTACTTTTTTCACACACAAACAAATATGAATGCTTACTTTGGCCAGTGTTTTCGACTAAGTGGCTACTAAAAAAGACTGGACATACCCCATATTGAATACCCTGGGTTGTCTACTTTAAAAAAAATATGTACATGTGGGGTGTTATTCAGAGATTTATGACAGATAATAGTGTTACAATGTCACTATTGATAAATTTAAAAAATTTATGTTTTGAAACCGCAATATTCTACTTGTACCTATAGCCCTATAACATGCAAAAAAAAGCAAAAAAGCATGTAAACACGGGGTATTTTTAAACTCAGGACAAAATTTTGAATCTATTTAGCAGTTTTTTTAATTCGCTTTTGTAGATGAGTAAAAGATTTTTCAAGTAAAAGTCAAAAAACATGTATTTTTTTCAATTTTTCATCATATTTTTTTATTTTTTTTAAATTAAAATACATGAGATTATATAAATAATGGTATGTAAAGAAAGCCCCTTTTGTCCTGAAAAAAACAATATATAATTTGTATGGGAACAGTAAATGAGAGAGCGGAAAATTCCAGCCAAACACAAACACCACAAAAGTGTAAAAATATGCCTGGTCGCAAATGTACAACATCGCAAAAACAGTCCAGTCCTTAAGGGGTTAAAATAAATAATAATAATAATGAACCTGGTCATTTATAGACGTTACATTGATTTTTATTTGGAATGGCACAGAGGCAAATCATTTTTTAATATTTTTCAATTCAAATTTAGTAAGTTTAAAGTACAGTTTTTAGATCTAGAGAATTATTTTAACAATGATGCTTTAAATACTAAAATGTTTTTTTAAAGAAGTGCACAGAAATACTTCTATTGATTTAACAAGCTGCCTCTATGCACCCTGGCTCAGAGTCAATTTATCTGTCTAAGGAGAAACTGAATTAGATGTTTTAATAAAAGCTATTAGTCAACAGAATAGAAGTGAACTTACCAAGTATCACGATTCAAAAAAACAAAGTCCCATTGTTTCCGATAATATTGGATTTTACCAATAAAAGTAATAAAATGAAAAAAATCATTTATAAGCACTGGGACACTTTAAAAGAAGACAATATAATTAAAGAAAGTATTCCTGACAAACCTAAAATTATAGTCAGGCGTGCCTCAAATCTAAAAACTATACTAAAAAGAAATATACATTTATTGGAACATTCCTAGACAAAAAATAATTCTATAAATTGAAAAATTGTATAGCTTGTAATAAGACAGATAGAGCAAATCTCATGGCAACAAAATGTAAATGAAAACAAACTTAAAACTTACAATATAAAGGATTTATACTTTATTTATTAGAGTGTCCATTTGGAATATGTCAATATGACTACACACAAACTTAAAATCAGAATAGCTGAACACGTAAGAAATATTCAAAAAGGTTTTATGAATATTTCCATCTCAAAATATTTTTTAGACCATAACAAGGATTCAAGCCTTTTAAAATCAGTTGTATACAAAAAATTACCCATTCCTGGTGAGGGGGTACTACCTTAAAAACACTAGGTATACAAGAAATGAAATGGGTTTTTAATTCAGATACCCTTACCACCATGATTTAAACATAGAATTTGACTGTTTTAATATTTTATAATCATTTTGTTATCAACAAGCTAGTGAGCCCATAAGGCAGGGCTGATACCATCCTGACCTACTGTATCCAGTTGAAGATTCTTTTCACTATGGCTATTTATGATAAGAAGACACTACATATCCTTAGGTGGGGTTTATACTACCCAGGCAAAACTAGATAGAGCTATCCTAGCTCTACAAACTGTGAGTGCAATTCCTTAATTTATTTTTAATTGTGTAAATGTCACAGGATATACTACACTATATTTTGCTATATTTTCTGTCTCACCATATTGTACTTCTGGAAACACCTCTACCTCAGGAAATACATCAAGGCGCTACCCCCTCTTCTTACCTCTTTACACGTAAAGACTGCATTGGAGCGTTTAAGAAAAAACTGTCTATATGTCAAGCTAGAAAATGTGTATTCCATACACAGTGTGTAGAATTCTTAGGCTTCAGTCTAACCCCTGGTCAAGTAGAAATGAATACTCATAATGTCTCAGCTATTATCTCCTGGCCCACTCCTACAAACAAATAAGAGGTACAACACAATTTTTTTCCAGTAAAGTGTCCCCCCTCACAGCCCTTAACAAGAAAAATAACACATTCTTAAAATCAAAAAGCACAGAATGCATTTGAAGACTTAAAGCATGCTCCTATATCATCTCTCCCAGATCCCAAGAAGCTATACTTTGTAGAGGTCAATGCATCAGAAAGGGCAACCAGGGCCATCCTCTCATAAAGAGAACATGATGATTAACTGCGTCCCATGGCATTCCATTCCAAAAGACTGGCATTTGCAGAAGTTAATTATGATATTGGAGATAAAGATTGGTGTCCCCTATTGGAATGGTGCTCTCCATCCAGTCATCCTATGCACGGATCACAAAAATTTGAAATATTTACTAAGGGCCAAAAGACTACATCCCCAGCAAGCCTGGTGGGATCTCTTTTTCACCAGCTTCCAGTTCCATAAAACTTTAAAATGGCAAGCCAGATGCCCGCATCCCTAACCCAGCAGAAAACCAAAGCCTTGATCCACCCACAGTTCTTCAAACTGGTCATTTCATGGCAATCTCCTCCTCTCTAATGGATAATGTATGGGGCTACATTAAAGGCCTCCACTAAACCTTTGTCACAAATAGATTTCACACTCATTTTGGAAAAATCTATCAAGGAAAGAGGTTCTACAATCATGTTTATCTCCTTATATGTGAATTTAATTTAAAATGTGGGGAACACTTTATTTCAGGAGAGAATTAAAGAACATGTGATATCTCCAAAAAATCCCATTGAGACCCCCATCTTCAGGCACCTGAGGGAGCACTATGGGAGTAACTCTAAAGGTTTACGCTTCTGCAGCCTGGAATTGGTAAAATTGAACCATGGACATGGCGATTATGACAGGTTCCTAAGACAAAGGGAGTGCCTATGGATTTATAAACTTAAGACCCTATACTCAAAAGGCATAAATTAATGCTTCTCCTTTGCTCCTTTTATTGGACTGATATTTTGGAATTCTTAGATCTTTTGAATTTATAACTCTGACCTTCAACTGTATTTTGTCACTCCATATGAGGTTTTATTGGAAAGTACGTTTTGGTCTTTTGCAATGGTTCTCTGTGATTTATACTCTACTGTGATCTGATTTTGAATTTTTTGCTGTGATCTAAGGAGTTTTTACAGTTGTATTCATGGATATATAATCATCTATCTGTAGTCGGAATCTAAAACCTTTAAATAGAATGGTGGATAATTGAGGACTTAGTGTATTTATTGATTTATATAACTTTGGCATCCTGCATTCATTAATAAGTTCAATCAATAATCTATGCTATACTGTTTGGTGCTGAATTCTTACATGTGAAAGATCACATTTGCAAAGATCTCTTTGATTGCATTCTGGATTGGAAACAATAAGAGAACCCTCTCTCTTTAAATACTGTGGATGGATGTTTCAACTTAATATTATTTACATCCATATTATATATAAGTCCAGATTGTATGTCTGTTTAGTATTGGGTTAGCTGCATAGACTGTTGCAAAATGGACTGATATTTTGGAGAATCTAGCCCTGACCACAATCGTTGGTAATGCCCACACTTATTTTGGACGTTATGTGAAGTTAATGCAAATTGATATGCCCGCCCCGGTGACACTGCTACATACTATTAGACGTGCAATGTCATTTTGAGGTGGGGCCGGAGCACGGTGTACATAGCCAATTTGGAACACACCTCTTGGGCAAGGTAGAATAATAAGTCCATGCTCGATGATGCCATGGTGCTGAAGTGGGCGCGTCATGTCATCTGAGATCTGGAGTTTAAGTGAGTAATATGCCCACACTGTGTATCCCCCTGTGAGGGATAATCAGGGAGGTCCTCTTTGACATTGCGGCACAAAATTGGCTGCGTAGCCTCATGGGGGGATGGGGCGCCCCCTTTTAAAAGTGTATAACACAGCATGGGAAATAAGGTGAGTAAATACACCTCTCTCGATATCGGAGGAGTGCAGGTACCTAAACAGATACAAGAAGACACACTCTCTGACACATACACACTGACAGAGAGAGACACACATACACACACTGCCGGAGAGAGAAATACACACACACTGACGGAAAGACACATACATACTGACAGAGAGATACACACACACACACACACACACAAATTGACAGACACACAAACACACTGACATACATACACACGGACAAACAAACATACACACGGACAAACATACATACACACACACGGACATACATGCATACACACACAGACATTTTCCACTTTAATTTTAATCCACCCATCCTCCCTACCTTTGGGAGAGCTGAGTGGGTCTTTCCCTGGGGTCCAGTGGGGCTGCTCGCTCATCTTACGTGTGAGTGCAGCTAGTTTCTGCTCCCTGTAGTGATGCTGGTGCCGGAATGACATAATATTCCGGCTCCCGTTATCACTTTACAGCGCAAGGGAGCAGAGAGGAGCCGCTTGAAGATCACTGCTCCCTTGCACGTTGTCCCAGCCGACCACCGCGATGCTTCCTCCACAAACCCCAGGACGGCCACCTTGGTGCTCCCTGAGCAGGCCGTCCACACTCCTCAGGGTGACTAGCCAGCTCTATTGTTCCCCCATCCTGCCTTTAGCTAAAGCGCTTAAAATCCCAGGCCCGAGGGCAAGATTTCTAGTCGCCGCGACGACCTGGCAACTGGGAATTGCCAAGCCCTGCTTTAATGTGCTCAAGTGGTCACAGTACATTTTCCAAGGAGTGACTTCTAACTAATATAAAAATCAAGCTGCAATGATTAATTGTAATTTATTTACCCAGTCTGCAATGCCAGGCCAGCAAACACACACACTGCTTTGCTCGGTTTCTCCCTGCCACTGCTCAGTGGAGCTTCTCCTCCTCCAGGGTCCATGCGCCACTCCTAGTGAAATTATAAGGAAGCCCCAAAGTGACAAACAACATGAAGGGATCGTTTGGATTCCGAACAGCGCAGAGTGCGTTCAGCTTCTGAAGAGAGGTTGGCATGGCAACAGACAGCCTGTTGTTCGCGCAGTCTGTAACACTAAGGAACAACATCATATATGAGACAGCAGGGACAAAGAGGACTTAAGTAGCCTGAGGGGGTGATCTTTATTATTTAAAAAAACAGGTATATTGTTGCAATATTTACATGTATAGCTTTTTGTATGTATCTATCACTAGTCAGGCTAACAAGGCACTTTGCCACCCATTGGAAAATGCCGCCCAAGGCATTGTGATAGATACAGCACTGATCCCAACCAAATTCTAAATCTTCCCCCCTCATCAATGACTATCTTCTCGGTTGAGTGGGTCACATTATTATTCAAAAACATTGAAACTCCTCTCGCTTTAGTTAGATAGGTAGAATGGTACTGTAAAGGGTAATTCTTAAGCATAATATTGTAGTTAAAACTTTAAAATGGGTTTCCTGGAGACAGCGCCTCCTTAGTGAAAAATCTTCACTTCTGCTGGGTGTTGAGGCCCTTAGCATTATATGATAAGATTTTCAATACCATTTTGTGACTTCTCAACCTGTAGTTTCTCCAACGTGGTTTCTAAATGAAGGTCTACAACACCAATTACTCAAAAGAAACTGGAAATTGACCAAAAGCAAGAGACCTAATCGGACTTAAACAATTTTCTGATAGGAAACCCAATTACATTTTTCTCTCTTCTTTTCTCTCTTTTTTAACAGTATATATTGATTTTATAATATTTCTTATATATCCTATTTATTTTTGGTATATTATTGTTGATATATATCATTTTTTAGATGCTAAATGTTTCCAGATTTTAAGTGTATTTTTTCATATACATGGTTTTAAGTTAAACCTCTATGAATTACTTCTTTTTGTTTTCCTTTTTTCCATTTGTTCTTTTGATTAGATGTAGTATGTACCAATTAACAATTACACTTTTGGTCTTAATGGTTTTATCACCTATATTTCCCACACATTTATGAATGGATTTTATGTATGGACTCACAGCTACGTAAGTAGACAGAGTGTGGAATGCAAGAACACAATCGTAGAACGCAAACCCGGATCCAGAAAAGTCGCAACAACTTTAAGACACACGAGAACTGGCACATATGAAAACGAGGCTTGACACGCCAGGATTAGATCCACATGCACTGGCAGGGCGCGAATTGGCTAATGCCAAGAGCCGAAAAAGACACTTAAATACTGTATTCGATTCAAGTTGTTTGTTTATAATTTCTTTTTCATCTGGAGCAAGAGTGTTACTTCAGAGTTCCTGTACATTTGTGATTCACATTGGATACTGGGAGCACCCTTTTGCTGTCTGGGTTGAGTGTTTTCTGGGCCATTTTCTGATTTTTATCTTGTAAGTGCAATACATTTGCAGCATTATCCCCCCAATATAGTGTAACTATTTCTTCTTACATTATATAAGTGGAATGGAGGGGCAAAAACAAAACTCATTTTCATTTGTTTACAGTTGGAACTGAAATCAGTAAGGCAGTAAAGGGTAGCGTGTACATAGCTTATTACCAAAGGTGCCATTCATAGGGTTAAAACATTTTAAATCTGTCACTTAAAAAAGGGAAATTTTAGTGTTATTATAATTGCTACAATGTTATTAAAACGGCATGCTATATGTTGTTCCATATTACATAATGTAAAATTAAAAGGTTAACTTTCTAATTGACATATAATTGGCATATACAGCTTTCTTCACTGCTCTGTTTTTTCTTAGTAATAATGTCAATTCAGTCTTTAGTGTCAGCATGTGAAGTTCTTCATGTTGTCATGCTGTCATTCCATCTTATTAGCATTCAGAGTGTTCCTTCCACATCCCTAGGTGCAGAAGTCTGTGATAAGTTAATAACATCGTGCAATGTGTTGTACATGTGGCATATCTGGGTTGTATATTTAGATACAGTCACAAGAGAACAGTAGTGTGTGTTAGTGTATAAAAAAAAAACTAACTGAACATGATATATTTTAACTAAAAATGAAATTTGAATAAGAAATGAAAATAGTAATTATAACACGTTTAAACAAAGAAAAAGCAAAGCTGAAAAGTAAATGTTATTTGTAACTGTTCAGTTACTAAAGCCAAGAAACATTAAATTATGTTTTCATATATAAACTTACAGCGTTATTCACTATAGTGAGAATTGCCATGAATTCAAAGTAAATTCCAAATATAAGGTCAAAATAGCCAAACTGAAAAGCAATTCTGCATTAAATTTTAAAATTCACTTTGAATTTCGAGCAATTCTCACTTTCGTTAACAACCAGTAAGTCATTAGACACTGTTGTGAACATGAACACAATCGTCATGGATGCTACATTCCACTTACCTTGTTTAATTGGCTAATTCAAACACATTCAACATTTTGAATATCTCCAAATTTTCAGGAACTCTTCCTCCTTATGCTAACTTTTTCTTCACGCTTAAAATGTATTATGCTTTTTCCCAAATTCCTCTTTCATCTCAAGAGCATATACATTGAATAAAAAAAAAAATCTCATCAGCAATCACATTTCATTATTGGAGTGCAAATATTAAGTATATAGAAAGAGATAGATTAAAAAAACACTGTAAGCACCATAACCAATACAGCTTACCTTTTATATTTTTCTGTTTATCCCATGGTGTTTGATATATTGTTTGTCCTTTGCATTTTTGCCTCAATGTATTATTTTATCTATCAGTTATTTGTGAGGTAGACTGTATTTAACTAAAAACTATTTTTATTGAGACAGTCATCAACATGTAAAATCAAATGTAACGTTCCATAAATATAACTGTACAAAACAATGAAAATACCCTCCGGCTTTAACAAGTAGACAAACTACCTAATATATACCAATGATAAATAATAATAGGCAGTTTATTCTCCAAAGCTCTATATTAGTACCAATTAGTTGTTTTTGTTTTTTTAAAGTGTTTAATAATGTTCCACATCTTAATGTAAAGAGAGTTCATTTAGGTTTGCCAGACCTGGAAAAATCTTTGTTTTATTATCTTTGTGACATGGATAACACCCAGGCATGAAATAGTTGGGTCTGCAATTAAGCCGGAGTGGGAGCTTCCGGTAAGATCCAAATGTGAAGACTTGATTTCCTGGCAGTCACCAAGACAACGTGGATGAATTTAACGTGATTTTTGAATAGAGATGGCAGTATACCCAATATCTCCATCTCAGAATTCAAGGGAAATAAAACAAGTAAGCCAAGCATGTCAAACTTAATGGATAACATGGGCCAAATAAACAAGTTTTAAGTTCATGTGGGCCGTAAAAAAACAAAAAACTTCAGTTTTCATAGACACATAGGTTTACTTTGAAGTACAGTAAAATAAAAAGTTGCCTAACACTGGACGTCCTCACGCTCGTAGGGCTTCAAAGTAAACAAAAGAGCAAATTTATTTTAAGGAGATATATATTTGCTTATAACCAATATTTCAGTCCAACTACCTTGACATATTAAGAAAAGTTTGGTAATGGGACTGAAATGATGACTGTAACAAATTATGTTACCTTGTTGATTTTGATGTCCTGTGTGTTCTTCACTTTGTCTGAGATCATCAAACTTGATGATCTCAGCCAATCTAATACTTTCCCGTAGGAAAGCATTGGGAGGTTATTGTGGATGTGTGGCAAAAAGCTGCGCAGCCAATCAGCATCTCCATGGGGAGCGACCAGCGCCTCCATGCAGACCCAATCTAATACACTGCCACCCCTCACTCCACTCTAATACACTGCCCCTTAATCTAATACACTGCCCCTCCTCCCTCCACTCTAATACATTGCCCCTTAATCTAATACACTGCCCCTCCTCCCTCCACTCTAATAGAATACACTGCCCTCCCCCAATTTCATACACTGTCCCCTCACTCCCCCAATTTCATATACTGCCTGCCCCCCCTCCCACCACTCTAATACACTGCCCCTCACCATTCTAATATACTGCCCCACTCCCTCCCCCAACTTAATACAGTGCCCCCTCCTTAAAATTAATACACTGCCCACTCCCTCAAATTAATACAATGCCTCCCTCCCCAATTTACCACACTACACAGTGCTTTTTTTCCCATACCTTAAGATTAGCCACCCGTCCTCCAGTTCCAGCCCGGCTCTTCTCTGCTCAAACGGGCCAGATGTTACTCTGGCACTGCGAGCAGGAGGAAAGGGGGAGTGGCTGGCCTGCAGGAGCATGTGATCGGCCATTGAGGGAAGACCAGAATTAGACAGGAAATATCTTTGCAGCCACAATACAAAGTGGCCCCAGGGCAGGTGGGCCGCAAATATATCCATTGTGGGCCACATACGGTCCGTGGGCCACAAGTTTGAAATACTTGAAGTAAGCCCTGTTACGGCAAGGGTGCATAATTTATTATTACACTATGGAATATTGCTATTTAATATATCTTGTGTAGTGCATCAATCATTTGACCCCTGGGTAGAGGACAAATGGCAGAGAGAAATTGCTCTTTTGATCAAAAGGGGCTTCTGCAAGGTGTGAAAAGGATTGCCCTTTTGATCTATCAAAGGCCCTGTAAGGTGAGACATTTTACACTTGAGCTGCTTGTATGTCTAGTTTCAATATAAACTAACTGACTTTGACCATATGGCCTGAAACTCTCAATTGATATGGTAATGGTATGGGTTTCATGAAGACCCTTGTGTTCTAGTATCATATCCAAGAGAAACATTAATACTTATCCACAGCTGTTGTGGTCGTGACCTAAATATGAATATTAATCTCTTAATACATAATAATTAAGCAATACGGAACAACATTAATATTTTTATAATTCATGGTATTATGGTCGAATATGTGGATAGAAAATACACAAAACGTTGTAATATTAAATGTATATTTAATATAACTATAATAAATAAACAGATGCTAGCGGAATGTCAATTTCAATAATTATACAATACAATACTAAATGTATATTTAATATAACTATAATAAATAAACAGATGCTAGCGGAATGTCAATTTCAATAATTATACAATACAATACTAGCGGAATGTCAATTTCAATAATTATACAATACAATACTAAATGTATATTTAATATAACTATAATAAATAAACAGATGCTAGCGGAATGTCAATTTCAATAATTATACAATACAATACTACACAAAACACTATTGGTTGCTAAGGCTATTACAATTGCTAACTGTTACAATACAAACATATTACTTACAAGGCCCCAGCCAAAGGGCTGGGGCTAAGTCAGAGCTGGTGCTACATGATCAGTCAGGTACAGGTAAACAGAGAGCTTGCTTCTCCTAACATCTGGGTTTTATTCAGTGTAAGTAGGCTGGCCTGTGATGTCACTGCCAGAAGCACAGGTCTTCCTACACACTCCCCCTAGTGGTGCCCCCAAAGCATTACACTAAATATGCTTTACTGACATCTAGTGGTTCGTCTAAAGCATTAAGCTCATTATGCTTTTTTTATGACAAAAAGTCATTAATTAATAAATACCATTACAACAGCTTAATAACTAAGCCTCATTTTTTATTATATTTGGAATGGGACAAGCCCAATCTTTTAATTAAGTCTAAAACATGAGTTGCACAATTTAAACCGTGTGGCAGGAATTGTGGTGTCCGCCCTAGTGGATGATCGCGGGTGGGGTATGCGACATGTCTATGGGATGGGAAAATAATAAATTCATAGATGCAATTATTATTTCTGTGGGAGGTACATAAGAGAAGATAGAGGCAAATGTTTCCATTTGGATTGATGTTGGTCTGGAACAAAGGAGGTGGTCACTTATTATTTCTATAGGTAAGCCTTAACTCCACCCCTGGGCAAGACTTAATAATCCACGGGGCATTTATCCAATGATTTGGAAGGGTGTGGGTGTACATGCTTGGGGCCAAGATCTAATTTTGAGTGAGTCACCATCATCCTTCCTTGCCAGAGACCCCCTGTACAGAAGTTTTACTTTGAAAACCTAAGTGAGTAATTGGGACTTCTGTTATTTTATCCTTTTTGTTTTTATCTGTTGTTGGTGTAAATAATTTGTTTATCATCTATATTTTTGTATGCACTGTGACTATTTTTTGCTCATAATAAATATCCCTTAATTAAGTTCTGCCTTTGTCTGGTTAAGAATCACATTGCCTGAAGGGACTGATTAGTATTTTGTAATTACATAGACATTGTGCTAGTCATATTTGGTGGGTTTTTATTACTAATTTACCTGGGGGACCAAGGCACCCCATTTATAAATTGTCTTTGTGGTAGCAGCGTTAAAATAGTAATAGTTATATTATGTTTAAGTGTGGGTGGTGCTAAGGGGGATTTTGTCATTATTTCCCGCCGAGTGTAGACAAATAGTGAGCTTTAACCCATTCACCATCACAACTACGTCACACACACTCTTGAAGTAGGGTGCGTTCGTGACAAGACTGAACATATTTCCACAACTGTTTCACCCCTATAGATGACTTTATATAAAGAGTCAAGGTGGCTTTTTGTTCCCACAGCCTGATTATCTGTTTATAAAATAAATACTCAAAAAATTCAGTGAGAGGGGGCACACCAGGTCACCTGCACCATGTAACCATGTGAGTGTCCCCTGTCCAGGAAAAGGAACACCAGTGAGACACTCCAAGGGTGTCTCGGGGCCTAACCCCCATATGGTAACAAAAAGGACAAAAGTGGAACATTAACGTCTATGTATACAGTATGTATACAGTATCCTGGATGGATGGAGAATAGATGTAGTGATATTTAAAAGTAACACCACCAAAACGGGAATAACGGCAAGTACCGAGTAATGTGCTGTAAATAACGAGCCTTATAAGGCTAACCTCTACCTGTTATATAATCCAAAAATGAAAAAAAAATATTGATGTTAATGCAATACAAAAACGATCAGCGTATATCTGGCTTTATTATAGATGGCCAACATGGGCTGAAAATATTGAACTTGGATATAGTAGGTACTAGTATATACTAGTATATATGAACTTCGATATGGTAGGCACTAGTATATACTAGTATATATGAACTTGGATATAGTAGGCACTAGTAAGTATATAAAGGGGAGGTAATAGTGTGAAAATAGTATGAAGATAATGGTAATCCCCTATAGATGTGCCAATAGTGAGGAGATAAGTATCTCTCAATTAATATTCATAAGGAGCCCGTGGGGCTAATGATATATCCACTGGCTCACTGCTGAATATATTTCTACACCTAATAGTAGAATATAGAGATAAGTAAAGGAATATTACAGCCTCTCTCCCTTGTAAACTTGCTAGATAGGTAGAGATAAAGAGAAGGAATTTAGACAGATAATTACGTCATCATGCCATTAAGCTTGTAGAAGGTAACCAAACATGTTTGACTTATTAACTTTGCTTGTCTATGTGCCCAAAATGAAAGTCAAAATGAAAAACTGGCAATCAACCCAACGCATGTTTCCATCCAGGATACTGTTTACATATCCAGGGAGGCTCTGTCTCCACATAGTGGAGACGTTCTTGCCCCACTTTTTTCATTTTTATAAAAAAAATAAGCTAATAATTGACAACCAATACTCAATACTAGTCTTCAAGAAAAAACTCTGTCTGCAAAGATTTACTTTTGTTACTTAATACAAATAATATTTGTGTATATACCGTATGTATGATAGTTTAACACGGGGGAAGTGGGGGTTAGGAGGTGGGCAGAGAAGAAAGCAACCTCTTGAATCCATTTGCACAAAAAAAGGTGGATGACATAATCAAAGCCATTTGTGTATGGGCTAGTTAGGGATATTATCCTTTCTTCAGACCCACTTTAGCAGTAAAATGTGAGGCAGTGAGTCTCAGAGGACAGGCCACACTATACGGCACCTTCAAAATAGGACAAGGTGATGACAAAAGGAAGAAGATAAGTTTACATTAAGGAAAAAGATTAACATAAGGACAGAGGGGGGAAAAGGAGATAAGAGGAGGAGGGTGAACACAAGTGGAAATTGAGAAAGACACATTAAATTACTTCAGGTACAGTTTTCCCAGGTGAGCTGAAAAGTCATTAACAGTAGTGATTATCATACATGTCCTGGTAGAAGCCAACAAGACCCCAGTTTGAACCATATATTATAACATGTGGGTGCGTTATTTGTCATTCTACAAAAAGGGCACTGTGTTGCTCCCAAATGCTCTATGTGGGTAGGTTGTCACTATTAGTTTCAGGATATCGAGCACCATGAATTTTGTTTTGTTTTTATTTATTGCTATATTGTTATTTTTATTATATTGCATTTTTATCTATTTATATTATCTTCTGTACATATACTTATATCATATTCGTTTTTACATTTTATGTAAAAACATATGTATGTATATATATATATATATATATATATATATATTTATTATCTTTTCTCTTACGTATTATGGATGTATAGATTATTATTGTTATTTCCCCCATATTGTAATCTATATTAAAAAAATATTTCTTTGCATTTTTGTAACTTATGTCTTTTAAGACTCAATAAAAAACATTTTAAAGGATATCGAACACCCGTCACACTATACTAATTAAGTCCAAGATTGCCACACCATTAAACACATGAGCTGGATCCCAAGCCCCAACCTGACAACAAAGCACGGGTGAAGTGGTATGTTGATAGTTTTAGCTCTGTAACATTAATCATTGTTCCCTCACACCACTGGAAAGATAATGTGGTGATTCTATGCTATTCCAATTATTGTTTTATTTTCACCCACTACCCATTAGATTGTGGTGATATACCACCGTTCTTTCCTGCTCTTGCAATTATACACATGCTTATTAATCCCAAAACTCCTGTGCCGAAGGGAAGAGAAAAGGAGGAAAAATGCAAAATGCAATGTATCTAAGGAGCTCAGTAAACAACTCCAGTTTTCACAGCACACTTTAACACATATTTTTGTAAAGTTCAATGCCCTTAACCCCTTAAGGACCAAACTTCTGGAATAAAAGGGAATCATGACATGTCACACATGTCGTGTCAATAAGGGGTTAAACACAATTTGAATATCAGATTCAGATTAAAGATATTGCAATAATAAAAAAAAAATTATAATATCACATACTGGCAATATTTTCCATTTTACCAGAATGGTATCAGATTGGTTTATTCATTATTCTGTCACTGCTTCTGCTGTCCCTGATATATAACGCAGAGCAATTTCTTACTCAGCTACAGAGACTTTGATGTTGGTTTTAAGTAAAACATCAAACAAAGTGAAGTCAATTAATATGTAAAAAATGCATAAGATGCAGAAAGTGATAAATGAAAAACGTTTACTTTCCCACATTGCCAGTTTAATAAATTACAGGCTGACAATTATAGACACAACGTGCCTATTCTATTTAAGTATCTATGCAATGTTTAATATTACAGTCATATACACAGTGACACAAGCTGTAATTTGTATAGGGATTAAGAGTTACCTTTATAATGTTAAAGGCTGATTTATTTGTCGATCAAGTAGAATTTTCAAGATACTGTACTGACTGCATTGGACTTCACAGTGCATGAGTCTGTAATTTTCAATTAGTTAATGATAATGTGCTAAAGCAGACCTGCAGGAAAGCTTAATACTACCACTCTGAGGCAGTTTAAGGCTACTGCTATTATCGCAGATTTAGGACCCCATGAACCTCAATTTTTATATCCCAGTTATCTTGCTTGTTAGCTCCTTTCTTGTATTCTCTAAAGATCAGAGTCCCTTTTCCTTGTCAACCTTTAAATTTGATACATCCCTCACTAATTCAGCTCAGTGAAATTCAATGGAGCCTGGCCTCTCAATGAACTGTGCAGCTTGGTAAATTCACTACTCGTTAAGCAACTCTCTGCTAAAAGAAATCACTGGCAACTTTACAATTTATACAGGGTAGCCATTATTAAATTTATCTAACTTATTTTTGCAGAACCGCAAATAAAATACCAGTTAGTCCAAGACTGAATTCCTCCTAAATATTCCAAATCTTAGCTACCATTGACTATTTTCCCCACTCCATACCTACACAAACTATCCTTTTTTTTGCCCCAAGTTCCGTTCTTTCCACAATCAACATATTTATACATTTTGAAATTTCTTAACGGGGCATTTCACATCCTTAAAGCAAGCATGTCAAACTTGAAGACTAACAAGGGCCAAATAAACAAGATTTAAGTTCATGTGAGCCGCAAAAAAACAAAAACTTCAGTTTTCATAGAAACATAGGTTTATTTCGAAAAGTACAGTAAACAAAGTCGCTTAACTGACACTGGACGTCCTCACACTCGTAGGGCTTCCAAGTAAACAAAAGAGCTCATTTATTTTAATGATACGTGCATTTGCCTATAACCAATGTTTCAGTCCAACTACCTTGACATATTAAGAAAAGTTTGGTAATAGGACTGAAATAGTGACTGTATGCTGTTGCATAGCTGTAAAAAACAAATGACTAAAAAAGCTGTAAAAAACAAAACGTTATTTTGTTGATTTTGAAGTCCTATGAGTGTGTTCAAAATAAACTTCAAATTCAACGCCAAAATAGCTGGATTGGAAAAATGCTTCCTGTTTGGTAATTTTGGTCTAAAAACTTAAATTCACCCTGAATTCCCGACAACTCTCATTTTATTGAGTAACCCTATATGTGTAAATATGAGAGCTGGATTGATGCAAGGGATATTTAATGATTTTGAGCTGAAATGCGTGATAAAGAATTGTCGATAAGCTAGGGACAAGAAAATTGCTACTGCTGTGACCCAAAACCTCCCATGTTGCTCCCTGCAGATAGCCTCTCCAGGCAAAGTAAGAGTCAAAGTGCAGCGCAGCAAATACGAGATTGCTTTCATTCTGGTCTAATCTAGCCAATTTCCCACTTATTTACTAAATGGTGAATTGACAAGGTCCGACAAGGGATTTGCAAATTTTAGACCAGAGAAAATGGAAAATACTCGATCTCCACTATATTTCTAGCTTTCCTGTTTTTGAAAAACTAAAATAAATAAAATACATTTTAAAAAAGCAGTGTTTTGACTTTTATCCACTATGATTTTTCTAAAGAGAAGTTTTCTGGAGACATAATGTTGCGTCTTTAGAAATGTGGAACCTTTCATGTTAATTTTATGTCTGAATGTTATGTATTTTTTTATGTTTAAAAGCTTTTTATTGAGCATTGTATACATGAGATAATACAAGCAATACTTATATGCCAAGTAGTCGGGACACGCAGGTCCGAATATTGGTATCATCACATTCAAGTTATACTGTGTTATAAATTTTGTCATTTGGATTAAACTCACTAAAATTCTATGACTTTTAGTCAAAGTAGCCATGCTGTAACTGTAGCAGAGTTGGCAAGATTGACTAAATTAGTATTGTTGCCTACATATAGCTAGCGCTCAAACTTGTCATTGTCTATGACCTGGCCAACATCCCTGGACCTACCTCCTGCTCCATTTACAGTGTGCTAATAATCAATTACACTTAGACTGGCCATAAGGTACAACGCTAAAGCGATTGGGATTTATTAATTTTACTGCAGTCATGGTCAAGTTTGTATTTAACATTTTTAACCCAGAGTCATGCGTGAAAATGATTTCCACACAATGTACCACCAAACCCAAACTCATATATAACAGCTTTTGGGAATGTTGTTATCTGTGATGCTCAGGGGTAGGTGGCTGCCCATCATGGCACATACTGTCAAATCAGCTTCTGTTCAGTGTGCAGCTCTCTTGATACAAGAGTATAACAGGTGTAAAATTAGAGAATTATTAATAGTATTTCCGGATATGGTGAGAGAGTGACGTAACGCATCAATAATTATGTCAGATTTATGATCACAGGTTTATACTTACCCCAAAAAAGCATGATAAATTTCATAGAGCCAGCAAATTATTTTATTGCCAGCAAGAGATGTAATTACACACAAACATTAACTCAAACATTCTTCCTCCGTCTGTCATCTATTTGTTTCCAGTTTAAAATCCTCTTCTACTGTTCAATTATAAACATTTGATTTGTTCATATTCTTGCATTGTGGGGATCTAGAATCTATGCAATTGACCACTGGTTAAGGATAAGCTGTATAACTCCCAAAGATGCAAGGTATGAGGCAGCCATGTGTCAATATACCTTAAACGAGCAATAAAATAGTTTTGGGGGCATGTTTCTATTGCCTTTATATACTTGTTCCATTCATTTGTAAGATTTCTATAGCAAGGGCAAGTCTATATAATTAGGGAAGAGATCTCTAATCTCTTTCCATCCCCTACCAATACTTCCCCCAACCCCACTCCCTCCGCTGTTCTATGCTCATTCACACCTGCTACATCGGAAGAGGTTTCTGCTTTTCTCTGGTTATCCCGCCCCACCACCTATTCCATCAATCCTATTCCCTCATATCTCATCTGTACTCAGTCTCCTTCTCTTGCTCCCCCTCTCACTAAAATTTTCAATCTCTCCTTTTCCTCTGGCTAATTTCCTTCACATTTAAAACATGCAACTGTAACCCCAATTCTGAAAAAACCCAACCTTGACCTCAACTCCCCATCCAACTACCGCCATATCTCGCTAGTGCCTTTTGTCTCCAAGATCCTTGAGAGAGTTGTGTATGTAAGAGTTACAGACTTCTTTGACCCACTTCAGTCTGGATTCCATGCATGTCACTCTGTGACCAAAGTATCCAACAATTTAAAGGGACACTACAGTAACCAGAACAATTACAGTTTATTGAATTTGTTCTGGTGAGTAGAATCATTACCTTCAGGCTTTTTGCTGTAAACAGTCTTTTCAGAGAAAATGCAGTATTTACATTACAGCCTAGTGATAACTTCACTGGCCACTCCTCAGGTGGCTGTTAGAGATCCTTTCTGGGTCATGGCTGCCTAAAATGCATCCAAACATTCAGTATCTCCTCCCTCTGCATGCAGACACAGAACTTTCCTCATAGAGATTCATTGATTCAATTCATCTCTATGAGGAGATGCTGATTGGCCAGGGCTGTGTTTGAATTGTGCTGGCTCTGCCCCTTTGTCAGTCTCAGCCAATCCTATTGTGATTGGATCAGGCTACCACTTCTGATGATGTCAGCAGACAGCTTGTTTTTCTGAGGCAAACAGCATGCAGAGCTACAGTTTCAGGCTTGAATACAAGTAAGATTTTGCTATATTTATGGAGGCATGAGGGGCCCAGGGGGCCTAGATAGCGGTTTTAACCCTATAGGGTCAGGAATACATGTGTTCCTTTAATCGCTGTTAAATCTCGTGGTCATTACTCAATCCTAATTCTCCTTGATCTTTCTGTTGCCTTTGACCCTGTTGATCATCAACAGCTTCTTCTCATTCCCCGTAATCTTGGTCTACAGGATACTGCTCTCTCCTGGTGCTCCTCCTACCTCTCCCAGCGCTCTTTCAGTGTTTTATTCTCTGGCTCTGCCTCTTCTTCCCAACCCCTCTCTGTTCATGTTCCCCAAGTTTCTATCCTTGGTCCACTGCTGTTTTCTGTCCATACTGCCTCCCTTGGTAAGCTCATCAGCTCCTTTGGCTACCATCACCTCTACCTAATTTATATGTGGATGACAGGCAAATCTACCTGTCCTCTACTGATCTCTCTCCGCCCATCTTGACTCATGCTTCTGACTGCCTCTCTGCTATTTCCAACTGGATAGTTGCTCACTTCCTTAACCCCTTAAGGACGCATGACAGAAGCAGTTCATCATGCTGTGGAAGCACTTAACAATGCATGATGGACTGGGTCCATCATGCGCTAAAATTAACCCCAGATCGCCGCGGTCGCAGGGTCAACGCTCCTCTGGTCTGCCTCTGTATTTAAGGCAGACCGGGAGCACCCGATTGCACTGTCCCTGCAGCTGTGATTGCTCTGACAGGCTGTCAGAGCGAGCACATGTGCTGCAGGGACTTCTGATCCGGCTCCCTGCTCTCCCACAGTAAAAAAAAAATACAAATATTAAAGTTAAATCCCACACCCCCCCCCCTTTTCCCCTGCTTTAATAAAATTAACCCCTTCCCTGCCAATTGATCACTGACTACAGTGATCAATTGGCAGGGAATACATTTTACTGTGAACTGATTTTTTTTTAACCCCTGAGGGTTAACTTTTATTTATTTTTTAACCCTCAGGGGTTAAATTTATTTTATTAGTTAATTTAAATATTTAAAAATTATATATTTTGCAAGCTGGGTTGGGTGGAAGTTATGGGAAATTCGAGAATTTACTGTTAGTGCTGCTTACTGCTAGTTAGGGGTTAACGGTAAAAAAAAGTTTATAAAAATTTTAAACAAAAGCATTTAAAAACAAGTTTTAAAAAGTAAAAAAAAGTTTAAAACAGTAAAACAAATGAACCACTACACCTGGAACAAACTAGCGAAAAAATGATCCCACGCTAAGGTTCAAAATATGCCTTTTGAATTACCCAGGGGTGTATTCTTTAATTAATAGTATGTGTTTGTGGGGAAGTTTGAATAACCAACCAGCTAAACTACTCCGAAATGAAACATGGACACAGCGTAAAACTTCAAAGTTAGAAAAAAAACTGAATGGCTGCGTCTCAAATGTGCCCCTTCAACATCCACATATACTTGGCAAAGGTACAAACGGGGGTATTGCTGTACTCAGATGACATAGCTGAGCAACATATGAAATATTATACAGCCGTTCAAAAATGCTCATTACCACTACACCTGGAACAAACTAGAGGAAAAATTATCCCACACTAAGGTTCAAAATATGCTTTTTGAAATACCCTGGGATGTCTTCTTTAAGAAGTTGTATGCCTTTATGGGATAGTTGGAATATATAGCCTGCTAAAATACTCCAAAATGGGACCTGGACACAGAGTAAAAATTCAAAGTTTGAAAAAAACTGGAATGGCTGTGTCTCAAATGTGCCCCTTCAATATCCACATATAACTGGCAAAGGTACATACGGGGGTATTGCTGTTCTCAGACTACATAGCTGAGCAACATATGAAGTATTATACAGTCGTAGCACCCATAAGGTTTGCAAAATATACTGTGCAAACTCGCTTTGTGTGTCAAAAAGGCAGAAAAAATGCTTATTACCACTACACTTGGTACAAGCTAGCGGAAAAATGATCCCTCGCTAAGGTTCAAAATATGCCTTTTGAAATACCCTGGGATGTCTTATTTAAGAAATGGTACGCCTTTATGATGTAGCTGGAATATGTAGCCTGCTCAAGTGCTCCAAAGTGGGACTCGGACGCATCAAAACCCTCCATGAAAATTCACACTTAAAAATCTGAACTGGTCACATCTCTTTTACAGCACTGTACCTTCACAAAACAGTGTCTAGGTCATACATCGGGCATATTGATTTACTCAGATGTAACTGAGCATAATTTGGGGGATTTTATGACGGTGGTACATATCAAGGGTAAGAAATACTCAGCAAAAATGCAACATGTATGTAAAAATTTTATTTTTTTTCCTCACCACAAACATTTACATAAATCGGCGAAACAATGGTGACAAGTTAAGGCACAATATACGCTATATAGGATACCCCTGGGTGTCCGCCTTATCAAATGGAAGCCCATTGTGGGTTTATTTGAACAGTCAAACTGCTGTAATACCCAAAAATGAGACATATGCCCGTCAAATCCATCTATGAAAATTCTACCTATAGAAACTGAAATAGCCTTGTCTCTTATATGGCATTGTAGCTTCACAGAATAGTGCCAAAGGCATACAATGGTCGTATCATTATACTCAGCAGATGTAGCTGAACACAATATGGGGTTATGTGCAGGAATAGCACACACAGCTTTACAAAATACACATTACAAAAACCTTGTTATATGTATATATGCCAAAATAGAGAAAAAATGACAATTTTACTCCAATATTTAGCAGATTGGCGATGAAATGGCTACGTAAAAAGTGTCAAACTAACCTTAGGTAAATAGCCTGTGATGTCTACTTTATATAAATATATACTTTTGTGTGGTATTTTGTTTTGTGTGATGGCTACTAAACCTACAAGACAAAAATACCAACTTCTAAAATTGCTTCACACTGAAATTTTATTTTAGTCCTTTTATTTTGTGAACTTTCAAAATAAGATGAAATACTATACATATTATGAACTCTATAAATCAAGACATATACAGTAAATGATTTTTTTTTTTAATCATTTTTTTCTAAGCTGGACATAATATGCACACAGTATTATTGCCAAAACTGTGAAACAAAGTGTTTTTTGTTTTTTCCCCATTTTTTTATACTTAATGAGAAGGATCTATGTATATGTGGCATAAAGTTAATGCCCTTTTTGCCCTCTAAAATGGTATATAATATGTGTTGGTGCAATAAATGACAGAGATGCAAATTGGGTTTGAACACAAACAGCAAAAAATGCAAAAATGGCTTGTGTCCTTAAGGGAAAGTCCAGTTTTTAAAGCTGCATCCTTAAGGGGTTAAACTCAACCTGTCCAAAAAAAGAACTTCTGGTCTTTCCTTTCTCAAGTGTTGCTACTCCCGTGTCTGTCCCCCTCCAAGTCAATGGCGCTACGATCACATCTACCTCGCAGGCACGCTGCATAGGTGTTCTCTTTGACTCCGACCTTTCAATTACCCCTCATGCCCAGTCGATAACCAAATCCTGATGCTCCTGATGCACATTGCCACTATTTAACACCGGACACGGCTAAGGTGCTGGTGAATGCAGTTCTTCTCTCCCACCTTGACTACTGCAATCTTCTCCTCAGTGGTCCTATATGTTCCCAGTTTGGACTGTTGCAATCTATAATGAATGCTGTGTCCACCCGCACCTCCCCCTATGTTAGTCCCTACATTGCCTCCAGTTAGATATAGGTCTCAATTTAAGATTCTGATACTTGTTTACAAGTCTCTACATAATGCTGTTCCAACCTACCTATTCTCCCTAATACACAAGTATGTCCCGTCGAGACCCCTGCGCTCTGCCCAAGACCTACGTCTATCCTCTGTCCATAGTCCCACATCTGATGCTCGCCTTCAAGACTTCTCCAAGGCTGCACCTATTCTCTGGAACTCCCTTTTCTTCTCCGTTAGACTTTTACCCAGTCTCCATTCCTTTAAAAAATAATTCAAAACTTGCCCCCGTACAGCCACACACTATAACACAAACACTGTGAGCAGTCTGCATCCTGCACCATGGGGCGTGTGGGGAATGCTAGACTAGAGCCCCCTCAATGGCTGGGAGCAGGAAGCAATGTATGGGCAATAAATAGAGAAAGCTTGAACTTGTACTGTTTCTTATTGGAAGTGACTGGCCCCCACCCTCAGTAAGGGGTAACTGCTATATGTCTGTATAATGATACTGCAAGCTCTATATGCCATCAGCATTGCTCCATACATAACTCAGCAACCTTGTCTCCAGCCCAAACACTCACAAACTAAAATAGCCACGCCCCCGTGCACATATAAAGGAGGACCTTCCCCATCGCTGATTGGTTAGAAGGACCCAGATTATGATTGGAAGATTAGTAGCCATGGCGGGTGGGTCTGCATCCTGCACTTACAGTGGGAGGAGAAAGTTGTGTTGCGTCATCAGGGCGCTGCGGCCGGAATGCCACGTGCTCTGTGAGCGGCGTGTGGAACGTGGCGGTCGGGTAAGGAACCCGGGGGAGAGCCAGGCGCGTTACTGGGGAGAGAGCCAGGCGGACCGGGCGCGGTACCGGGGAGAGAGCCAGGCGGTGCTTCACAGGTAATGGCAGATAGTTGTGATTCCTGTGTTGTATATGGTGCTATAGGATGGTCTGCCGTTATACCGAGTGCTCACACTGTGTTAGTAAATATTAATTCACAAAAAAAAAAAGTAGAGAAAATACCCTAAACCGTGCAGATTCCGGTCATCTTGGCGGATACTGAATGATTGAGTCTGTCTGGCATTAGTAATGGTGTTTTTGGTTTTTCTGGTAATGCTTTCATTGTGAAAGTGACTGGAAGAAGAAGAGACATTCTAATGGCAGGACGTTCAATGTGCAAAGTTGCATTCAAATTGTTACTATACGTTGCTGTATAGGATAGTGACTTCACAGGATCATTGAGTGAGCCTTCCTATTCAGGAATTGTGAGTGTGTAAACTGCATAAAAACTTCTAAAAGAGCCGAGCTTTTGTGGCTAATTTTTAATGTTTCATTCCAGAATGGCTAATATGGCGACCAAACGAGAGGCAAGAAGCAATGGGTGATGAATGATATGTGAGTATAACAGAGATATTGCTGTTTTTTTAATTTGTGTAGAGTTAGTCTTTTCCCACTTGTGCCTCTTAAATATGAGGAATTTCTTCTCTGTAGTGTTCGTTATCCAGAGTTATTCACTAAAGTGAATTTCATATTTAAGATCCAAATAGTTGAACAGGAAAAAATACCTAAGTAAGCTATGTTTCCAGTTTGACTATTTTGACCTTACATTTGAAATGCACCTTGAATTCTCGCTTTTGTAAATACCCCTTATAATGTCATTAGTTGATTTTCCCTCCTTGCCATTAAAACATAAGAAATGCCTACCTTTCAGCCTTTGCTGTAACTTCCTGTCTGAGAGTGGCAAATCTTTGTTCCATTCAAATCCTCTCAGAGTAGCATTTAGTGAACGGGACATCACTTGAGAAATATATATTTTATTTTTTTTAAACCAGCAAGTAAATACTTTTTAAGCAAAAATACATAACAAAATAAGCTTTAAAGGACCACTATAGTGCCAGGAAAACAAACTAATTTTCCTGGCACTATAGTGTTAATAGGTGCCCCCCTCCCGCCGGGCTCAAGAAGGCTTAAGGGGTTAGACACTTGCCTTTCTCCAGCGCCGGGCTCCCACGGTGCTGGGGGCTCTCCTTCGTCATTCGCCGACATCAATGAGACAGCCACTAGAGGCTGGATTAACCATAATGTAATCCTAGCAATTTCTATGAAACTGCTATGTTTAAAGCTGCAGGGTTAACCCCTAGATGGACCTTGCACCCAGACCACTTCATTGAGCTGAAGTGGTCTGGGTGCCTATAGTGGTCCTTTAAAGGATCACTATAGTGTCAAAAAACAAACCAGTTTTCCTGACCCTATAGTGCCCCTATCCTCAGGGTCCCCCTCTCTTGGTTTAAAACCCCTTAAGGACCAAACTTCTGGAATAAAAGGGAATCAGGACATGTCACACATGTCATGTGTCCATAAGGGGTTAATCCAGCGCTGGTGACCTCTCCTCCCCCGCCGTCAGCTCCCGAGTGGAGCAGGATTGCGCGCCAAGTGCTGCACACTGGATGCGCCTCTAGCGGCTGTCAGGAAGACAGCCACTAGAGGTTGGATTAACCCTGCTATATTAACATAGCAGTTTCTCTGAAACTGCTATGTTTACATATGAAGGGTTAAAACCTGAGGGACCTGGCACCCAGACCACTTCATTGAGCTGAAGTGGTCTGGGTGACTATCGTGTCCCTTTAAAATATATGTGATAAACCTTTTATAAACTTGGTCAGATTCCATTATTGGGACTCTCAACTAGAGGAATTTCTCTGCTGCTCCACACTCCCTCAATTTTACAGCAGTCCACCGACAAACGGGACATCACTGTGCAACAGCAGAAGAGACCGATCTGTATGATCAGTCTCCCTTACTTCTGCACATATGTAAATCTGTTAGGCCTGCCCAATGCCCTTTTTCAGCATTCCTATGGATAGAACACTAATTGGTTAGATATATTTTGGTTTCCAGTTGCTCCATGAATCCATGGGACCTGCATCTTGTGGCAGATTCCCTTCCTAGCCATGGAAAATAAATGCCTTGGTTCCTGCTTTAGTTGCTGCCATGCCTGGTTTGCAGACTATCTGGAACTGAGCAACACATTTTGTTGTATCCTGCTTTTTTTATTCAGTTTACACTTTTATTATTCAATATTGGTTAATATTTACTGGATTTGCATTGTAAAATACGTTGCAATAACTTTCACACTCTGCCTTTCATGTAATATTTGTACAACTATATATTTTTAGGGCATCCTGGCGCTAGAGGTCACTGTTGTGATGGAATTCTCCTTCAAAAGATAGAGGCACCCGTCCAGTTTTTTAAAGGGCAGGAAATAGGCAAGTTTTCTACAGAAGTGTTTTTATTAATTTGAATTGCTTTATTTGTTTTTTCAAAAGCTAATTACCATGATTCCATGGGGCTTGTCTGCAGTGGCAATGTCCCTTCCTAGGCATGGAAAAATATTTTGCTTTCTTTTAATGTAGCTGTGTCCACCAGGTTGGAATCAGTATTTTAAAAGTAAGTGACAGTATTGCCTAATCTGATTACTACCGTATCTGAAAATTCTGACTACTAATGTCAACCATCTGGGTGGGGGATGCATCTATCCAATATACGGCTTTCCTCTGAGCATTTATGCATGTGTAATTGTGCACAGCTGCAATTCTCTGAAATGTTTAAATGTATTTGTGTAAAATATGTTGCAGTGTTAAGTGAAGACGAAGATGTGATTTATGGGGTAGTGCTGAAGTTTCCGTGTTGAGGAAAGATGACCTCAGTCTTGTGAAGACAGTGTGTTATGAAGATCTTAAAGGTAATGCTGTGAATTAGTTGGAAAGTAATGTACAAGCTGCATAGTCAACACAATATACATTATCAAATCAAATACTGCACACAGTATTGGGCAGTAAACAATTCACAGCCCTGTGCATATAATTGAGGTTGATCTGGTAGGGGACTCGGACTCGGATGTTAAAATGTGGTTGTAATGTTTTTAGAAATCCTTACTCAAAGTTTAACTGAACTATAGACCACAAAATTGGTAAATGTACTTCTTTGGAAAAATCATAATGTAAGTGTTTGGTGAATGGTGTGTTTTTTTTTTGTTTTTTTTTTTTTTTTTTTTTAATTGTGCTGTAGATTAGGAATTATCAAACTCCCGTAACTCATGCCACAGCTCTTAAGTGTTAGACTCATCAGATGGCTACTAGAGGTGCAGCACCTCCATGCTCTGCATAGAGATGCATTGGTTCAATGCATCTCTATGAGGAGGTGCTGACTGGTCAAGCTGGTGTTTGGCCTGCCTATTTCTGCCAGTGCTGGCAGACCCACACAGCGCTGGAAATAAGGTACATTGTATTACCTTTTTTAAAGTGGTTAACTGGAACACGTTTGTGTTCCTGACCCTAATGTTCCTTTAATTCGTGTCATATTCTTATTCTGCTACCCTATCTCGTTAGTCATCAGCTGCAGAAGTCTGGGCTCTAAAAATTTCTAACTTGTTTTAGTCTTCTATACAGCCTTTGTGTAAGTACTAATTTTCCATGAATCCATGGGTCCTGTTTCTTGTAGCAGAGTCCCTTCCTAGCCATGGAATAGAAATGTCTTGGTTCCAATTATGCCTGCTGCCATGCAAGGTTGTCAGACTGGAAAAGCAAGCAACAATTCTGCAATGCTCACTCTTTAATTGTAATCTTCTCAAATAAAACCGCTATATAGATCACATTTTTTTTTATATATATATATATATATATATATATATATATATATATATATATATATATATATATATATATATATATATATATATTTTAAAATGTTTTTCAAAGATATGCTTTGCTTAACATTTTGTTTTTACTTTCACTTTGTAGGAGATACTGCTGTTCCTGTATAAAATGGACTCTCCATGAGTCAATCTTTCCAGCAGATTACTTCTAGCGAAAGAAGATGCATTTTGTCAACTGAGATGCATACCGTGCCTAGCGATTTACCCAAGTTGTAACTTATTTAAAGATGGGGAAGCATTAATAAAAGTTTATTCCAATGGCCATAATTCTTTCATTAACCACATTGTCTGTTTAAATTCTGCCTTGTTTTCATCTATTTTATAACTGATAACAGATAATGTGAGAGCGGAGAATGGTTTAACTTCTTGAGGTTAGAGTGTGCCGCAGGAGGACTCCTGGTACCATAATTTAATTTATATGAAGTTGTCTTGGTGCCTTGAGTGCCCCTTTTAATTAATAATGAAGTGTAAAGATGCAATATCACATGAGTGTATTGCAATAATCAGAAATGCAAGAAGCAGCTCTTATATACAACTTGCTAGTAGCCCAGAATAGAACGATATCAGAACT
Source organism: Pelobates cultripes (assembly GCA_933207985.1). Lineage (NCBI taxonomy): Eukaryota > Metazoa > Chordata > Amphibia > Anura > Pelobatidae > Pelobates > Pelobates cultripes. The sequence goes on along the minus strand of OW240917.1, from coordinate 111,475,637 downwards.
GTGCCAGTTAATAAACTTAATATAAGAAGTTAAAAAAAAAAAAAAAAAGTGGTTAATATACTTAGCATAGTGGATACATTGGCTATGCTGCTAGAATAAGTCTGTTATGTAATAAAAGTAAAACATCTATTAAACATGGTGTCTGAGAAACAAATTATAAAGCAAGACTTAAATGATCTGGTTGAAGTGTTACGTAAAGAGGGTTTTGTTTTGTTTTAACACACAGTAGATGCAAGTGGATATGTTGAGAAAATTAAAACAAACGTGTAAAAGACAATATACACTGCGTGGGCACCTTAATCTGGTTATAGTAACTATGAAATAACTTACAATGAATACGTTTGAGTCCCAGTAGTAGACAGGGAAAACCAGAGAGTCCTCATAGTTGGCAACCACCTCGTTCCCACACAGGATAATACTGGGTTGTGTAGATGTTGCTGATGAAGGTATGCTTCATCATGCTTGCCCTAGGACAGATGTAGAGCATGTATTGATGCAACACTGACCTGATTACATGGATTTTTTTTTTTTTTTTTCACCTGGGAGAGCAGATTTGTGCTTAAAGGACCACTATAGGCACCCAGACCACTTCAGCTTAATGAGTCTGGGTGCCAGGTCCAGCTAGGTTTAACCCTTTTTGCAGTAAACGGCAGTTTCAGAGAAAGCCGCTAGAGGCGCTTCTCACTGTGATTTTTCACAATAGATAATGCTTTCCTATAGACTGGCTGAATGCGCGCCAGGGACGTCAGAAGAGGGAGGAGAGTCCCCGGCGCTGGAAAAAAGGTAAGTTATTAACCCCTTCAGCACCACGGGAGTGGGACCCTGAGGGTGGGGCACCCTCAGGGCACTATAGTGCCAGGAAAACGAGTTTTCCTGGCACTATAGTGGTCCTTTAATTCTGTTTTGTATGCCGCCTTTTGAGAGGCTGTCCATAGGCATGGGTGTTTGTGATGGGGATATTCATTTACTGAAATAGAATCTGTAAATAATATATCTAGTGCATCTATAACAAAATATGTGTGATTCTCATATTTATGAGAACCCTATACAACCTGGCTCTGGGTATAAAAGTCAGGCTCAGCTTGGCAGTCAGAGACTGCCCCACTGGTGGCATTTATCCTTTGTCAAATAAATTACAGTAAACTTTTTTTATTTACATATGCCTGTTCTTAGCTAGAGGTTTATAAATTGAAATTAATTCAAACAGGAAGAGCGTGCCAGCTTGGTCACAGATATGACTCAAGGGGAGACTGAGAGGTAAAGAAATATACATACCTCCCAAGACTACCCTTTACAAGGAGGAGAGCAACCCTGTTGAGACATATTATTAAAACATCACTTGTAATGAATTATCTTAAAACCCAAATCAGGGAGTGAAAAGTACTGTAATCTAAATATCAACAAATAATAAATGTAGGTTTGCAAAGAAATACAGACTTAAAATTAAAACCGTTGATGAGGGTAAAAAGGAGAGGTAAAAGGCAAAATGAAAAATCAATCTGTCTCTTTAGCAATGTTGGAGTGAGCAGGGATAGAGCCAAGAATGAGTTAATTAAAGAGCTAGTACCCTATCATGCCTTCGGGGGCACCCCTTAAGAAAAAAAAAAAAAATCTAGAGCTCCAATATATATCACCCCCATCCTCACAAAAGGACTTCCAAGCCAAAGGGGAAGCTGTACTCCTAACACCCTCAGTCACACCAACATTTATTTGTAAACCCAACAAAAAAGGGTAAAAGAAATAGAAGTCAATCTTTAGCAAAGTGGCTAGTCTTATTGTAGTGAGGGTATTGTAGACAATCTGTGTGCTTAAATCTCTACTAACTAATAGCCCGACGCGCGTTATGCCATGTTCTGGCTCTTCCAGGGGAAAAGATGTTTTGACTATCTGACATTTAAATATTCCGCCCTTTGCAATGATTGGATGTTGGTTCAATTTGTGATGTCAGTCCCGCCCATTGCATGGAGCAATTGAACTGAATTGAAAATATTTTGGCAGATTAATAAAACAGGGTATATATTAGAGTGGGCTCTATCACCACACATGTTCAACAATATTGTTCACGAGCTTGGTAGATCTCATGCCATCAGGAAGCAACGAGAAACTCCCTCATTTACATCACAAGATTAGATCACACAGGAATCCTGGATGCATTCTCTCACATTCTACAGAGCCTATTTTCTCTCCTCTCCAATTGCTCTAGTTCATTAGGCTTCGGTGATTTCAATTATGTCCTTTTGATCCAGAAAACACTAGTTTAGAACTTTTCTCAAATTCTTCATAAACAAGCGGTGCATCCAGAAAACTGTAGCATACATGTACAGCCTATATAAACATTTCAACTAACAGCATGTCATCTGAGATGTTCGTCTGGAAAGGCCATTGCCTGGATGACAGTCATTAAGAAAAACTACCAAGGCCTTTTAGGGTGTCTCTAGAGATAGACAAGTACGTCCTGGCTCTGGTTGGGCCACTCAAGGACATTCACACTACTGTGTTTCCTTGGCTGTGCGCTTAGGGTCATTGTCCTGTTGGAAGGTAAACATTTAGCCTGGTCTGAGATCCTAAACACTGTGAATCAGGTTTTCATTAGCTCTGTTTTCTGTTTTCTGCACTCAACTCTGATCAGTCTCCTAGTCCCACCCACTCTTTCCCTCAACTCTGAACAGCTTCTTAGTAACGGCTGTTGAAAAATGATGAGTTGTGTCTAGTTTTTCTCTAGATGTATGCTTTGAATTGAGGCCAAAACGTTCAACTGTGATTTTATTAAACCAAAGAATCTTACCCATCGGGTTCTTGGTTTTAAGGCCCTTTTCCCTCCCGATTTTTCAGCTTGGCCAAGAGTCCTAGTTGTTCCAAACTTATTTCATTTAAGAATTGTGGAGACCACTGTGATCTTGGGGAGGTTAAATACAGCCAAAGTTGTTTTTTTGTAGCCTTTCACAGATCTGTGCCTCAACACAACCTTGTCTTCAAGCTCTTCAGGCAGTTCCTTTGACCTCATAGCTTGGTTTTTGCTCTGAGACCTTGGAACTGAGCTACATTTCAAGTGTCGCAACAAACAAATACTTATGTCAATGTGATTTCATTATTTTTCTTTCTAATACATTTGCCAAGTTTTTTGCTTTGTTATGGCATATTAAGTGAAAACTTCTGTGAAAAAGAAATTATTTTAAACAATTGTAACATAAGGCTGCAACATTAAATATGTGAAAAGGGGCCTGAATATTTCCTGAATGTTCTGTATACAATATATATTTTAGTAATTAACCGGATGCTTTAATGTTAAATATATATAATTGTCACAACCTTCAGCTATGGTTAATCGACAATGTTATTTCACACTCTTTAGGTTTTAGTCACTAAACTCAGAACTTTAGGGAGTTGAAATCCAAATGGTAAAATGTACTGTAATACTCTGCAAAAATAGCCTCCAAATTTCTCCCTTGCTTAGCTTTACACCACAGACAAATTAGTATTTGTAGTCCAAGGGAAAAAAATTTACATAAAGAGAAAAAACTAAAAATTTAACAGCTGCTCTGATTAGAGCTATTCGGTCCTTGCAAAGGTCAGTTTCTGGGTAGCATTCAGCATTTTCATTGTCAGTTCATAATGGCTTACTTTTCAAATGTCATTTGTTAGAATTAATTGGAAAAAGTGTTACCTTTCAGTACAAAGCATACCGCTGACTTAGAAACTTATGGTTTTGTAACCTTATATTTATATTCAGCTCCTGGCTCTTGATCAGTCATGAGCTGCGACTCAACGGCATACCTCCCAACATATCTAAAAAACATTTATTGTAGTTTGAAGACACATCACTGTGAGTGTTATTGCGGTGAAGCTGTTATACACTCATATACACCAACAATATGGAGCTCTGGAAAAACAGACAGGGTTTTGGGCTCATAATAGGCGCTGTCCCTCCTTAATAGAGACAGTTGTAAGGTACGATACTGTACTGTAGTGCAAAGAAGTATCAATTAAAATATTTGTGAGATACTTTAGACCAGTGGTTCTAAAACCAGTCCTCATAGCCTACCAACAGTCCACGACTTATGTATTTCCCTGTTTTATTCCAATGGAGATAGTGACAACACCTTGAAATAAAATCTACCAATGTGTGTCTGTTAATGAGAGAGTAGCAAGTGTTAGTGTTACAATAAAAGTTAAGTTTTATCAGATATAAAAAGATTACATAGATCGTAGGAACTTTTTAAAAACCCATACATTAGTTTTCCCTGTTTTATCCCGTTAATTATTTGGCCTATGCAAAAAAACATAATGAGGGGTGTTTAGGAAATATTGTATTAAGTTGTATTGTAATAAGTGAGTGTTCTTTCTTTTCTGTCTGGTTAAGAGAGCAGAGGTCAGAGCATCTGTTGGCACAGATCACTTTGCCGTGTTTCTTTGTGCAGAGCACTTGTATATTGAAATCTGATATTCTGCTTAAAGGTCCACTATAGTGCCAGGAAAACATACTCGTTTTCCTGGCACTATAGTGCCCTGAGGATGCCCCCACCCTCAGGGTCCCCGTCCCGCCGGGCTGGATGGAGAGGAAGGGGTTAAACTTACCTCTTTCTCCAGCGCCGGGCAGGGAGCTCTCCTCCCTCTTCTCCTCCTCTTCGGCTGAATGCGCATGCGCGGCAGGAGCCGCGCACGCATTCAGCCAGTCCATAGGAAAGCATTCACAATGCTTTCCTATGGACACTGGCGTCTTCTCACTGTGATTTTCACAGTGAGAAGTACGCAAGCGCCTCTAGCGGCTGTCAAGAGACAGCCACTGGAGGCTGGATTAACCCACTTATAAACAGAGCAGTTTCTCTGAAACTGCTATGTTTATTAAAAAAAAAAAGGGTTAACCCTAGCTGGACCTGGCACCCAGACCACTTCATTAAGCTGAAGTGGTCTGGGTGCCTACAGTGGTCCTTTAACAAGGAAGCACAAGGACAATGAGAGGGACATTATACAGACAACAGGCAGGACATGTTACAACTACCCTTATCCCAACTTATGTACACTCATGACACAGAGGCTAGGCAGAGTGAATTTTTAAGTGTGGGCAAATACATGTTCTCTGGCCCGTGGCAGTTTTTGTCAAATAGCTGAGACATATTTACTAGTTTCACAAATTATGAGAAGAGAATTTTTTTTTTTTTAAAAGCATCAAAACATTTGTGGCTAAAATCACTCTAGTCATACTGACTACAGTACATTGTTTAAAAGTGCACCTGTCACTAGACAGCAAAACGTTAAAACACAGAAGCACACTATTAGATAAAGAAAATAGAGATCTTTTTTTCCATATCAAAAAGCCTTTTCAAACATTTTCATAGATTGTGCAGTGCTTTTTAAATATATTTTTAATATATTTCAGAATATGTGCTGTAGAATTCACTGTGCATTGCGTCCACCTTAAACCTGTTCTATGCATCAATATATTATTTAGCGAAACGCCATCCATAAAGGCAATACAGATATGCCACTAATGGAAATGAAGGCTATCCTGCAACAGATGAATAGACAGAGGATCGTAATAAACGTATAACCAGGTTGTTCTATGAAATTATGAAGGATATTAGAAATGGTTTTGACATACCTTACATAATAGGAGAGAAATTTGAGTCGCAGTAAATTTGTATCTGTGTAATGGGATTACTGGCAGGTGAGCAAATTGATTTCAGAGATTATGTGTTGCCCTAGAGGATGCTGTATATTTTAAAGAGATTTGGAAGATAATATGACTATGGGATAAAATAAATTGTGTTCAAATAAATTGGAGATGCCACTGTGTTAAACAGGCAAATATAAAATCTCAAATGAATTAATAAATGTTAAGAACTCGTCCGGTACTGACACAACAATTAATTACATCTCTGTTGTTAAGTAAACAAAATTCCCCTACCAATAGCTGTCATTATAAGGACTAGTAATAAGATTGCATTCTCAAAAAAAATGTTTTAAGTGTTTACGTAGGTTTACTTTCTTATAAAATCTTGTGAAGAATAATTAATATAAACACAATTTGAGTTAGATGGATGTATTATGTGTTGTATATTTGTATATTGGAGTGTACCTTATAAATAAAGTATTTGCCAATCAGGATATGTAAGCCTTTACAGCTTGAATATTAGTTCAGTATATAGTTAAAACATCTTTATTACCTGTATTTACAAATATGTACGGCCAGCCTGAAACACTGTTGTTGTGGAAATAAGGTCTACACATATTTCCTAGTTAAAGGAAAATGTCTATTTACTCATTTTACAATATATATATATATCTCACATATATAGCTAAGTACACATATTTCAATCAAGATGGCTGCTAGAAGCTTCTAACCCCTCCTTCCCCTCCCCTCCCTTTTTAAACATCGACTAACTACCTCGTGTAACAAGATGGCGCCGGAAAACCGTGGGAGACCCTCATGGTCCCGGTGACATCACCTGCAGTAGGCAGAGCATTAGAGCAACCACTTAACACCTAACCAATTATTGATGTATCATTCCATGTTATCTCTGACAATGCATATGATGTAATTTTGCTTTAAAAGGGACTTGCCGTCCCCTCTGAATAAACTTTCCTCAAGTTATTCAACAACCTAGAACCTGTGTCTGGTGTGAATTACTTCAGGGAGCGTGCACGCATAGTTTCATTGATTTGGCCAGGGGCAGATACACAAAGAAATAATCAATACTTTAATTGATTTTTCCACTTCAATTGGCGCCCAACGTGGGGCCCACCGGAGAGCCGGTTCGGAGGGCCGGAACCAACGGACCGGAGCGGACCTCCGGAAAGTGGGACAAGCGGAGCCTGATCACCTCCATAATACAGCCGTTGCCTGTGTTATTCTCCTGTTTTGTGCCGGTCTGTCTCCGAGTCCACTTCCGGCTTCCAGAAGGCTACTAGAGACAGGTAACTAACTCATCCGGTGCGCCCTTTTTTAAGTGAACCTGTCGATTGTCTATCTGCCTCCTGTATTCATTTATGTGTGTGTGTTTATTATACCTTTAAGACATGTTTGCTTGACTGCCTAGCGGGCAGGGAACGCAATTTATGTCTGCTTGACTGCCTAGCGGGCAGGGAACGCAATTTATGTCTGCTTGACTGCCTAGCGGGCAGGGAACGCATTTTACATGTTTGCTTGACTGCCTAGCGGGCAGGGAACGCAATTTATGTCTGCTTGACTGCCTAGCGGGCAGGGAACGCGGTTTATGTTTGCTTGACTGCCTAGCGGGCAGGGAACGCATTTTATATGTTTGCTTGACTGCCTAGCGGGCAGGGAACGCAATTTATGTCTGCTTGACTGCCTAGCGGGCAGGGAACGCGGTTTATGTTTGCTTGACTGCCTAGCGGGCAGGGAACGCATTACAGCCGGTGGGGCTGGGTTTTTATGTTAGCTTGACTGCCTAGCGGGCAGGGAACGCATTACAGCCGGTGGGGCTGGGTTTTTATGTTAGCTTGACTGCCTAGCGGGCAGGGAATGCATTACAGCCGGTGGGGCTGAGATTTTTGTCTGATTATTGTAGTATTTCCGTTGGTACCAGTGTTTTGCCGGGACCAGCCTGGTGGGTGAAGGCTGGAGATCGTTATATTCTGAATATCTGACACCGGTGGTGTTAACATGTACATGGCCATTTTGCTCTCTATCATTCTGTGGTTTCTGTTTAATTGTTGTTACAGTGTGGGTACCCTTGGTGTGTGTGTGTGTATTGTGTGGTTAGTTCTAGATTCCGGAGTTTATGCTCATTTGTATGTTTGTGATTTTTGCAAATGTCTTCTCATTAGCGCAGCCACGTTCATTTTCTCCTTTGTTCTTTATCTCTCCTGTGCCTGTTGCCCAGAGCTGTGTTAGTCACCCACGCTCATTCGCTCCCGTCCGTGACCACCACCCCGGGTGGGCGGATCTCCGTGACTAGTCTACGTTTGGGGAAGACGCACGGGGCTCAAGTTCTCGTGGCAGTCGAGCACTGTAGACATTCTTTTTCCCCTACACTTACTATACTTCTTTGTCTTCCACGTGTGGCACGCTTTGGTTACTCAAATATGGGACAGGAACACGCTAGACCTGCTAAGGGCTTGCTAGCTTGTGACATTGTGAAAGAAAGGGCAGGTGAAGATGCAATGCTAAAACTTAAAAAGATTGCTAAGGTGTGTGGTTTCCAGATGTTGCCCAGCGGGAGATTACAACCTGAGTTTTGGAGGAAGTTACTTATAGACAAGGAAGGGTTGTTGTTGGATAATGGACTCACGAAAGTTGCAGAGGCTTGGTACCGAGTAGCTAGAGGGTTGAAAAGAGAAGGATGGGTTGAGGAAGAACTGGAAATTGAGGGGCAAATTGTGTATGTTTATCACAGGAGTGTTCACAATGATGATGTTGTTCCTATTGTTTCACGACCACCGCCCTATGATGGCGCCCGGAGCGCAACACTTAATTCCCGCCCTGTTTCCCCCGTCACGACGCAGACCCCACCTACTGGGGGCGTGTCTTCAGCTCCCACTCCCCTGTGCCCCGTGCTCGGTGCAGATGGTTCCTACTATTACCCAGTGCCACTTCATTCATTCCCTCCTGCTCCCATGTCTCAGCCCTCCTATGATCCAACCCCCTTCGTTAACCATCCTCCTGACATGCCTGTCGAAACCCCTACGCTTTCATGTCCTTCGCTGCCTCCCCAAGTGACCGTCCCCACTCTGGACCTTACCATGGCTTCCCTCACCTCACCCATTGAAGTCCCACCACCCCCTTCCGCTTCTCTCTCAACCCCGAGTACCCCTTCCTTGATAGCCTCCGTTCCTTCACCCTCTCCGTCCATCACACATCCAACTCCCTTACCCCGTGCCCCTCCCACCTGCCCTATTCCTCCGAATCTCTGTCTCCCTGCTGACCCAGGATCCCTCCCTCCCGCGGCCGATTTGCCGTCCCTAATCTCTGCCCTCACCGCCCTAACCCAGCCCCCTGTTACCACCTCTCCTCCAGTGTTACCTCCTCCTCCCGAAGTCCCGGCCCCCTCTACCTCGTTATCCCTCCCTCCCGCGGCCGATTTGCCGTCCCTAATCTCTGCCCTCACCGCCCTAACCCAGCCCCCTGTTACCACCTCTCCTCCAGTGTTACCTCCTCCTCCCGAAGTCCCGGCCCCCTCTACCTCGTTATCCCTCCCTCCCGCGGCCGATTTGCCGTCCATAATCTCTGCCCTCACCGCCCTAACCCAGCCCCCTGTTACCACCTCTCCCCCAGTGTTACCTCCTCCTCCCGAAGTCCCGGCCTCCTCTACCTCGTTATCCCTCCCTCCCGCGGCCGATTTGCCGACCACACCCCCCGCCTACGTTGCTTTGCCACAGCCCCTTGTTCCTATTCCTCCAACCCCTTCCTCGGCGACCCTTGACGCACCTCCGTCCAATGACCTATCAACTTCAATCTCCGCCCTTTTCACTGCGGTCACTTCCCTGGTTAATTCCGCAATCCCCGCGTCGCCTCCCATCGATGTACCTCCTCCTCCTCCTCCCGAGCCTTTGACTCCTCCCTTGTCTCACGTTAATTTCCTCGAGTCTTCCGATCCAATCTCTGCCCTTGCCCATGTCCTGAATACCCACCTCTCACGGCCAGCCCCGCCGTCCCCCATGGTGGCTCCTTCCACGGCTTAGTTCCCCGTGCCCCTTCCGCCAGCACCAGCTACCCAATCATGGTGGTTGGGTCCGAGGTGTCTGCGACCTCGGACCAGCCCTATGCGATGGGTGCCTCCCCCCAAGCCTCGGGTTTCCACCCAATTACCTCTCCTATCACCCCCTTCCCAGTTGCCCCCGCTACAGCTACCCCTGAGGCTATTCTTCACCGTGGTACAATAGTGCCCGAGGAGGTCGTTATGGTGGACCAGAGCCAACCCCAACTGGGGGGGGAAAGGCTTCCCCAACGGCACTCACTTCCCCAGGGGTATACTCAGATCAACCATGGGGCGGATGGTGCACCACCTATGTACGTTACTTTTAACCCTTCCCAAGCCGCTACCCTTGTAACTTCACTCCCTGATCCTGAGAAGCACCCCATGCCCTTTTTCCGCAGGGTGGCTCAAATCCGTAAGACATATTCCGCTGCATGGCGGGACCTTATTAGTTTATGTGAAATTAAGGCCGGAGATGCATACTGGCCAATCATGGAACGGAGCTTTAGTGATGCTCCACTTACTTCTGATACTGATTTCCATTCTGGTGAAATTTTCTGTGAACAACTTCGTGCCTGGGTGCAGGATAAACTAGCTGACCAGGCTACTTGCATTAATGATATAATCCAAGACAAACTTGAGACCGTTGAAAAGTACCATTCTAGGTTGACTCAGACATTCTCGGACTTAGGGTTCAGTACTTACAACAAGGCACACACCCAGATGCTCTCTGCAGCTTTCGTGGCAGGACTGAGAGAACACATTCGCAAGGGGTTAATTTTAGCTCGCCCTGAGTATAGAATTATTCCACTAGACACTCTTTTGTTAGTAGCCAAGGGCCTAGAATCTGTTTTACAACCCACACAGCGCAGGGCTAGCCCACTGATGTACACCGCCCCCACACCTATCGCTAGTTCTAATCAGGTCCCCCAGGTATTCCCCCAACAGTACCCTCAATCACCCCACGCACTGCCTGCGCCAATCCCTTTCCCCCGGGACCGGACCATTATGACAATCCGGACCTGTTTTAATTGCAATCAGCCAGGCCACTTCAGAAGAGATTGCCCACAGCCTAGGGTGTTCCGCCAGCCAAGTCCCCGGTACCAAGGTCCCCATGTCACCGGCCATAACTACCCTTCCCCTGGTTACCTCCCCGCCCTTCCCCATCCACATTTGCCTCAGCTTCCTCCTCCTCCTCCTCCTCCTCCTGAATACACTCAAGCACGGCCCCCTGTATCAGAAGCTCGCACGTATACTCCACACTCTGCAGAAGGGTTTGATAATGATGATTTCCAAGACGGCCAACCCCGTCCTACCCTCCGCCCATCCCGCCCTCCCATGCATTCTGCTAACCCCCCTTCTACTTCCCGCCGGTACCAGGGACCAGACCAGGCCCATTTAGATTTATTACAATAGGTAACCGGCAAACCTGTGTCAGCAACCCCTGCCATGGCAGTGTCTGCGGGGGATGGGGGGGGCCCTCTAGCTACTGTTGTTCTCCCTGTGGAGGGCCACCCCACCACTTTCCTGGTTGACACAGGTGCAGCCCGTAGTGTCCTTAGGGAACAAGACCTGCCTGACCCCTCTTTCTTATCTGACACTGATGTTTCCTGTGTTGGGGTGGATGGTACCCCACGCAGCAACCCCCTTACTAAGTTCCTACATGTAGGTTCACACATCCTCTCACGCTTTGTGGTTTCCTCTACTTGCCCCATTAACCTCCTAGGTGCCGATGTTCTCTCTCGCCTCCAGGCCTCCATTACCTTCACTGCAGATGGGCAGATTGAGTTGACAACTCCCTTATCACAAAAAGATACCTCTGTCCTCTGTTCACTCCCTATTTTATTAAACCTAACTGACAACTCAGGGGATGCACGGGTCCCACAAACCCCCAGTGCTCTGGACCGTATCCCACCTGATCTTTGGTCCACCGGCCCGGATGATATTGGACGTTTGCATGTGCCCCCGGTCTTGGTTCAGCTCCTGCCCGGGGCACAGCCTCCTCGCAGACCACAATACCCTCTAAAGCCTGCACAAGCTGAAGCCATTACCAGACAAGTTGAAAGTCTCCTTACCAAAAGTGCCCTCATCAAGTGTTCGTCTCCATGCAATACTCCACTTTTTCCTGTTAAAAAGAGAACTGTTAAAGGTCAACCTGACCAATATCGTATGGTACAAGATCTCCGTGCTGTGAATGATGTGACCATCAAAGACACTGCCATTGTTCCTAACCCCCACACCCTCTTATCCCAAGTCCCATCAACTTCAACAATATTCACTGTGGTGGATCTAGCTAATGCCTTCTTCAGTGTCCCCCTTGACCCTTCATGTCGCTTCCTCTTTGCCTTCACCCATGAAGGACAGCAATACACCTGGACTGTCATGCCTCAGGGGGCTCAGAATTCCCCCACACAATTTGCACACGCCATGTCACTGGTGTTGGAACCCTGGCAACAATCTCATTTGGATGTCGTCCTGCTTCAATATGTTGATGACCTCCTTCTCTGTGCTCCTGATTTACTCACTGCGGAGCGTGATTCAGAAGACCTCCTATGTTTTCTTGCTGCTGCTGGTTGCAAAGCCTCCAAATCCAAGTTACAATGGTGCCGGCCCTCTGTGGTCTTCTTGGGACATTGCCTTTCCCATGGCACCAAACATCTCACCTCCCAACGTGTACAAGCCATTCTGCTTCTTCCACTACCTGCTACCCACCAAGCTCTCCATGCTTTCCTGGGTCTAATCACGTACTGCAGGTCCTGGATACCCGAAGCATCAAAACTCATGCAGCCACTCTATGATGCCCTCAGGAGCGAACCTTTCCATCTCACAGAAGAAACTATCATCTGTTTCCGCACTCTGAAAAGAGCTATTGCTTCTGCACCTGCCTTGGGCCTACCGAACTACCAACTTCCCTTCAGCCTTTTTGTCTCTGAAAAATCAGGACATGCTTCCGGAGTCCTCACCCAAAAACATGGCTCAAGACAACGCCCTATTGGCTATTTTTCCTGCATGCTTGACCCTGTTGCAAGGGGTAGCCCCTCTTGCCTCCGAGCGGTGTTTGCCGCCAGTGCTCTCCTGGACAAGACCAATGACTTTGTTCTTGGCCATCACCTCACAGTGTTGGCCCCTCACGATATTACTGCAATCTTACAGCAAATCCGCCCAAAACACCTTTCTTCACAACGCCACCTTCGCCTACAGACATCCTTACTCCTACCTGACAATGTGAAACTCCAGAGATGCCTTTCCCTGAACCCAGCCACTCTTCTGCCACTTCCCAAGGGGGGAATAGTGCATCACTGGTACAGCCTGGACATCAACCCAGAGATCCGAGCAGATTTACAATTACCTGTGTTTACACCTTCCCCTGATGATGAACAATCAGAGGCCCTACTCCACTGTGTCTTGTGGTTTAGGGACACACCAAACCCTGACGTGGACTATGAGGAAGAACTATTTCAGCTCAAAGACATCCAAATTACCTTGACTGACTTGTTTTGGGACTCCACAGGTACCATGCTCATTCTGGTACATCTTCCAGACAATGCAGTACACCTCTACCACCATTGGGAAACAGCTATCCCACACATACCTCTCACCAGATCCCACAACATCACATGGGAGACCCTAGGGCCGAAGGCCAAAACTTGGAACCAAATGACTCCAGAACAACTGACTTCTGCAGGAATAAATAAAAAGACAATTAACTACTACACAACAGGACACTCCAGGTACCACACAGAGGCCTGTGAGGACCCACCCACCATAGACTGCGACCTTATTGATATCCCTCACGACTGTTTTGAACAAATGAAAATGGAAACTACACACCTACCAACTGTTTATGAAGCTGCATTACTCAACCCGGATCAGATACTATTTGTGGATGGCTCAAGGTTTGCTGACAAACAAGGACAATACCACACTGGATATGCAGTTACCACAGGATGTCAAATATTACAAGCAGCTGCCCTACAACCAACTAAATCTGCCCAAGAGGCCGAGTTAATAGCCTTGACTGTGGCCTGCAAACTGTCCGAAGGCCTACGAGTCAACATTTATACGGACTCAAGATATGCCCTGGGAGTGGCACACGATTTTGGCTTAATCTGGAAGACCAGAGGATTCCTTACAGCTACCGGTACCCCAGTAAAGCATGGGGCAGCCATTGCAGAACTGATGGACGCATTGGAACTCCCAGCAGAAGTGGCAGTATTGAAAGTAAAAGCTCATGGAAGATTAGACACAGAAGAAGCACGTGGCAATAGCCTGGCTGATCAGGCAGCCAAAGAGGCAGCACGACAAGGATGGGAAGTGGACAGAAGAGTGGTCACAGATGCATTACCAATTTATACTATGCAAACATTGCCTACAGACCTCAGGCTGCTGAAGGAACAGCAAGTTGCTGCCACTCCTCAGGAGAAACAGAGTTGGAAGAACAAAGGAGCAATACTCCGTGATGAAGTTTACACTATTAATCTCAAGTTCTGTCTACCTAGAAGTATGTACCCAGCGGTGGTCCAATGGGCCCATGGGCCAGCCCACCTATCAAAGCTCCTGATGAATTCACTGATTGACAAATATTTTGAAGCACCAGGCATCACTACCTTAACACAGAATTATTGCAAATCTTGTACTATATGTGCTAAGTGCAACCCTGGAAAGATCATAAAGACTGCACCTAATCATCTAGCCAAGCCACAATACCCCTTTCAGAGGATTCAGATTGACCATATTCAGATGCCAAAGAGCGGACGCCATGAATATGCACTGGTCATAGTGGACATGTTTTCAGGATGGCCAGAGGCCTTCCCAGTGACTACCCTCACCGCGAGGACAACAGCCAAGTATCTCTTGACAGAAATTGTTTGCCGTTACGGGGTTCCAGAAGTAATTGAGAGTGACCAAGGAACCTCCTTCACTGCCTCGCTAACACGGGAAGTCTGGTCAGCACTGGGGGTGACCCTTGCATTCCACACTCCATATCACCCACAGAGTAGTGGTAAGGTGGAGCGCATGAACGGCACTCTGAAAGCCAGAATGCTTAAAATGTCACAAGAAACTAACATGCCTTGGCCCGAGAGTCTCCCATTAGCATTGTTTAGTGTAAGGTACACTCCTAGGGGAAAATACAGCCTGTCACCTTATGAAATTTTGTTTGGCACAGCACCTAGGTTAGGTTGTTACTTTCCCCAACAACTTCAGATCCAGTCAGATGCAATGGTAGATTATGTGACAGCCCTCTCACATGCCTTGACCAAGATACATGCACAAGTGTTTTCTTCTATTCCAGATCCTGAGTCGAACACAGGTACACACAAGCTGCTTCCAGGTGATTGGGTTATGGTTAAGAAGTTTCTCAGAAAACACACCCTGGAACCGAGATTTGATGGTCCTTACCAAGTGCTCCTGATTACAGCAACGTCAGTTAAACTAGCTGGGAAGAGTTCTTGGATACACGCTTCACATTGCAAAAAAGTGCCTGCTCCAGAAGAGTCTGATCCTGTTGAAAAATGAATTTATTATGTGTCTTGTGTTTTCTTATGCTGCTACATTTTGCATGGGCCCAACAAGTGGCCATAACCAAAGATAACCATGTTTACACTTTTTGGTACAATTCTTCTAATACTGATGTGGCTACATACACCTTTGACTATTGTGACATAGTTACTTGTACATTTCCACAAACACAACATGCAGCTGTATATAAGGACATACCTAACAAAAAGGATCCATACATTTGTGTGACTGGCGGAGGTTGGGGACACCATTGTAGTTCATGGAAAGCTGCCGGGTGGAACACAGGTAGACCATGGGGCTACAGACCTCAAGTTGCATTAGACAAGCTTGACAAAGACGGGAAACCCTTGCTCTCTAGAATGACCCTGAGTAAACCCATAGGGTCAACTCCCATTAAACTCACCTTAAACATAGAACACCCTAGTCCAAGGGATGCAGGGGAGTATGTGATGGGAATGTACTGGAAGGGAGGTGGCTCACATAACACATTAGGGACCTTTTACCTGCAAGATATGCTAAATTCCTCTGATTGGGTGGGAACTACACATATGGTCATTAACCCATTGAAACCACACATCAAAACCCTACATGACATGGTAGCCATAGCCAACCCCACCTTTGAAGATACCATGGCAGTAGAAACAGGGTTTTCAGATACCAATTTATGGCTAGAATGGATGAGGTACAACGCCAACTCACACAATAAGACTAATTGTTATGTATGCGGAGTTGCCAGACCCCATCTGGGTACAGTACCTCTGAGTTTACCTCCGGAAATAGAATTATGTGTACTGAGTTTGTATGCACAATCCACCACTAACTCCTCAACATGTGAATCCTGGAAGAAGATTTACCCAATCACTCATGGACCTGTGAAACCACCCGATGGAGTCACCATCTACCCAGGTAATTACACATGCTATTCAATACCAGAAAACACTGGTTTGTATCTGGGCAAATTCCCATCAGGATACTGCTCAACTTACCATAGTCCACCTGTATCACTGCTAATGAATCACACAAAGACAATCGGTGATATCTATTGGTTATGTGGTGACAAACAATTAAGGCCCCAATTAGCTGGCCAATGGTGGGGGGAGTGTGCCCTAACCAAAGTCATAATGCCTATCCACATCATTCCAGATGGTGACCATAACACGCTTAACCTCACACATATACACTCTAGAACCAAACGAGAGACCCCTATTCAAGGGAGTTTCGACCCCCATGTGTATATTGATGCCATAGGTGTGCCAAGGGGGGTGCCTAACGAATTTAAAGCAAGAGATGAAGTGGCTGCAGGGTTTGAGTCCCTAATCCCAATGATAACTGCTAACAAGAATGTCAATTGGATTAACTATATCTATTATAATCAGCAACGTTTTGTCAACTACACAAGGGATGCCCTACAGGGCCTGGCAGAGCAACTACAAGCCACTACCCAAATGACATTTCAGAACAGAATGGCCCTAGATATGATTCTAGCCGAAAAAGGGGGAGTATGTAAAATCCTCCCTGAGACCATGACATGCTGCACATACATTCCAGACAACACGGGGCCCAATGGTAAAGTGACTATGGCCATAGAAAAGCTAGATAGTCTGGCAGACGAATTAAAGAAGAATTCGGGAGTCACTGACATATGGGACAAATGGTTTGGGTGGATGAATGGCTGGCAAAAGACCCTCTTTCAGGTAGGGACAGCTGTTCTCATGGTATTCATTATCTTTTTGTTCTCAGCCTGTTGTATACTCCCCTGTATACAGAAATATCTGCAGAAAGCGGTAGATAAGACTGTAGAGAATGTGACCCCTACCTTCATACATCAGGATATCACAGACCATGAAGATGACACCCCACATACACCCCTACAAACACATCAGTTTAAACAGACAACTGCTTTTTTGTAGGGATAGAGTAGGGAAAGCGTCTGTCTTGACAGGTGAGTCTCACGTGTGGAGATGTAGTGGGCTAGCCACTGCGGGATACCCGCGGAGTGAAGTGTTCGATGCTTGTCAAGACAGATAGGTTGCGGGCAACTAGGGACATATTAGGGACAGCAGCAGTTGTAATGGTAAATAGCCATTTTAGGGGGGACTGTTGTGGAAATAAGGTCTACACATATTTCCTGGTTAAAGGAAAATGTCTATTTACTCATTTTACAATATATATATCTCACATATAAAGCTAAGTACACATATTTCAA
>OW240917.1:111403229-111458155 GCA_933207985.1 Pelobates cultripes | reverse complement strand
CACTGCCATTGTTCCTAACCCCCACACCCTCTTATCCCAAGTCCCATCAACTTCAACAATATTCACTGTGGTGGATCTAGCTAATGCCTTCTTCAGTGTCCCCCTTGACCCTTCATGTCGCTTCCTCTTTGCCTTCACCCATGAAGGACAGCAATACACCTGGACTGTCATGCCTCAGGGGGCTCAGAATTCCCCCACACAATTTGCACACGCCATGTCACTGGTGTTGGAACCCTGGCAACAATCTCATTTGGATGTCGTCCTGCTTCAATATGTTGATGACCTCCTTCTCTGTGCTCCTGATTTACTCACTGCGGAGCGTGATTCAGAAGACCTCCTATGTTTTCTTGCTGCTGCTGGTTGCAAAGCCTCCAAATCCAAGTTACAATGGTGCCGGCCCTCTGTGGTCTTCTTGGGACATTGCCTTTCCCATGGCACCAAACATCTCACCTCCCAACGTGTACAAGCCATTCTGCTTCTTCCACTACCTGCTACCCACCAAGCTCTCCATGCTTTCCTGGGTCTAATCACGTACTGCAGGTCCTGGATACCCGAAGCATCAAAACTCATGCAGCCACTCTATGATGCCCTCAGGAGCGAACCTTTCCATCTCACAGAAGAAACTATCATCTGTTTCCGCACTCTGAAAAGAGCTATTGCTTCTGCACCTGCCTTGGGCCTACCGAACTACCAACTTCCCTTCAACCTTTTTGTCTCTGAAAAATCAGGACATGCTTCCGGAGTCCTCACCCAAAAACATGGCTCAAGACAACGCCCTATTGGCTATTTTTCCTGCATGCTTGACCCTGTTGCAAGGGGTAGCCCCTCTTGCCTCCGAGCGGTGTTCGCCGCCAGTGCTCTCCTGGACAAGACCAATGACTTTGTTCTTGGCCATCACCTCACAGTGTTGGCCCCTCACGATATTACTGCAATCTTACAACAAATCCGCCCAAAACACCTTTCTTCACAACGCCACCTTCGCCTACAGACATCCTTACTCCTACCTGACAATGTGAAACTCCAGAGATGCCTTTCCCTGAACCCAGCCACTCTTCTGCCACTTCCCAAGGGGGGAATAGTGCATCACTGGTACAGCCTGGACATCAACCCAGAGGTCCGAGCAGATTTACAATTGCCTGTGTTTACACCTTCCCCTGATGATGAACAATCAGAGGCCCTACTCCACTGTGTCTTGTGGTTTAGGGACACACCAAACCCTGACGTGGACTATGAGGAAGAACTATTTCAGCTCAAAGATATCCAAATTACCTTGACTGACTTGTTTTGGGACTCCACAGGTACCATGCTCATTCTGGTACATCTTCCAGACAATGCAGTACACCTCTACCACCATTGGGAAACAGCTATCCCACACATACCTCTCACCAGATCCCACGACATCACATGGGAGACCCTAGGCCCGAAGGCCAAAACTTGGAACCAAATGACTCCAGAACAACTGACTTCTGCAGGAATAAATAAAAAGACAATTAACTACTACACAACAGGACACTCCAGGTACCACATAGAGGCCTGTGAGGACCCACCCACCATAGACTGCGACCTTATTGATATCCCTCACGACTGTTTTGAACAAATGAAAATGGAAACTACACACCTACCAACTGTTTATGAAGCTGCATTACCCAACCCGGATCAGACACTATTTGTGGATGGCTCAAGGTTTGCTGACGAACAAGGACAATACCACACTGGATATGCAGTTACCACAGGATGTCAAATATTACAAGCAGCTGCCCTACAACCAACTAAATCTGCCCAAGAGGCCGAGTTAATAGCCTTGACTGTGGCCTGCAAACTGTCCGAAGGCCCACGAGTCAACATTTATACGGACTCAAGATATGCCCTGGGAGTGGCACACGATTTTGGCTTAATCTGGAAGACCAGAGGATTCCTTACAGCTGCCGGTACCCCAGTAAAGCATGGGGCAGCCATTGCAGAACTGATGGACGCATTGGAACTCCCAGCAGAAGTGGCAGTATTGAAAGTAAAAGCTCATGGAAGATTAGACACAGAAGAAGCACGTGGCAATAGCCTGGCTGATCAGGCAGCCAAAGAGGCAGCACGACAATGGGAAGTGGACAGAAGAGTGGCCACAGATGCATTACCAATTTATACTATGCAAACATTGCCTACAGACCTCAGGCTGCTGAAGGAACAACAAGTTGCTGCCACTCCTCAGGAGAAACAGAGTTGGAAGAACAAAGGAGCAGTACTCCGTGATGAAGTTTACACTATTAATCTCAAGTTCTGTCTACCTAGAAGTATGTACCCAGCGGTGGTCCAATGGGCCCATGGGCCAGCCCACCTATCAAAGCTCCTGATGAATTCACTGATTGACAAGTATTTTGAAGCACCAGGCATCACTACCTTAACACAGAATTATTGCAAATCTTGTACTATATGTGCTAAGTGCAACCCTGGAAAGATCATAAAGACTGCACCTAATCATCTAGCCAAGCCACAATACCCCTTTCAGAGGATTCAGATTGACCATATTCAGATGCCAAAGAGCGGACGCCATGAATATGCACTGGTCATAGTGGACATGTTTTCAGGATGGCCAGAGGCCTTCCCAGTGACTAACCTCACCGCGAGGACAACAGCCAAGTATCTCTTGACAGAAATTGTTTGCCGTTACGGGGTTCCAGAAGTAATTGAGAGTGACCAAGGAACCTCCTTCACTGCCTCGCTAACACGGGAAGTCTGGTCAGCACTGGGGGTGACCCTTGCATTCCACACTCCATATCACCCACAGAGTAGTGGTAAGGTGGAGCGCATGAACGGCACTCTGAAAGCCAGAATGCTTAAAATGTCACAAGAAACTAACATGCCTTGGCCCGAGAGTCTCCCATTAGCATTGTTTAGTGTAAGGTACACTCCTAGGGGAAAATACAGCCTGTCACCTTATGAAATTTTGTTTGGCACAGCACCTAGGTTAGGTTGTTACTTTCCCCAACAACTTCAGATCCAGTCAGATGCAATGGTAGATTATGTGACAGCCCTCTCACATGCCTTGACCAAGATACATGCACAAGTGTTTTCTTCTATTCCAGATCCTGAGTCGAACACAGGTACACACAAGCTGCTTCCAGGTGATTGGGTTATGGTTAAGAAGTTTCTCAGAAAACACACCCTGGAACCGAGATTTGATGGTCCTTACCAAGTGCTCCTGATTACAGCAACGTCAGTTAAACTAGCTGGGAAGAGTTCTTGGATACACGCTTCACATTGCAAAAAAGTGCCTGCTCCAGAAGAGTCTGATCCTGTTGAAAAATGAATTTATTATGTGTCTTGTGTTTTCTTATGCTGCTACATTTTGCATGGGCCCAACAAGTGGCCATAACCAAAGATAACCATGTTTACACTTTTTGGTACAATTCTTCTAATACTGATGTGGCTACATACACCTTTGACTATTGTGACATAGTTACTTGTACATTTCCACAAACACAACATGCAGCTGTATATAAGGACATACCTAACAAAAAGGATCCATACATTTGTGTGACTGGCGAAGGTTGGGGACACCATTGTAGTTCATGGAAAGCTGCCGGGTGGAACACAGGTAGACCATGGGGCTACAGACCCCAAGTTGCATTAGACAAGCTTGACAAAGACGGGAAACCCTTGCTCTCTAGAATGACCCTGAGTAAACCCATAGGGTCAACTCCCATTAAACTCACCTTAAACATAGAACACCCTAGTCCAAGGGATGCAGGGGAGTATGTGATGGGAATGTACTGGAAGGGAGGTGGCTCACATAACGCATTGGGGACCTTTTACTTGCAAGATATGCTAAATTCCTCTGATTGGGTGGGAACCACACATATGGTCATTAACCCATTGAAACCACACATCAAAACCCTACATGACATGGTAGCCATAGCCAACCCCACCTTTGAAGATACCATGGCAGTAGAAACAGGGTTTTCAGATACCAATTTATGGCTAGAATGGATGAGGTACAACGCCAACTCACACAATAAGACTAATTGTTATGTATGCGGAGGTGCCAGACCCCATCTGGGTACAGTACCTCTGAGTTTACCTCCGGAAATAGAATTATGTGTACTGAGTTTGTATGCACAATCCACCACTAACTCCTCAACATGTGAATCCTGGAAGAAGATTTACCCAATCACTCATGGACATGTGAAACCACCCGATGGAGTCACCATCTACCCAGGTAATTACACATGCTATTCAATACCAGAAAACACTGGTTTGTATCTGGGCAAATTCCCATCAGGATACTGCTCAACTTACCATAGTCCACCTGTATCACTGCTAATGAATCACACAAAGACAATCGGTGATATCTATTGGTTATGTGGTGACAAACAATTAAGGCCCCAATTAGCTGGCCAATGGTGGGGGGAGTGTGCCCTAACCAAAGTCATAATGCCTATCCACATCATTCCAGATGGTGACCATAACACGCTTAACCTCACACATATACACTCTAGAACCAAACGAGAGACCCCTATTCGAGGGAGTTTCGACCCCCATGTGTATATTGATGCCATAGGTGTGCCAAGGGGGGTGCCTAACGAATTTAAAGCAAGAGATGAAGTGGCTGCAGGGTTTGAGTCCCTAATCCCAATGATAACTGCTAACAAGAATGTCAATTGGATTAACTATATCTATTATAATCAGCAACGCTTTGTCAACTACACAAGGGATGCCCTACAGGGCCTGGCAGAGCAACTACAAGCCACTACCCAAATGACATTTCAGAACAGAATGGCCCTAGATATGATTCTAGCCGAAAAAGGGGGAGTATGTAAAATCCTCCCTGAGACCATGACATGCTGCACATACATTCCAGACAACACGGGGCCCAATGGTAAAGTGACTATGGCCATAGAAAAGCTAGATAGTCTTGCAGACGAATTAAAGAAGAATTCGGGAGTCACTGACATATGGGACAAATGGTTTGGGTGGATGAATGGCTGGCAAAAGACCCTCTTTCAGGTAGGGACAGCTGTTCTCATGGTATTCATTATCTTTTTGTTCTCAGCCTGTTGTATACTCCCCTGTATACAGAAATATCTGCAGAAAGCGGTAGATAAGACTGTAGAGAATGTGACCCCTACCTTCATACATCAGGATATCACAGACCATGAAGATGACACCCCACATACACCCCTACAAACACATCAGTTTAAACAGACAACTGCTTTTTTGTAGGGATAGAGTAGGGAAAGCGTCTGTCTTGACAGGTGAGTCTCACGTGTGGAGATGTAGTGGGTTAGCCACTGCGGGATACCCGCGGAGTGAAGTGTTCGATGCTTGTCAAGGCAGATAGGTTGCGGGCAACTAGGGACATATTAGGGACAGCAGCAGTTGTAATGGTAAATAGCCATTTTAGGGGGGACTGTTGTGGAAATAAGGTCTACACATATTTCCTAGTTAAAGGAAAATGTCTATTTACTCATTTTACAATATATATATATATATCTCACATATATAGCTAAGTACACATATTTCAATCAAGATGGCTGCTAGAAGCTTCTAACCCCTCCTTCCCCTCCCCTCCCTTTTTAAACATCGACTAACTACCTCGTGTAACAAGATGGCGCCGGAAAACCGTGGGAGACCCTCATGGTCCCGGTGACATCACCTGCAGTAGGCAGAGCATTAGAGCAACCACTTAACACCTAACCAATTATTGATGTATCATTCCATGTTATCTCTGACAATGCATATGATGTAATTTTGCTTTAAAAGGGACTTGCCGTCCCCTCTGAATAAACTTTCCTCAAGTTATTCAACAACCTAGAACCTGTGTCTGGTGTGAATTACTTCAGGGAGCGTGCACGCATAGTTTCATTGATTTGGCCAGGGGCAGATACACAAAGAAATAATCAATACTTTAATTGATTTTTCCACTTCAATTGTCATTAACCTGAGAATGAAAACATTCTCTAAGACAATTTAGTTTTCAATTTGTTTTCAGTTTGACTATGATGGCCATAAATTTGAAATTCAATTTCAAATCCTGCCAATTCTCACTTAAGTGAATAACTCTGAAAATACTTACTACACTGTCTCAAAAGGCGTATGTCCAGGGACATGTCTGGGCAGCCATAAGAGCAGAAGCATTAGACTGTAGCTCTAACCAAGTGGTGAGTGAATCTTTGCATTTTTTACATTGGGCAGCAAAAGATGTTACTCTGTGTCCACTAAGACACACAATACCACTACAGTGTCCCAAATTCAACCCCTGGAGAACATTTATAGGAATAAAGCAGTCGGGTATCCATGGTCTTCCAAATAAAATATGTCCTTGAGAGTGCCATCACCCATGGTCTCACAACTCAGCTTCTTAGTTTCCAAATCTTCAACATCTCCATACCCACCTATTAGAGACTTACCTTCTAAATATAACATTACTATGATGTTGACTGCCCTTGATAAAGCCTTCTTAATGAAAATCACAGAGCTTGAAACGGACGCTTGGGACAACCTTGATAATTAGATGCAAGATCTGGAATAATTTACTGAAGATCAAAAAACACAACTTTTGTCTTTTGAGACACATGTGAGTACTAACACTCTACAGATTTCCCTATTATACCGTTACTTAGACAGAATTGAAAATAGGGGCAGACAAAATAATAAACTAGTGAAGGGTGTTCCCAAACACTGAGAAAAAATTTAAAATATGATCCCGACACTGACCCATTTATTTAACTCTATCCTAGAACATCCTGAGGACACTTTTATTAAATTTGATCATGCTCATAGAGCATTAAAGCCCAAAGGCAAACCGGGAGCAGTATTTAAAAATGAACCCCCCCCACCCCCACTCAAAAAACATTGATATTAAAACATATTTACCTTTATTGTCAGTAAGAACCTTATTTATCTGCAATACACAGCTTTATAGAAATAGGATGGTTTTTCCATTTATTTTGCAGAAGGAGCCAGAGGAATGTGCCATATCATAAATATAGTCAGTACGTTTTATAGTGGAGGACCTTGTAAGATGAGTGTCTTGGATAAATGCAATATCAGCCCAAAGGCACTAAGCATTAATCTCCATTTCTTTGGACTGTTGATGTCCTTAGCATTACTGGAAACAACCCAGAACCATAGAAAATGTAAAGAGCCACCATAGTCACCAGAACAACTACAGCTCTATGTATTTGTTCTGGTAAGTATAGTCAGTCCCTGCAGGCTTTTTAATGTAAGCAATTTACATTGCTCCCTAGGGACATCTGCTGTGGCACTTCTTGGGTCAGTGCTACAGTGTGCAGCACTGACGTTCAGCGTGTCCACATTCTGCATGGAGGCACTGATAGAGATACATTGATTCAATGATGCTGACGCGTGCGCAATAGCTTTCTAATGATTTCCTATAAGAAAGCATTGGATTGGCTGCTATGCTCAATTTTTATGATC
Organism: Pelobates cultripes; assembly: GCA_933207985.1. Taxonomy (NCBI): domain Eukaryota; kingdom Metazoa; phylum Chordata; class Amphibia; order Anura; family Pelobatidae; genus Pelobates; species Pelobates cultripes. The sequence goes on along the minus strand of OW240917.1, from coordinate 111,450,724 downwards.
TTATCCACTGCGGACTCACCGCAGTTGGAATAAACATTACTTTATTGCCTTTTTAAAGTGAACTTTGCGCCGGTTCACATGGTGGAATGCATATGTGCTCCACCTACGTCACCGTCGGGTGTCTCACTTCTGTCTTCTTAATATGATGTCCTTCTGATATTGGCAGTGACATAGGTGCAGCACATATGCGTTCCACCATGCATATCAGGCACAAAGTTCAATTACTGGAAATTATATATAGCGGCACCCTCGATACCTTGGTTGGCTCAAGATGATCAGAGAGGAGGTGGCTTGGACTATATACTGGTGTTTATTTAGACAGCTTTATGCCAAATTGATCTAAGGCTCTTCTGCCCTGAGGAAGTCTGGTTCCCCAGACCAAACACGTAGGGCTATTTTTTGTTTTGTTTTTACCTCTTTTTACGTTCAACATATTGTTCTTGTGAAGCTGGATTACCTCTTCCTGCATCAGCACTTTGCAACAGAATTGGTCTCTCCTGCTCCCTGGTTTATGATGATGTGCTTGAAAAATTCTCTTTTTGTAAGTTTTTTTAGGCATTAAAGGGATACTATAAGTGCCATGAATACAAAGCTTTATTTTGTTAACGTTATTTTTCCCCCCATTATAATTTGCCCCATTACAATTTCTGTGCTATATTTTGACCAATTGCAAATCCTATACATATATTATGACAAATGTACATTGTAACAGAGATATGTAGTACTATATATGGTTTGTTTTGATTATACATATGAAAAATGTTATTATTTAAATTGTGTTTGGTATACCTTTTCATTATAAAATTAGAAATAAAGCAAAAGAATGTCTCAAATTCATAATCACCCCATTTTTCTGAATTTGCTTTCTTCCTACTTTATTTCATATAATGCATAATCTACATTTCTGTTAGGTTTGCAAAATGATATGTATGTCCTTTAATGTGAGAGGTCTAAACTCACCCCATAAAAGGAAACTCTTATTTAAAGCTAAAACTCAAAAAACGGATATCTTCTGTGTTCCGTATTAATGTATCTAAGGCATAGTGTGACATCGCCACCCTCTCCACCACCATTACACAGTACATGATTTGATAATATGATTTCCCCATTGAAATAAAAATGTGTGTGGGCATTCCGCTTTGCAGATGAGGTAATATTTGAAGTGCCAGCATTAATATTGAAGAGGAATGAAATATCTGAATAAGAAGGCAACGGAAAACAGGTTTATTAGAGCAGATCCTTTTACGCAAGCCTGGATCCATTTATTGTTCTTGGTGTATATCACTTGCAAGAATAGTTTCTGTCAGAACGTTTCATTATGTTTTTTGTCTTGTCATATAACGTAATGTGAGCAATGGTTTACTTCAACACTCTCAATATTTCATAACTATAAAACACAAAAAAAAATCACACTTTATGTATTATAGCTGTGTGAATGCAATAACCATCTACTGGCAAAATATACAACTGAATTAAAGTGACACCAGCTTATCATAAGCTTTATATGAGTTTTACTATGGCCATTCTACAACATTGGAAACTTTGGATCTGGTATAAATAAATGTTTTATACTAGTAATCCAGACATGTGAATATACTTTTAGCAACAGAATTAGACATTTTACATTTTCAGGAATAAATTTATATCTCAGTATTTAATTGTGAGTTCTTGATGTTAAAATGAATGTTTAATATCCTGTCCCTTTAGATTTACATTTTATAGCAGTTATACATGACAGCAACAATTTTAATATAGCAGAAAGGGGAGCGGGGAGACAGCGCCTGTAGAATTGTTCTCAGATCCAGTAAAATATAGAAAATGAACAAAGAAACTTAATATAGTGTAATGTTTGTTACCTTTTACCGATTTCTTTGTTTTTTTTAAATCAATAAAAATTACATATTGAAAAAAAAAATCTTGGTGGAGTATAGATAACAGAAATGCACTTACAATTTTCTGGAGCTTATGTTCAGCTCCAGATTGATGCGCATGGACGGAACAATCCCCGTCTGTGGATATAATGGTAGATCCAGGTACTTCTTGGTGAGTTTTTTTGTTCTCAGGCTGTGAATTGGTCGGCAGTCAGATGTCCTCAGTATACAGGGAAGATAAAAACAGACTATAGTGCTCTCTGTATGTAATGAGCTGATAAAAAAAAAAGGAATAAAATATACTCACAAACAGAGAGAAAATACAGGTATTGCTCAATCCTATAAGGCTTGGGTGGTATGATCCCCACCGAGGATGTTCCTGTGAGAATATTCAGGATAAAATTCCAGGATAAAAAATGCCAGGATAAAAAATATATATTTTTTCAAACATAGGTCTAGAGTCTCCAAAGCAGTATAAAACCATAAGCTTTATTTGGAGATAATAAAATGTATAAAATTGATAACACTAACGCGTTTCTCTTTTAACAGGCTTTTTCAAAGTGTTTATAGTGTGTGAGACCTATCTTGTTTAAATAGCTTAAAAACAGGGGGTGTGGTTGGTCACAGGAGATAATTAGTTAAAACATTGTATACAGTAAAATATAAACCAATATAAACAAAAAAGTAAATAGATGATGTTACATAGAAATATAGATAACATTCTAATAAAAAGATTTTTTTAAAACAGGGGTAGTATTTAATTTGTAAGGTGGCTTTAAGAAAGGGAAAACCAAGACATTATTTCAGTCTCAATGGCCTTCCATTGGCTCTAGAGGATGTTGGGTGGAAGAAAAAATATATATATTCATATAAAGTGTTCACATTGCAGATTTGGCCAACCAACATTAAACAACTAATTGTTTTAGAAGAAGTTTAACGTGCGATGCCAGTGACCAATCAGAATCTAAGACTGAAATTTAGATATTTATCCAGAATTCTAAAATAAAAGAGAGATTAAATAGTTGTTTGACATTTCTGATTATGTTGAATGCTATCTGTACCATAAAGAAAAGTTAGCTATAAATTATTTATTCTAATTTTAATTAAAGAAAATGTTGACAAACGTATTAGCACAAAATGCATGCAACATTGTATATGTTATATGATAGCAACAATACATTTTCTGATGACAGGGCCACTTTATGGGATACATTTTTAATGCTGAATATGTTGGATGATTTCAATGAATACATTTTTGTTTCTTATCACAGTTTAAAAACAGAAAGGGTGAAACAAGTAATAATAAAGAAATACAAAGGGGTTAAAATGTGAAAAGGAAACATGGAGTTAAAAAGTTAAGATAAACATAAATGCACCGTGGGGAAAAAAAGAGTAGAAAAAAAACAGAGGGAAAAAATCAAAACACACTTAAACTCATTTGACTACAGGGTGGCCCGTAACTCCCTACCCATCCATATATCTTATGTATCCAGTGTATCTGTGTGCTGGATGGGTAGGGATTTATGGGCCACCCTGTATGACTCATATGACTATAATCATAACCCCTTGATGATCACAATCAGATCCTTAAAGACCACATGCTAGTATGAAATATCTTAATTATTTTTAATTTCATTTTATGTATTGTCCTACATTTGTTAAATGACTGGGACATTCCATTTTCATAGGAGACTATTTAAAGGGTATTCAATATAATTACTCCATTTGTTGATCCTTAAGGGATTGAAAGTAGTAAAATAAAGCAGGCAAATGATGAGTGTGAAGAACAAAAATTGGTATGGATGAAAGATTGTGTACATAAAAAAAATAAGATAAGGGAGGGAGAAGAACCAAAATTGTTAGATATGAGTTAGAGCAAGTGTTTTAACCATTTTAATCATTTAATACACCGTTAAATCGCAAACAATGCTTGCAAGTAAATTAAATAATAAACATGTAAATGTGCTCACAGTTGTCAACTACAAAATTATATATAAAAAGATAAGTTAACCCTGGTATATTATCTCCTGCTGATTTAGGTAAACGTATAGGTACTTCACCAAGACATGCAAAATTATGTTAATTTGTAATTCTTAGAAATGATTCTACCATGTTCATAAACCTTTGTGTACTACTGAAGTCTCTTTCTCTTGAACATTGTTCCATATTCCCAATGTGAAAACATAAAGCTAACATTATTTAAGCAATGTGTTTATGAACACCATATGCTACAAGACTGATGTGCTTTAATAATAGATCTGGACAAATGATTATATGAGTGACCTACCAAGCATAGGTCTGCCTGGTCCAATTGGACAGCATGGAAGGGATTGTAGGAGTGTGTCCCTAAAGAATACAGCAGTAACGAGATACACAACACATGGGTTTCACTATCATATGGTTCTTAACCATAACCAAAGAATAATAATTCAGTTATACAGATCCATTTGTAATGTCATATAGTTGTCATATTATTCCCAATTTTTTTCAAACACTGTGTATAAAAAAAAGGCTTTGCAACATTGTTCGAACATCCGTGAAACTTTGTGTTGAATATTACTAAAACATTTCTATACCATAGCTCCATCTACAGGTAAACATTTCTATATATTTTTAAAAAAAGAAACAGTAAATTGTCCAAGTGTACTTGTCATGGCTGCCCTTCGCTGCCTTTCTGACTTCCCAATACCAGAAATAGCTTCAGGATAGAGCTGCAAATGGTTTTACATTAAATAAACACGTATGAACATCTTCCACATGAATTAATAAACTATACAATATGTAACACTTGCTAGTTGCCCTGAGGTAATAAGACATTATGACAGCCTAGCTCTTAAGTGCCTTGTTGGTAAAAAATTTAAGTTGTAAATTTTATGACAATTTGGTCTTATGCTTTGGAAAAAGTTTGGGTTCCACTTCCGATTATAAATTGGTCACACTTTTAATCCAAGGTAAAAAAGTAGAAATCTTTGTGTAAACCCCAGGAGAGTCTTTTACACCACAGCCATAACCCCAAGAGGTTACCCCATAAACACTCCAACTACCCCCTGGGCGTTCACACATAAGAGGACCACCACTATCTCCTTGACAACTATCCACATGTTTCTGTTTTTCAAGACTTCCAGCACAAAGCATCCTTCCTGTAAACCGGCTTTTGTATCTCTCTTCACATGTCCTTTTCGGAAGTAATCTTACAGCTGCCTGTTGTAAAGTTCTAGAGTATGACCGTCCTAGAAAATGTAAGCAAAAAAAATAGCTTTATGATAAAAAAAAATTCTTATTACAAAGTAATATTCTTTATGATACAAATGTGTCACAAAATCTTAAATCAATTTCCCAGGTACCCCTATTTGTTGAATGCAAAAGCTTGTGAAGGAAACAGTTGTACTGAATTAATACAACTGTTTGCAATCTATTAAATATTTTCAAGGAACTACGATGTGTTATTAACACTTTTGGGACGGGAATACATGCTTGTGTTCCAGACCCTATAGTGTACCTTTAACTGTCCAGACATTAAAAGTGCATTTTAAATTTAAAACCAAAGTATATTAATTGGTAGCAAAGTCCAGCTGTTTTGACCTTAAAGTTGAAATTTACTTTAGTGAACAAGCCTGATCATAAGCATTTCAAAAGCCTATCCCGTATTAAGCATATTTTCTACAAAACAAACAAATCCAATTCATGGTCTGTTCCTCACACATTAAATCTTACATTACTTAATGCATATTGTTCATGTCCCTAGGGCCTTAAAAGCTCTAAAACATCTTTCTTGTGAACGATTTCCCTAGCCTGTAGTGCATCTAAAAAAATAGGTGTAAATATATTCATGTTGGGCATTTATTCCAATTTTAAGTACAATAACTTGCTTGCATTGTAACAATTGTCTAAGGTTGCGCACAGCTTGAAAAGTTTATCCACAAAAGTACTCACAGATTGTTCTCCAAAAGAATTTTCCCAATAAACACTGATTTAGGATGTAATTAGTCTGTTCTTCCACATACGCATATTTTAAATTTTTTTCTGCACTGAAATAAATCTTCCCTTTAACTGCTCAGTATCCTATCTAGTCTATTTTCTTTACATAAAAATTAGACCTGGACAGAAATATAACCCCAGATGTTTGGAGGTGGTACCTGCTGTAACTGAATCACATATTGAATGCATCATCTCCGTGATGTTTCTGAGGTTGCTCAAACATGGTTTCATATTTTCATGTTTGGTGGGAGATTCACCCATTTTGGAACAAATCTTTGATTAATCCTGGAGAGATTTCCTGGGGACGGAACTCAGGTTGGCCCTGGCCTAGCCTTACCAAGGTTAAATAAGGCTGATGTTGGTGTTCCAAGCTGGAATGCATGGACTGGCACGCATGGTAATATGGGTATATACATTATTATTATTACTGGCATTTATATAGCACCAACATATTTGGTAGCACTTTACAATATTATAAGAGGGGGAGATGATTTAACAATAAATGAGACAATTACAAAAACTTACAGGAACAATAGGTTGAAGAGGACCCTACTCAAACGAGTTTACAGTCTAGAGGTCATGCATTCTACCTTGGGACGCAAGGATTATGTTAGTATTTATATCCCACACTTTCTTTATAGTGATTTATACATATAGCAGTTTTGAATCCACTCTGTGCTGAATGGTGGACTAAGAGATCTCATGATTAGTTCAATTTGTGACTTATTAAAGCATAGCTTTGTTAACATTAATGAGGTGTAGCTAAATAAATAAATAAATAAATATATATATATATATATAATATTAGGTGTCATGTCCAGCAAACATAATTCATCGTTGCACAGTGTTGATGTGCGTGGTGTATACATTGAATGATTACCTGGTAGAGGCGGTAGGGATGATTATAGTACAGGAAGGATTTATTTGGTTTATGGAATGTGCTACACGTCAGATCACAAGAAAATATTAGCAAAAGAAATTATCACTGTGTACCCAGGCACCCAACAGTGTCTCTCATCCACATCTATTTTTTTTCAGTCTACTTGTCTCTACACAATATGCCTGTAGTATTTAGCATACCCTGCACCGTTTTGATATGCTGAGTGACCGTAAGCAGTCAGGAGACAATTCTCTTCCAAGGGGTACTACACAAAATACAATAATAATCCAGAAGTGAATAATCGTGCCTCCTGCTATACATATTCATAACGGCAACAGCATACCCTCCAAAGGAATACAAACATGACTTCTGTAATTTGGGCTGTTGTAAGATGTATATGAAATGGATAAATTGTGACCATTTCACGGATTTAAAATAATTTCGGTATTAGATGCACTGGAAAAGATAAACATGTGTTTTATAAACTAAACTTGGGCGAAAACTTTTTCATCTGAATTTTCAGCAATCCATTCATTTGTCTGAATTATAAATGCAAATACCTACAAATGGGGCTTTAAAAACAATAATGGAGGGACACAGTGTCCCCCCAGCCTTCACCCATTGGAGGTAGATGGGGGCTCTAAATAATAAAAGTGTGAACCTATTAAATAATAATTGGGGCTTGTCATGTTATCATGTATATGTATAATCCAGTATGTATATCTTTAAGGGGTGTTGTTGTCTATTTCAGTACGACTATTCAAACTGGATACTCCATATGATCAGCGCTCGATTAACTAGTCTTCTATTTTGACCATCTGTTTTTTCCTGCACACAAGAGCTAACTTGCTTGGAGTTATACTCACCTCGACTCTTCTCTTCAAATCTCTTCATGGATTACCTCTATTTTCGGATGGATTTCTGGTTACAACTCATTGCTCTGAATACCAAAATATAATTTACACGGATGTCAGTGTTTATGACGCAGGTACTGATATCGGATTCTGCTTTCTGTTGGTTAAAATTTAAGGAACTGGCTCTCAGACATCCTATAACACTGATTAATTATAACCTGTATGACTCTTGGCATTGTTTACCAGATACTCCCTCATACTGATTGATAATACTGTTTATAAATCCTGGCACCGTCTAAAAGATTACCTTTTTCTACTGATTGCTTACAGCTGGCTCTGCTTTAAAGTAATCCCCTTGTCTACCCTTTACTGATTGTTTCTCAGGTTACCAGACTTCAAACAAAGCTTATAAGCACCCAGACCACTTCAGCTCATTGAAGTGCTCTGGGTGCATAGTCTCAGGTCCCTTAACCCTGAGCAGGTAATAATTGCAGTTTTTAAGAAACTGCAATAATTACCTTTGTGGGTTAACTCTACCACTAGACAGCCACTAGAGAGGCCTCCGGGTTGTTAGGTGACTTTTGGTCATCAAACTCAGGTTTACCCAACTCCGGCCCTCCAGATGTTGCTGAACTACAACTCCCATGATTCTCAGCCTATCTATTTCATTCATAGAATCATGGGAGTTGTAGTTCAGCAACATCTGGAGGGCCGGAGTTTGGGGAAGCCTGGTCAAACTGATGCTGGACCTTTTATAAACTCCTTTATGAGAATTGGTGTTTATATCTGCCAAAATATAGTGTGGTGTTAATCTATTTTTCTTGAAGAACCTAAGGCACGCCATTATTTTATTTTTTTTATTTGAAATTTTATTTAGGAAATTATTCACAACAACAGGAAAGAGAAGGGGATACAGAAAAAAGAAAAGGGTGGGGGTGGGAAAAGGGAAAAGGTAACGGTACAGTGGTATTACTATAGACATTCAATATGCATTTAAAAAGACCTTCAAAAGAGATGTGTTCCATTTGCATTTCTAGTTACCCCTTCTGGAATCAACTTCCTGAGCATATTTTATTATCATAAAGCCACGTGTCTTACATTGATCCCACTATGTGCTCTAAGACTAACAAATTATTTGTTTTATTGTGCTGATTATTATTAACTTATTCCTTTACATAGTTTTAACCAAACCCATGGGGACAGCCAAAATCGGCTTAGTTTACTCATCTCGAAATCCCATAGGGTTTCCCGATCTCCATGTGTTCCAGTTCTTCCAAGTCTCTGTCGCCTGTTTATTAGGTGGGGAGTTGGGAAAATAGAAGTTTTCATATGTATACTGTTTATCTATTTCCAATAATAAAGTGGAAAGAGAAGGAGTAATTTGTGATTTCCAAGCTCTGGCTATTAAGCAATAAGCTGTTAAGAGGATATGCAGTACTAATTGTTGCTTATAGCTCAATCCAATAAAAGAAAATTGTGTGGTTGGAATTGAAGGGATGCATTTGTTATTTCTGCAAAAAGGTTGTGGATCGATGTTCACCATGTTATTATACGTGCACACCCCCACCACACATGCAACACTGTTCCTCTATGCAATTGACATCTCCAGCAGGTTGGAGAAGAGGTTGGAAACATTTGTAGTGCTAGAAAATATTTCAGTTGGATGTAGGAGTAATGTGAAGCCACTGGGAGATCATATTGGGTTCTTAATGTATTACAATCTAAGAGTGACATATTAGAATATATTTGATATAGGAACTTAAGTCCACAATCAAACTATGGTTTGGAATGGAATGTAGGAATACAAAAATGAAAAATTTTCAAAGGGGTTGGCATGGACAAACCACTGGTTGTACCAAGTGTATCTCTATACCTATCCCATGTACGAACAGCTAGTTCTATTTGTGCCGAGCCACACCTAACTAGGGAGAGTATATGGTATTAATATTTTCTTTTCCATAGATACCCATTGTGGTGGAGATCTGTTTAAAAAAATGCGGGAGGGTCGAGGCTAAGATTAATGCATGATAATATTTTTTAACATCAGGGACCACCAGGCCTCCCTCATGCAACAGAACTATTAAGATTTTCAGTGCCACTCTAGGTTTCCCCCTCGGCCCAAATAAATTTTAATAGGCCTTTTTGTACTGTTCTAAAAAATGACATGGGAATGGTAAGTGGTAAAGTCCGAAACAAATATTGTAGCCTCTGGAGTATAGACTATTTGGAACATCCATTCTGTCCAAGTAAGAAATAAAGGGCTCCATTTATGTAATAGGTGACAACACTCATTCCAAATTCTAATGTAGTTTGTGGAAAAAAGATCTTTAATTTGTTTCGTAAATGTAACACCATGATATTTAAGCTTGTTTGTTCTCCATTCAAAAGGATATGTGGAGTGTAAAATGGTAAGAACCAATTTATCTATCCCTATGCTAAGTGCTTGTGTTTTAGAGGTGTTCAGTCTATATTCACGTATAACTTCCAGGAGTGGTGGTAGGGAACTAAGGGGGTCAGTGATATATAATAATATGTCGTCCGCGAATGCGCTGATTTTAATTTCTCTATTGCACAACTCTATTCCTTTAATGTCAGGATGTGTTCTAATTATGTGGAGTAGGGGTTCTAAGGCCAAAACGTACAGTAATGGGGACAGTGGTCATCCCTGGCAAGTACCGTTAGTGATTTTAAAAGCAGAGGAGAGGAAGCAAGCATACTCTTGAATGCTGTTTTTGAAGCATTGCAATCTACAGAGTATGGACATGCAGGTCCGCTCCTCTATCGGTACTCTTGCTGGTATTACATAGACAGGTCCGTTTCAGAGTGACAGATGGCATCCCAGGATTTAGGTATCATTTGATATGGATGGGACAGGGGTGCAGGCAGTTATAACTTGACATTCATGACTGGGTACCTAATGTTTTGTAGATATGTTTATTCATTCATTTAAAAAAAAAATGTTTTATTGTTATTGGTCTTTTATTTCAAAGCAATAGTTGTGCAGAGCGATTGGGTGTTAACGTTGTGAGACTCATAGATCTCACACAGGGGGTTGCTATATAGGTTGAAGAGTCAGCTAGGTGTGGGTTCGCTGGTCTGCAATGTGGTGTGGAACAACAGGGCTCTCAGGCCTCGAACGTATACCAAGGAATCAATAATCATGTATCCGGTGTCACTTTGTATGTGGTGACTAGTCGGATGCGTACTCGGGGATCATCTCGTTCTTTCCCCTTGTGTCCAAAGCGAGAGGAGCTGGGCTCATTGTCATGAACCTCATTGGTCATGGGCCCAGTAGAGAGCCTTTGCTTATCAGAGCCCGTCAGTGTCCTTATGTGCGTTAGGGAGATTCATCGTATGTGTGTGGTCCATGTGTGTGGCTTTAATGTCTGCCTGTGAGTGTCATGGGTCTCCTGCGAGTCATGGCGTGTATTCCCTCGACTGTTGGGCATTGTTTATAGCTCCACAATGTGTATGCCAAGTGTTATCTTGGGACCCGCATGTCTCTAAGTGTGTGTAAGCCTTTGGGGCCTTGGGGTTTTGTCGCCTAGTCTCCCTGTCTCTCAGTCCCGTTCGGTCAGCATGTTTGTGTATGTTGTCATCCATGGAGGGTCTGGTGTGATCCTGAAGGAGCTGTGTTCTCTTAAGTTACGTGTCGGGGGGCCCTGTATGTTGGGGCTGTGGTGTAATTACGCAGTGTGTGGTGGTTAAGCTCTTCGTCCTGAGTCACGTGAAGTTCAGTTGCCTCCCCTGCTCTTTCCCCGCATCCCTCCCTGTCTAAGCATCAAAGTTCTGATGATTGTTCCATCTGGTTGGTAGGTGGTCTGCCCTCCATCCCACTGGGGCGGTATCTGTACTCATCATCGTTTTGTGTATCCGTAGTGGTCTCTGTGTTCTGTTGTGTTCTGGTTGTGTGGTGTTAGGGTAGGTTCCCCCTCTGATGTTGGCCGTATTGTTGGTCCCCATGTGGTTATGGCTTTGTCTGGTTGTTGTGTGTGTCCTACTCGTCTTGTTGTGAGGCAGTGCCATGGTCCCCTCGCCAAGGGCAGAGCGTCCTGCTCGCGGCTGTTGGAGTAGTGGAAGCATCGGGCAGCATTGTGCTCCGTCCTCCCCTCACCCCGGCGACAAACCCGATCCACGGCCTCCACCTCTCGGTATGCTTTTCGCTCTGTCCTATGAGAGATGCCCTCACGGTCTCCGCGGAGTAGATCTCCTCCACTTGTTCGTACCATTGAGTTAGGGTCGGGGTCTGCGTCCCCTAGAATCTCAGCGATTTTATCGCTGACCAGGGCCCAGAATGACTTGATGCCCGGGCAGTCCCACCAAATGTGTCTCAGGGTTCCCACCTCTTTCTCGCACCTCCAGCATGTCTCCGAGATGGTCGGGAAGATCCTGTGTAGGTGCGAGGGAGTTTTGTACCATTGTGACAGGAGTTTGTAGTTAACTTCTTGGTACCAGGAGCTTACTAAGGATTTGTGGTGTAGGATGAGTATCTTTGCCCATTGGTTCGGGGTGAATGCATGTTCCGTGATGTGTTCCCATTGCCTTTTGAATGTGAATATTTCTAAGCGGTCCTCTGTGAGTGTGTATTGATAGAGGTATGATATCGCCTTATTGAGGTTCGTCTTGGTTAGACATAGACTCTCGAATGGCGTTAAGGTCCTGTGTGAGGCCGCTTTGTTATGGAGTGAGTTGTAGAAGTGTCTCAGTTGGGTGTATCGGAAGGATTGCAAAAGTGTCGGGGTTCGAGTGTTGATAAGCTCAGATAGTGGCTTTAGTCCATTGTCGTCTAGGACATTGCAGAGGGGTATGAATTTTTGGTCTCCAAGGATGTCCCAGGCTCTGGCAGTAAGTCCTCCCCCAATTGAGTGGTTGTTGGTTAGCGGAATCATTGGGCTTGGGATTGGGGAGAGATGCTGGGTCCGTCGCATGATATTCCACATGTGTAGGGTGTGTGCTGCCGGGGACGTCCGATCTGGCACTGTCGGGGCGGTGGGTTTAGCCATCCAGACTGCCTCGAGTATGGGTGCGTTTTCACTGGCCTCCGTCAGTGGGATCCACTGCTTGTGGGGTGGGCGAGAGTGCCACTCCAGTATGCATAGCACAGTGGCTTGGTGATATTTCTTTATGTCTGGGAGTTCAAGGCCACCCCAGTGTCTTGGCAGGCACAGGGTGTCGTGTCGTATTCATGGTCGCTGGCCCTTCCTATACGTATTTTATGATTGTGGATCTTAGGAAGGAAAAGAACGGCACGGGTATAGTGTTTGAAAAAGATATAGGAGTCAGAGCAGTACGTTCATTTTCACTACGGTGATGCGCCCCAGCCACGATATATGTTGGCAGTTGCAGTCGCGCAGGTCTCGCTAGGAGGAGCGATGTGTAGTTAGATGGATAGAGTTCGTGCTGGTTCCTAGTGAGCCAGAGTCCGAGTTATTTCATCCTGGACTCGCACAAATGAAATTGGAATTGTGTGCGTAGGAGGTCACTTTCTTCGCTTGGTATCGTTATGTTGAGGACCTCACATTTTGATAAGTTAAGTTTAAATCTGAGATGTGGCCGTATGTGCGGTTTACTATTGGCTAGGAGTATTGCTACTCCCGCCTTTTTGGAAGTTTGTTGATTGCTGATATACGTTTGTGAGTATGTTCTGTCTCTGAGAGCCGGGGCTGAATCCTCTCGGAAGTGCGTTTCTTGGAGAAGGGCTATCGAGATTCATTTTTGTCGTTGTTCTCTGAGTAGGTGTGTCCTGCGCTCCGGGATGTTCAGTCCTCTGCAGTTATGGGTGAGTATTCGAAGTGGGCTAGAGTGGTATGCCATTCCCTCAGTGTGGGGGGCCACAGAGAGAGTGAGCCGCGGAGGCAAGAGGGGGAGCAGCCTGCCGTCCCAGACGCCATATCGCGAGTGGCCGGATGCCCCCGGCACTGCTACTCAAGCTTGGATGGGCGAGGGGAACCCCACATGCGTCTTGTGTCGCCCACAAACCCCATGTGGTATGGTGTCGACTCCGGGTTTTCAGTGGGGGTGTATGCAGGATGTGTTAAGGTTTGTTAGTCCTCGGAGGGGGGAGGAAGGGCCGAGAGAAGCCAGCGCGATGTGTCAATGTTCAGCCCTAATGAGATCAGCAACCTCGCGTTGGCGAGGTGTTACGTGTGACTGCAGATGCGATGCCGGGCCAAGGGGTATCCCGGCATTGGGCGCACTCGCTCACCATCGTAACAATTGTTGACACAGATGAGGGTGGGGTGCGTGCCCGTCGCCTCTAAGGCAGTAAGTAGATGTGTATCTTGAGTAGGGTTAAGTTTAGAGTCACGCTGTGGAAGTGTGTACTAGTGAGAGGTTTGAGCCTTGACTTAAGGGTCACATCACCGTACGTAGTCGTGGATATATTGTAACCTTTTTCTTGAAGTCAGCAATTCTGTGGGTTCTGCAATATTATCTTGTATGTAAAATGACACAGAGCACTCTGATTGGTGGATTTCAAGCCAACCAATCAGAGTGCTGTGACAGGTAAATGTAGAGACTTACCTGTCAATCTCTTCATTTACCTGTCAGAGCACTCTGATTGGATGGCTTAAACCCACCTATCAGAGTGCTCTGAGAATAATTGCAGGGCGGGGCAAGGCTTTATAAGCCTTCCCCCGCCCTGCAGAGCTCAGTCTGCGCAGAGCCCTCCTTGGGTGAAGATGGATTATTTTTTTTTTGCGCTCGTTTTTTGTTGTTGTTTTTTTCTTTTTTTTTAAGTGTGTCAGTTATTATGGATTTTTTATTTGGCCTTTTTTGGGGCTGATTTTAGAAGAAAGAAGACATTAAATGGTTGTTTTTTTACAGGTACTTAGTTAAAGGTCCCCCCTCATTATTTTTTGGGTGAGGTGCTAGGTAGGGTTTTTTGGGGGGGGGAGTGACTAGGGGCTTGGGGACCCCTAGTCACCTGGGCGGGTAACATTTTTATTTAGGTTCTCTCCCTATTGGTATTTAGGGCCCCCACCTGCCGCTCAGGGGGGAGGACATTAGGTCCCCCCCTTATTAGTATTTAGGGCCCCCACCCACTGCTCAGGGGTGGGGGCCAGGGGGGAGGACATTAGGTCCCCCCCTTATTCTAATTTAGGGCCCCCACCCACTGCTCAGGTGTGGGGGCCAAATGGGGAGGAAATTAGGCCCCCCCTTATTAGTATTTAGAGCCCCCACCCACCGCTCAGGGGTGGGGTCCAGTGGGGAGGACATTAGGCCCCCCCTTATTTTACTGTAGGGCCCCCACTTGCCGTTCAGGGGTAGGGGCCACGGGGGGGGGGCAATAGGCCCCCCTTCAGGTTAGAAGCACCCACTCGCCATAGGCTGCTCACTGTTTAATAGACATTCCCCTACTCGCATTATAGCGAGTAGGGGCATAATTTACTAATACTAAGTAATCTTTACTTAGTAGTAGTAAATTTGTCTGAAAGACCAATTTAGGTCTTTCAGCCTTTTAGTAGATAGCTCCCTAATACCGTGAGAATTAGGGAGTCATCTACTTATTCATTCCTGTCATTAAACTGACTGGCTAAGTAACTTACATTTTATATGAATGTATGTTACTTGATTATTGTAAGTGTTGCAAATGCTTACAGCTGAATCCTGGCTATGTTTGTATACTTTTTATTTAAAATTGTATACAGTGTAACATTCTTCATTCTTCCACTGGGTAAGTATATTAGTTCTTAGGCAATACTGTGCTTCAGAACTTCGGCACTTCGGAAATTCGGTAATTTGGGAACTTCGACCATTCGGCAATTTGGCAATTCATCTATTCGGACATTCGGAAATACCTGAATATCTGAATTGCCCAAAATTCATCCGAATTCACATTCTGACCGAAACGAATTGCACATGTCTAATAATAGTACAAAAGGCCCAGTCCCCCTCTGTCTCTTGGGCAGTATAATAGGCATCTCGCCTGTCTATGTCGTTTTTGCTGCCAAATGAAGGCATCTATTGTAGTCTGTAGGGAAGCTAGGTCTGCTTTGGTCACATTAATGGGGAGTTCCTGGAACAGTAATTTAAGTAAAATATTCATTTTTTATGCAAGAGATAGGTTTTTCTTGCCATTTTTCTATATCTAGCTTTAATGTCTGTAATAGAGAAACTTAATTATTTGCATATAATTGAGAGTGTGTCTATCTTATGGTGACCCATAAGTATCTAAAGGACTTTTTGAGGGGTATGCTGTGGGTTTACATCAATTGGGCTACCTCAGAGTCCGGTATGTGAAACTGTAATGCACAGGATTTCTCATAGTTGATTTTGAAGCCTGAGACTTCGCTAAAGTCATTTATTAACCGGATTAAGGGTGGTAATGATTGTGTGGGGTGTTGCAATGAGATAAAGATGTCTCGGTTGTTTTATAGCATTCATTACCTAGTGCAAAGCCTCTAATGGAGGAATTGTTGCGGATAAGGTGTAGGAGTGGTTCGATTGAAAGGGTGAACAGTGTCGGTGAGTAGACATCCTTGGCATGTGCCATTGTGGATTGGGAAGGGGGGACCCCTCACAGTCCTAACTGTGCCTGGAGGCCAGAGTATAGGGCCACCTCTGCCTGCATAGCCAGGTCAACAACCCTCCAGGTGTTTTTGTAGAGCTGCTGAACCCCACTTGATGTGCGTGGATCAGTTGTGGAAGCACTATCGATATGCGGTCTGCTAGAACCTTGTCCGTGTTGATTAGTGATATTGGCCTATAATTGCCCACGGCCATTGAGTCTCTGTCCCCTTTTGGGAGTAGAATGATGTTCACTAGGGTCATGTCAGGTAGTAGTAAAAACACTACTACCCGACGTGCCGAGTTAAAAACACGAAGCAAGTGCGTTATGAGCATATCCCCGAATGTCTTATAGTAGCTCCCTGTGAAGCCATCTGGCCCTGGGGCCTTCACCCCCTTGATATTAGCCACTGCAATTCGTAGCTCCTCTTCCGTGTAGTCAGCTGCCAGCGCTTCCCTCATTTCTGGGGGGATAGTGGGTAGGTTAAGTGAATTAAGAAAGGCTGACAATTTGGCTTCCCCGTGTTGGGTGGTTTGTCATGTATTGGGGGAGTGGTCATACAGATTTGCATAGAACTCTCTGAAGGCCTTATATATCCCCTCAGGGGATGAAATTACATCCCCGGAGGAGGTTTGGATAACTGTAATAGGCTTAGAGCGTTGTCTCGGGTGTAGGCACCTAACCAAGGGCATGTCTATTTTGTTTGCTCTTTCATAAAAGTAGCGTTTGGTAAGTTTCATCTGCCAGGCGGCATTGTCTTGGAGCAGTTTTTTTTAACAAATTACAATTTTTAACCTGTTGACCCCGGAACCAAGTTGTGAGCACACTTTGAGTAGTGTGCTACCGTGACACGAGGGATTACTAGTGTTGGAAAGATTTCCGTTTTAAGTTTTAGTTTTAACAGTATAGGTTATTTAGAGTTTGATGTGGTTTTTTTTTTTGTTTTGTTTTCCACTTGTCCATCTTAGCAAATTCTGTACTCGATCCTGGTGATATGATGCAAAGAGTTGGTGGAGCTAATAGTTTACCCCTAATTTTAGACTAATTTCCTGGATATATAAACTGTGCATATTTTCTTAATTATACCCTGACAAAGTAATTTAAAGTGAAATTGCATTGGGTAATGGTTAATGGACACCAGAAGCAACAAAAAGAAGGAACTGTAGTTTTTGTATGTTTTTCCTGAGAATCAGCTGACATAAAAGTAACCCATGTGTTTTTAATCTTAAAAGCTGAATTTGCACTTCACTGTATAAGCGATTTTAATGAGTAAGTTGAACTTACTTTTATATGTGTGTTTGTAGTGAGTGCAGAGTGTGTATAATGAATGTAGTGTGTTTGTAGTGAGTGCAGAGTGTGTATAATGGATGTAGTGTGTTTGTAGTAAGTGGAGAGTGTGTATAATGAATATAGTGTGTTCGTAGTGAATGCAGAGTGTATAATGAATGTAGTGTGTTTGTAGTGAGTGCAGAGTGTGTATAATGAGTGCAGTGTGAGTAGTGAATGTAGTGTGTTTGTAGTGGGTGCAAAGTGTGTGTAGTGAATGTAGTGTGTGTAGGGAGTGCAGAGTGTGTATAGTGAATGTAGTGCGTTTGTAATGGGCGCAGAGTGTGTATAATGAATGCAGTGTGTGTAGTGAGTGCAGTGTGTATAATAAATGTAGTGTGATTGTAGTGAGTGCAGAGTGTGTATAGTGAATGTAGTGTGTTTGTAGTGAGTGCAGAGTGTGTATAATGAATGCAGTGTGTGTAGTGAGTACAGTGTGTGTAGTGAATGTAGTGTGTTTGTAGTGGGTGCAGAGTGTGTATAATGAATGCAGTATGCGTAGTGAGTGCAGTCTGTATAATAAATGTTGTGTGATTGTAGTGTGTTTGTAGTGAGTGCAGAGTGTGTAATGAATGCAGTGTGTATAATGAATGTAGTGTGTTTGTAGTAAGTGCAGATTGTGTATAATGAGTGCTGGGTAATATGTGTGTGTGTGCTGGGTGATGTGTGTGTGTGCTGGAAGATGTGTGTGTGTTGGATGATGTGTGTGTGTGTGCGTGTGCTGGATGATGTGTGTGTGTGTGTGTGTGTGCTGGATGATGTGTGTGTGTCCTGGATGATGTGTGTGTGTGTCCTGGATGATGTGTGTGTGAGGGATGATGTGTGTGTGTGTGCATAGGCGTGCGCACGGGGTGTGCCGGGTGTGCCTGGGCACACCCTAATCCCCGCGGCACGCCTATGTATATTGAGACCGGCAGGGGAGATCTCAGGATCTCCCCTCTCGGCTCATGCATAGCCGGCCCAATCCGAGCGCCGGCTCTGCTCTCAGCCTCCCTCCCCACTGACCCACATGCAGGGAGGGAAGCAGGAGAGGACCGGCGGAGCTATTGCCGGCAGCTCCGCCGGGTTCCTCTCGCGAGATATGAGCTTTGCCACGACAACGCTCAAATCTCGGGAGAGTGAACTCTAGCCCCACAGGGGCTAGAGTTCACTCTCCACTGGACCACCAGGGAAAGCAGCAGCACGATCCCCCCTCCCTACAAAAGGTAAGAAAGGAGGGGGGATAGCTAGTAATGAACCCCCACCCCCACAATCACCCACCCACATACAGCACACACATAGCACACACAGACATACAACACCCACACACATACAGCACCCACACACATACACAGCACCCACACACATGCACAGCACCCACACACATGCACATCACCCACAGACATACACAGCACCCACACACATACACATCACCCACAGACATACACAGCACCCACACACATACACATCACCCACAGACATACACAGCACCCACACACATACACATCACCCACAGACATACAGCACCCACACACATACAGCACCCACACACATACAGCACCCACAGACATACAGCACCCACAGACATACAGCACCCACACACATACAGCACCCACAGACATACAGTACCCACAGACATACACAGCACCCACAGACATACACATCACCCACAGACATACAGCACACACACACACACATACAGCACCCTCACAAACACACACAGTACCCTCACACACAGCACACAAACAGCACCCTCACACACACAGCACACTAACAGTACCCTCACAAACAGGACCCTAACAAACACACACACAGCACACTACCAGTACCCTCACACACAAACAGCACCCTCACACACAGTTCATTAACAGCACCCTCACAAGTGCGCACACACACACACACACACACACAAACAGCACCCTCACACACAGTACATTAACAGCATCCTCACAAGCACGCACACACACACAAACACCCTCACCCACATAGCACACTACCAGCACCGTCACACACACATCACACTAACAGCACCCTCACACTGCACACACACACAGCAGTGTTTGTATGTGTGTATATATGTGTATGTATATATATATATATATATATATACACATATATACATACATATATATATATATATATATGCGGCGTGTGCCTGTGCTTTAGGGTGCACACCCTAATGCAATAGGCTGCGCACGCCTATGTGTGTGTGTGTGTGCGTGCTGGATGATGTGTGTGTGAGGGATGATGTGTGTGTGTGTGTGCTGGATGATGTGTGTGTGTGTTGGATGATGTGTGTGTGTCCTGGATGATGTGTGTGTGTGCTGGATGATGCGTGTGTGTGCTGGATGATGCGTGTGTGTGTGTGTGCGTGCTGGATGATGTGTGTGTGAGGGATGATGTGTGTGTGTGCTGGATGATGTGTGTGTGTGTTGGATGATGTGTGTGTGCTGGATGATGTGTTTGTGTGTGTGTGCTGGATGATGTGTGTTGGATGATGTGTGTGTGTGTGTGCTGGATGATGTGTGTGTGTGTGTGTGTGTGTGCTGGATGATGTGTGTGTGTGTGTGCTGGATGATGGGGGGGAAGCATTTTTTTTTTAAATTTATGTGTGTATATTTTTTTTTTATTCACCCCTCCCTGCTTCTTACCTTGTCAGGGAGGGGGGCGATCACCTGGTGGTCTGGTGGAGCGAGCAAGCCGATGCACACAGGGAGCAAGCACACACTGTGTTCCCTCTCCAGCTCTACCTCTTGTGAGACTCGCCTGCGTGATGTGCGGAGCAACACTCTGACAGCTGCGGGTCTCGCGTATGTGAGACAGAGCTGGAGAGGGAACACAGAGTGTGCTGGGCCCCTGTGTGCAGGTAGCAGGGCAGGTCCTGCAGGAGAGGAATTTTTTATGGAGCACAGCGAAGTAACGTTAATAATAAATGGATACGTGAGACCTACATATTTCTACCACCAGAAATGACTCTGTCCATGACATGTAACAGTGGTGACTGCATATAGATTCCTAGAATTAGTAGAAAATAGTAAATATTTACCTGTGTCACCCCATCCTGTGATATAACAGTTTGGTGCTGTTCTCTGAGGTCTATCACGTCTGACAGGTAGACAAGCTGGTAAAACATGACTGCTGAACTGCACACACTGTTCTAGTGATCCACGCAGCCTGATCAGAGCAATATCATAGTCACTGCCATCTGGCCTGTAGTCTTTATGGATGATGATCTGTTGAACTCTTAAATCCTCCTCATATTCCTCTGGAACAAGAGTGTGATAGTCCCCAACGCGTATCACGTAACTACGGGTATTGTTACCATATCTAAAAAAAGATAGACATTAATCATAGGGACTGTTCTCTGTCAAGAATAAATTAGTAGAATTATAAATAATACAGACACTATTTAAAGTATCAGATTATTTTTTGTTTTAATATTCTATCACACTAGGTATGTATCATTTACAACATGTGAAACACAAAACAGTAAACATGTATTAAAGGGACACTATAACACCACTGCAGCTTAATGTAGTGGTTCTGATGTCTATAGCATGTTCCTACCACCTCTAGTGTCACTCAGAGGGCCACTAGAGGTGCTTCTTGGTCCTGTGCTGCACATTGTGCAGTGTCTCCATGCCCTGCATGGAATTGCTGAACATTCCCCATAGAGATAACTATTCAATGCCTCTCTATGAGGAGATGCTGATTGGCACAGCACAGCGTTTTACGATGCAAGTGCAATATTCCCTCAATGCTTTCCTATGGGATGGATAATCTCAGCCATGCAAGCGGGACCAGCCATAGAGAGATCAGCACAGCGTGGGAGTAAAGATACGTTTTAACCCTTTCATCTCCACAGAGAGGGGGGTCGTGAAAACTAAACATCGATTTCTGTACTATAGTGTCAGGAATATGTGTTTGTATTCCTGACACTATAGTATTCCTTTAAGTACCAAAATAGATGGATACTGATAAAAGTACAGGTATGGTTTTGTTACAGCGCAGCAGTCTGACAAGATGTAACAATTGGCATCTATATATGCCATCAACATCTGTGTATAAACATGTACACATGTACAAAATTCTGTCTTGAAAAGAGTTAGGTTGAGCCTAAATATCTGTGACCACTATCATACTAACACAGACAAATTCCATGTGCAATGGCTCAAGTCAGTCTTGCTAGTCTCTCTAAAACGGACTAATGCAGACATTATTTAGAATAGAGATTAGAATATGAAATGTAACATGCTTCCTGTCTCTGCAACAGATTTCACTGCTAGCAGTTAGCCTGCCACGCTGGGTGGCACTACACATGATGAGTAAGAGAATGGTTTGCCATATATTTAGCATGTGCATACCAAAGTAAAGTTATTAGAAAATGATTCCTGTATTTTTGGGAGCCGCAGATGTATTTTTATGAAAAGTAGGCAGTACCAGTTAATGCCCATATGTTACGTTTTGGCTCCTTTAAAAGTGTCTAATTTCAGAGGGGTTTTCTTTGAAGCGCAGTTCCTTTTCATCAGTAAGAAACACAAAAGGGAACGTTTCCTTGATTTTACTAAATTAGCATTTTTTTTCCCAGGACCTAAATGAAGATCAGGTGTTACTGTGGCTAAATAAGTTGGAGAACAAAAAAAAAACAACACACCTACCAGTATTATCACTCTCTTAGTAATTGTAGTGATCGTAAACACATACAACAATCTTTAAATACCTTAAATAAAGGAAACTGAATCATTGGCTATTGGCTGTATAAATCCACCTAACTGTTGGTAAGCTAAGGGCCTCGATATATACTTCCATTTTTTATTTTTCTCCAAATCAAATCAATAACTGAATGAAAATGGTATAAATCACAAAACTGAAGGAATTCACAACTGTAGCTCACAATTGTAGACATACCCTGTGTAATATGCCCCACAGTAAGGTGAGGCAGTCCACTGCTGTCTTTCTCAAACTTAGTATACGAATGCATTAGTGTAAATGCTCTATGATCAGATTTAACTTTACAATCAGCCACTGGGGACTGCCCAGGATCATGGACAAACTGCAGAACCAGTGTAAGATTATGCTATTATATTTCTCTGGTGTTTCATCAGTTTATCCTTTTTTTTCAAAATATTAAAATATTAAAAAGTTTAACACATTTTTATATCTCTGCAAAATGTCTTTTTCACCTCCATACTGTGTTAAAGAGATTTAACATGTAACTATCAACACAAACATTGATGGATCTGTAAAAATATAATTATTTTATAGAAGCAGAAAGGGACAAATTCCAGAGTTGGATTTAAATCTTGGATGGATTTGCCATAAATAAAATAAGACTAAAACCACTGCCATATATTTCCAATAAGGTGGCCAATCATCACATGCGTATTTACATGAAATAGCAGGTGTCAATTAAGTCCCTCTCCTATATATTAAAAAGCACTTTAAAAGTGTCAAGACAGAGTCCCCAATGAGCTTGTAAGCCTATACATAGTCTGACTTCTGGTAATTTTGGCTCCTACTTGGACCCTGGACCAAATGGGCAGAGAATAAGCAAAACAGAAATAATTATCAGAATTGTATGAACAGCAACAATTCTATAGCTCTGATCCTTTGCAGTATTGTTTTTGTTTACAGAACGTACAACAATCTCTACAAACTTGCCTTGACATATGCATACACAGTATCTTGGCATACGTTTGTTTTTTTTGCAAACAAAGACGTTGACCCTTTATATAATGCTAAGATTACAAAAACAACATACAGTAGAGACCAGTACAAAGTACTCTATACCCCGAGGAGAGGGGTAAATATGCTCTATTCTGGAGGCAAAAGTGTACTTTTTCAGAATATTGCTAATCACAAGCAGGGCCGTCTATAATATGATTAGGACCCTGGGCAATGCATTTTCTTGGACCCCCTGGGCCCTGCTCCTCCCCCCCATCCCCCTAATTACACCCATCCCGCAATCACACTGACAGACATACTGACACATACGCACACAGACAGACATATTAAAACATTCTCAGATACATACTGACATACACATAAACTGACACACAAATATATACTGGCAGACATATTGACACACATTCAGACATACTGACACACACACAGACACACATTCATGAATACACAGACACATAAACTGACAAATATACTGACACACACAGACGCAT
This sequence comes from Pelobates cultripes, assembly GCA_933207985.1. NCBI lineage: Eukaryota > Metazoa > Chordata > Amphibia > Anura > Pelobatidae > Pelobates > Pelobates cultripes. The sequence continues at coordinate 111,427,151 of OW240917.1, read as the reverse complement.
ACACTGACAGACCTATTGACACACACACAGGCATACTGACACAGACACACAGACAGACATACTGACAAACACACAGACATACTGACACACAGACATACTGACACACAGACAGACAGACATACTGACACACACACACAGACAGACATACTGACACACACACACACACAGGCAGACATACTGACACACACAGACATACTGACACACACACAGACACACTGACACACACAGAGACATACTGACAAACACACACACAGGCATACTGACATACACAGACACACACACAGACATACACACAGACATACTGACAAACACACACACACATAGACATACACACACAGACTTAGTGACACACAGACATACTGACATACACACACACAGACAGACATAGACACACAGAGACATACTGACACTCACAGACATACATACACACATACTGACACACACACACAGACATACTGACATTCACACAGACAGACATAGACACACACACACACACACAGACAGACATACATTTAGCCACCCTCCAGTTTCTTACCTTTTTCTGGAGGGTGGTTTCCCTGGTCCAGTGGCAGGCTGAGGCAGATGGGAGTTCTCCTCTGGAACTCCCCTCCTCCCTGCCTTTCTCCTCCCACGCAGTTGTGATCTCCGGTGGGAGGAAGTGACGTGCGGCACTCACTTCCTCCCAGCCGGCTGCCGAACAGGAAGGGGCCCGGTCGCGCTGTTTAAGTGTCACAACGCCCGACCGGGCCCCTGCTGACACATGGTAACCAGGTGGCCCTTAGTTCATGGGTCACCCGGGGGCCTCCTTAGAGTGCGGCTGGTGTGGCTCTGTGCAGCCGCCCCGCCAGGTCCATGGGGGCTGCTCAAATCACGGGGGCCCACGAGGCAGCTGCTCTGGGGCCCCTCAGGAGCAACTGGGCCCGGGGCAGCTGCCCCATTTGCCCCGTGTTAAAGACGGCCCTGATCACAAGATGTGCAGCAGAGCCTGAATTGCTTTATGAAGCCATGACATCATATGAATCAGTATTCTCTAATAATGGCAAATTATAATCCTCCCTCGAAAAAGAAATGATAGAGAGGAGGTTCCTAGGCTGTGAGAAAGACATCATAAAAGCCAAGGCTGACCCCTAAAAAGCCGCTACAATTGCTCAAGATTACCAAAAAAGTATACATTTCCTGAATGTAAGGTCATTTTTGGTAGACATTAGGAAACCCTTAATTCGAACGTTCAAGCAGAATTTAGAACTTGTTACAACTGAGCATTGTGAGCATTGCATGTAAGAGCCAGGACCACACTATGGCAATGACAGAGAACTACAGGTATATACAAATAGGGTTATTGACTAAACACTGGATTATGTCCAGTAAGAATGGCTGAATTCTGACTAGAATAGCTATTCATATAATTAAAGAGACACTATAGTCACCAGAACAACTACAGCTTAATGTACTTGTTATGGTGTCTATGGCCTCTCCCTGTAGCCACTTTGCTGTAAACACTGCCTTTTAAAAGAAAAGGCAGTGTTTTCATTGCTGCCTAGGGATACCTCCAGTGGCACTCAGTCACTCAGACAGCCACTAGAGGTGCTTCCTGCATCAGGGCTGCACTGCAGCACTGAAGTTCAGTGTCTCCACTGAACTTTCCCCATAGAGATGCACTAATTCAAAGCATCTCTATGAGGGGATGCTAAATGGCCAGAATGGCGTTTGGTTCCGCCCCCGCCTCTTTGTCTGAGATCATCAGAATTGCCAATCTCAGTCAATCCAATGTTTTCCTATGGAAAAGCATTGGATTATCTGAGATCATCAATTCTGATGATCTCAGCCAAGGATGTGGATAATGGGCAGGGCTAGCACCGGTAGACCCAGCAGACCCACGTAGAGCTAGAATAAAGGTGAGTTTTTATCCTATTTAAGGGGGATGAGGGGGCGGCCACCTATGTGTTTTTACCACCTATGTGTTAATTATTGGAGATTTTAATTACCCGGACATAAATTGGGATAGAGGGACTAGTACTTCAGCAAGGGGAATCAGGTTTTTGAATGTGTTAAATGACACCTTCATGTCACAATTGGTACAAGCACCTACTAGAAAGGATGCTTGCCTAGCTCTTGTTATAACAAACAATGTTGATCTTTTGACCATCATTCACGTAGGGGAGCATTTGGGAAATAGTGATCACAATATGGTAATTTTTTAAACTCAAAAAAGCAAAAGCACGTGGGGTTTACTAAAACGTATAATTAAAAAAAAAAATAGCCAATTTCAATAAGATTAGGGCAGCGCTACAACATATCGACTGTCAAACTCCTTAGTGAAAAAAACACTGAGGATAAATGGAAATTCTTCAAAAATATTAGTAAGATACATTTCTCAGTATGTACCATTGGGTAATAAATATAAAAGAAGCAAATTGGTTTAAAAAAAAAAAAAAAGCTTAAAACATTTAAATCTCTTTAGTTTGGAAAAAGCGCCTCAGAGGGGATATGATAACATTATACAAATATATTCAGGGCCAGTACAAACCATTATCTGGAAATCTATTCATAAACAGGGTTATACATAGGAAACAAGGTCACACACTTAGGCTGGAAGAAAGGAGATTTAATCTAGTGCAAAGAAAAGGTTGTTTTTTCTAAACAGTACGAACTATTAGGAGATGGAATTCTCTGCCTGAAGAGGTGGTTTTGCCAGAGTCCATACAGATGTTTAAACAGCAATTGGATAAATACTTCCAAAAATATAACATACAGGGATATCACTTCTAATTAGTGGGATAATAGCTGCTTGATCCAAGGAGATATCTGACTGCCACTTTGGGGTCAAGAAGGAGCTTTTTCCTAGTTTATTGCAAAATTGGAAGTGCTTTAAACTGGGGGGTTTTTTGCCTTCTTTTGGATCAACAGCAAAAACATATGTGAGGAAGGCTGAACTTGATGGACGCAAGTCTCTTTTCAGCTATATAACTATGTAATTATGTAACACTATAAGGTTAGAAATACACATTTATGTTCCAGACTCTAAAGTGTTTCCTTTAAAGGAACAATATAGTGACATTAATACAAACATGTATTTCTGTCTCAATAGCTGTAATAACACTTTAGTAGATATGACCACATGGAAAGTAGGGAAAGGAACAAGGATTTTTGAGAGTTCTGCCTACATCAATGCAATCTGTCAGGACTGCATTTTGGACCATCATTAACAAAAAATAAAATGTAAGTGAATTCCTGATATTGATTTAACACTGTATAAACTGTACTTATTTTGATGCCTCCTTGTATTTATAAACTATCAATCTGCTTGAGCTTTAAATTAATATAAAGAACCCAGTCTCTGTAAATTATAGATAGAGATTAATATAATTTATTTAACTAGGCTATTTATTAAATGACCTACAAAGATAAACGTAGCTTAACTTTCTACTACGGTCCTCTCCTGACAATGAAAGGATTAGATTATTAATCAGTAGGGCTATTTAGGATTTAAGAGAGATGTTATACCATTCATTTTCTGGCATCTAATTATGAAATTCCCTTGGCGTGTTTCAGATATTTTTTTTTCTTGGCACAATATGAAGAGCTATTGGTTTTGAAAAGTGATGTAATAATTTTGAGAAATTGTGTTCCAGGAATGAAGGGTGAGGGAGTAAAGATGTTATCTGCAGAGAAATGTTATAACCTATCATTTCAAACCATACTGGCACTGCTCATGGATTGAAGTTTAACAATAGCGAATAAATGCCTTTTCTCTAGCAGCAAACTTTAACTCCTGAAGGACCAGCCCAGGTATTAGACAGGCACCTTCATATTGTGGTATGTCATAGGTCCTTATTGAGTGAAATCATCCAGAAAAATAATTGATCTCTTTTTAAAAGAAAATTTGACCTCTCAAAAAGCAACGAGTCAGAGATAAGCCAAAGCCATTATTGCATATAAAAAAGCACAAAAATTAGTGCGAGCCAGGCATTGATTAGCAGAGTAAAAATAATTAAAAATGTATTACAGACTATGCTACATCTCTTAAAATGTTTAAAAATATTAACTTCATGTAATAGGTGTCTGGGCAGTGTTATATCATGCCAAACGGTAAATGTACATTTAAGCCAAAAACAAGCAGGATACACTATAGAGGTTTTTTTTTAAAATATAACACATTTAATATTTTTAATAAAATATGTGGTGCAAAATATGTTTTACCACCATGTGGCCATAAATGTTACAACTTTAGAGTAAGCCGTGCAATGTCAAAAGGATTAAATTGCAATCTGAAAACAGAATTAAAATGCTACACTCTTGAATATTGTTTTGTTATCCCAAGTTTTTAGATCCTAATTTACAAGTCAAAGGAACACTACAGTGACAGGAGTGTAAACATGTATTTCTGACACTATAGTTCTGGTGTGGCTGCTAGGTCACTGGCCCTCCTGTCTGTGCAATGAAAAGGGGCGTTTACTTATTTTTTTTTTACCATGCTGCATCGGCATTGCTGCGGTTTATCCCGTCTCCATTGCTAACATCATTAATCATATAGGAAAGCATTGGGAGGCTTTTACACAAAATTAAAGTTTCTGCGCATGTGTGCAAAACATTGAATCAATGGATCTCTATGGGAAACATTCAGCACCTCCATACAGAGCGTGGAGACGCTGAATACAGGAAGCACCTCTAGTGGCCGTCTGAGTGACTGCCTTTAGAGGTATTACTAATTAGCAATTTTTCAGAAATAAGGCAGTATTACAGTGCTAAGGCTACAGAGATATGCTATATACACCAGAACCACTACATTATGCTGTAGTGATCCTGGTGACTATAGTGTCCCTTTAAATTGGATCTGTCGTTTTTTTTCCCCCCAGTTTTTTTTCTCTCTTTCCTTTACTTATGACCCTTTTATCTTAAAGGGTTACTGTAACCTTTTTTTGGACTTGGACAAATAGGGTGATAGGTACATAGAAGTAAGGTGCCATTCATCTGCACATGTAAGATTAGAATAAATAACAGGCTGTGTCAGAATAGCAATAAATTATGTTACCACTAAAAATAAAAAAAAATAAAGGGAAAAGGAAAGTAACCCTTTCTTAAGGAAAGGAGGAGAGAGCAAGAACGGAGCCTGCAAAAGATAAGCTGTTCACATCAGCAATGCATTAAATGAGTAAAGGATGTGAGGATGCTTAGGGGGCATTTTGACAGTTGTACTGGGCATATACCTACTCTGTACAGTTTAGTATAAACAGATGGTCTTAATTGGCTACATGCTTTGCTGCAATATAAATAACTAATTAAAAATAGTGGTACTAGAAACATCTAAACAATTACAATTTGTTATAGAAATGTCTGAAAACCAGTGTTTTGTGCTTCGTGAAACTTATCCAATTGTATTGCTAAACAAGGAGCAATTATTTTAGAAGAGAAAACATGTTTAATTTTATGTCTGAATAAACTGTAAATCATGTGTATCACATTTCATGCTGTATGCCTGAATGTCAGTTTTAATCTGGTAATTATTAATAACACAGGAAATGAAATTATCAGAGTAATGAAATTACAAGGTCATTATCAGATTTTCTGTATGCTTCAAATGAGTCAAGCATTGCATCAGATGTCACCAATTCTCCAGTCCAACATTAGAGAAATACCCCCTTCTTTATTTTCTGGATTTCTTAATTATGATTGGCCATGAGATATCTGAACAATCAGCAGAGGCAGCGCTGACATATTCCACATTGCTAGAAGGTATGTAGACTGTGAGAAATGACCACAGATATCGACTGGACTGGGGCAGGGAGCAAATGAATGCCCCAAAAAATAGCCAAACCACCCAATCACACATTGCACTGCCAAAAATAAACCTGGCTCTCTGGAACTATTTCTTCCACATGGATGAGGCTAAGACCATTGTGAAGTCCACCCAGGAGTCCATGCAGATGGTAAAGGCAAAGGTTGTGAGTATCATGCAGAATGACTGATTGTAGGCCAGAAGCTGAGTTCTTGAAGACATTCAGCTATGCCAATAGTGATATTAATGAAATCATGCTGGATCCTTCCTAGGGATGGTCTGTTATTGATTAAGGTGAAGTGTAAGTGATATATCTATTCTAGGATGGCGTATCTATTCTAGGGGCATTTAACGTATCCTCCCTCCAGAAATAAACTGACATCACTTACACCACAGATGGATACAACTAAAACTTCCAGGTGACACAGAAAATATAATAACATAAGTGAATTCCTATGACCAGAGATGCTGGATATTTTCTAGTGTTATGATATATATTCTAGGGATGCTGTGAATATCCTAAGGGTGCAGTATTTATTCTTGGGATGATCTATATATTATAGGTGTGCTGGATCTACTCCTCAGTAGCAGAATTGGGAGAAAGTGACCTAACATAATTTTCTCCCTGCGCTCAGGAGGGAAGAGGCTGCGGACTAAGAAGACTGGACTCCATACAGACTGCAGTACAGGCATTTCCATATGCAAACATTTGCAAACCGCAACCACATTGTAAATGTGAGAAATGCTCATAAAAATCACTATTTTCTGACATCACTGGCAGCGGTGTGAATGTTAACAGGAATCCCCTCACCAGTTCTTACATACCATATTGTGGGACAGGAGTAATTAAGAGAATGTTGGAACTCCAAGAACCCTTAAAGGATCACTATAGGGTCAGGAACACAAACATGTATTCCTGACCCTATAGTGTTAAAACCACCATCTAGCTTCCCTGGGCTCCCTGTGCCTCCATAAATATAGCAAAATCTTACTGTATTCAAGCCAGAAGCTGTAGATCTGCATGGTGTTTGCCTAAAAAAAAAAAACAAGCTGTCTGCTGACATCATCAGAAGTGGCAGCCTCATCCAATCACAATGCTTCTCCATAGGATTGGCTGAGACTGACAAAGAGGCAGATCAGGGGCAGAGCCAGCATGATTCAAACACAGACCTGGCCAATCAGCATCTCCTCATAGAGATGAATTGAATCAATGAATCTCTATGAGGAAAGTTCAGTGTCTGCATTCAGAGGGAGGAGACACTGAATGTTTGGATGCATTTTAGGCAGCCTTGACCCAGGAAGGATCTCTAACAGCCATCTGAGGAGTGGCCAGTGAAGTTATCACTAGGCTGTAATGTAAACACAGCATTTTCTCTGAAAAGACAGTGTTTACAGCAAAAAGCCTGAAGGTAATGATTCTACTCACCAGAACAAATTCTGTAGTTGTTCTGGTGACTATAGTGTCCCTTTAATCATAGATGAAGAGCACAGAATTATGGCCATCATACCAGGCACAAGGTTGCATACGTTTTAGATCTCCTGTGAGTTTCCCCATCTCAGGGAAATTGAACTCCTTCTGTAGTATTCCATGTACTGGCTTAGGATGATGCAATTCATTTGCTAAGGAGCTCATAGGGATACACTAACTTGAAATAGAAGACTTTCTATATTAATAGGAGGGAGAAAACTGCTTTTGCTGCTAGGCGGTACTTTCTCTTTTTTAGGCCGGTGCAAAATAGATTGCCATTTTATTCATTTACCTTTGCTGCTGTGAGGTAATTTCAATTTTTTTTGCTACAGTGAGAGTTATTTTTGGTTTGTTTACTTGACAATTTACAAAAGAAAAAATATTGCTTCTGCTGATAGGAAACTGTATCTGACTGCAGTCCTCCGGGAAATTTCCCCATATCTAGGCAGGTCAGTCCGGCTAAGCCAGATTCTAAGGCCTAATTTTTTCCATGTCTAAATTTCTTTTGAGGCCATTATTTTATTAAATGAGGTACATTTTTGGGGGTTTTTAAAAAAATGTGTTTTCCTTTCTAAAATGACAGTTCCTCTTTACATTTAAAGAATCACTATTATGAAACATAATAGTAATATTTCATATTAAATATTTATTTTAGCACAACATGTAATGGTCAATTTTGATAAAATTGTAGACTTTTGTACATTTTGTTACAATTTTTGTGGTTAGAAAAAGGTAGGTCAAATCTCATCCAATGATACTACTATAAACAAAATAAAAGCAGGACCCTTTAAGAAAAGCCCTGATACTATGTGGTTTACAAGCCGCCTAATAGGGAAGCCAAACTTGGTGCAAAATTAAAGAAGCCATAATAAGAGGTCAAGCTGCAATGTTTAGTGGTGAGTAGACAGACAATAGTACTACAGCTGGCTAGCAAATGTCAGGAATGGAATGGGATCCAACACGTAGAATGTAGACAAAAGGTAACATATACCGGACCTTAGAATGGCTGGACTAACGTTAGAAGAACAAAGAGTAGTCAGAGTCAAGCCGAGGTCAAGGAGTACAGAGATCAGGGTAAACGAGAATACTAAAGCCGGGTCAAAGGAGTATAGAATGGAGAGTAGTCAAAACGGAGCCGTAGTCAATAATCAGAATACATAATACAGATAAAGCACTATTGGGAACAATAATAAACCACAACAGGGCAATGAACATGGCCCTCAGAGTCCTTTTCATATTATGGTAAATAGCCATGCCCCCAAAACGACAGAATCCGAACATTTCGGCGGGCCGTGACGTCATTAACGTCATGAAGATGACGCACCTGCTCCACATCATAAAAGGGGAAGGGGCATCAGTGGCCATTGTGAAAACCACTGGAGAACGAAGAGGGATTCTTCTCCTCCTGTAAGAGGTGAGTACCATGGGGGACATCCCTGGTCACCACATAAGGCACCCTGACAGCAAACTAGTGGAAAATAAATGTATAATTGGGGGGGGGGGAAACAATCAAACCTATACATCTCATTTGTAATGCAGAACTTATACACATAAACAACATTTGTCACAATAGTGACACCTTTTTTTACAGCTTTTCCGGATACCCTACATGCAATTAAAATTCTATTAATTTCTACTTACAAGTGAACAAATGGCAACATGCAAAAAACAGGAGAATAAAGAGATTAAAACAAAACATCGATACTGTAATTGAAAAAATCAAAGGTAGTCTGACTGCTGGCCGTACATTCCAATTATATAAACAAGTTTCATGAGAATGTGAACATGCCTTTGACGATGCTTTGGGTTCTGTGTTCTGCTTGTACAAGCATTACATGTTATTAAATTTTCACTGCCTTTTATTTGTTTTTATAATAGCAAAATAGAACTGGAATGCTCAAGGACACATCACCAATTTCTGATTACGTTTGGAATAAAGTGTGTTTTGTAGAAGCCAATTTTCTTTGGCCGTATACTCCTTTCAATTCCCATCAGTAAAAAAAAAAATATATATATTAAATTAAGTTACATTAAAATATCTCCTGCAATCACAAACTATTATAATAGCTAACTTTGAATACATCGGAAAATTAATACAGCTTTTGTAAAGTGTTGCAATATCATTTCCATTTGCATGTTCATAGAGCAAATTTTTTTAAACACCCAATGGAATAATGCTATATTTTGTGTTGTTCTGTTTCTTTCTTATGGGAAGATAACATTTATATTACAGCCAAATTAAATTTAAAAGGTAGTCATGTCACTGCCCATTAGGGAGTTTAACCCCTTAAGGACACAGCCAGTTGTACACCTGATCAAAACAAAATGTGAACAAAAACTGGAATTTGCGCTATACGTCTGTTCAACCATAATTCACCTTTTTCATATTAAGTGCACCCACACTTATATATTATATATCATTTTGTTCAGGAGAAACAGGGCTTTCATTTCACATGAACTATTTATATATGAAACATAATTCATTATGAGTAAAATCTAAAAAAATTATGTAAAAAAAATTAGATTTTTAAAAAATGTTTTAGTTCTGTGTGGCATTTTAACTGTGAATGTCATAATACTGTTAGCTTTTACTGCAATAAAATGCACATATTTGTATTCAGCAAAATCTCACAAGTACAATGGTACCCCCATGTACAGGTTATATGGTGTTTTGGAAAGTTAAAGGGTTAAATATAGCATGTTTAATTTTTTATTTTATACACATTGAAATTGGCCAGGCTGATTATATTGCCTTTGAGACTGTATTGTAGCCCAGGAATGAGAATTACCCCGTGATGGCATACCATTTGCAAAAGTAGAAAACCCACGGTATTCAATATGGAGTATGTCCAATACGGAGTATGTAGCCACTTTGTCACAATCACTGGCAAAAGCTAACATTTATATTTGTTTGTGTGTTAAAAATGCACAAAAAAAATATGAACGCTAACTTTGGCTAGTGTTTGTGACTAAGTGGCTACTAAAAAAGACTGAACATACCCCATATGCAATACCTTGGCTTGTCTTCTTTTGAAAATGGCATGCCATCATGGGGTAATTTTCATTCCTGGGCTACTATACACTCTCAAAGGCAACATAACCAATCTGACAAATTTCAATGTGAAAAAACGGAAATGCAAGCCTTTTATTTAACCATGTAACTTTAAAAAAACACTACAAAACCTGTACATCGGGTGTACTGTTAGACTCGGGAGACTTTGCTGAACACTATTAGTGTTTCAAAACAGTAAAACGTATCACAACAATTATATCATCAGTGAAAGTGCCGTTTGTGTGTGAAAAATGAAAAAAAAGTCACTTTCACTGACAATATCATCGTTGTGATACGTTTTACTGTTCAGAAACAGTAATATCTGTATTCAGCGAAGTAAAACAGTACCCCCGATGTACAGGTTTTAGGGTGTCTTGGAACGTTACAGGGTTAAATATAATGCTAGCAAATTGCATTTTCTGGACTTTCTGCCTGGGTTATCAGGCAGGTCCCTCAAATTGTAATCAATAAAATTACCTAATTATGTAAAAATATTATAAATATGCAAGTAGAATTTAAAAATATATATACAAATTTTTATATTTGACGTCTACATGTATATTTATAAAGCTATTCATGTAATTATGTATATGGATATATATATTTTTTTTTTATTTATATATTCACATATATCTATATAAATATATATAAATAATTTAATTCTAAGTGTATTTTGATATAAATATATATATATATTCATATCAAAATACACTTAGAATGAAATTACATATAAATATATATATATAATTTTAAAAACATGTTCTCTTATTATTATTTATATTTTAAAATAATATATATATATATAGTTATATATATATATATGTGTGTGTAATTTAATTCTAAGTGTATTTTTATATTGATATATGTATATATTAATAAACAAATGCACTTAGTATGACATATGTATAAGATATATATATATATACATATTATATATAGATATAATAGATGTATAAAAATTAATTTACTAATATTTTTTTTTAATATTTTACAGCAGCAGGGAGACTGTCTGAGACTCCTGCAGGTAGCACTATGGACACCTATTGCGGTCATGTGACCGCTCTTTCAGAGCAATCACATGGACTGAGGGGGCCTAATTTGCTGAGGCAGTGCCCCCAGACCGGGAGCAATGCGGATCTCTGTTTATAGGAAATGTTTATGAAGGAGGTGTAAGTCCCATGCTGAGAAGTGTAACTAGGGCTTCATCAACAAAGTGATTTAACTCGTAAATGGCAGAGAATTGAGCAGTGATATTAAAGGTGCTTCATTGAGCTAAAGTTCTTTTGGTGACTATAGTGTCCCTTAAATTGTAACCTAAGTCCTTTGAGTATCAATTCTTGCATTCCCTTATTCCTTTCCATCAATTGCTTGGGTTTGTCAAACATTAAAACCCAGTGGTTAGTATCAAGACAGCCATTACCATATCGCATTATTCTTCTAACCAAAAACACATAGTACATTAATTACAAGTGACACCAACTTGGCCATACATTAAATTTTAAAATCATTTTAGATATTATATAACATATTTAAAAAATCTGTATGGTTGGCAAATGGTCTGATCTAAGAGCCAATTACAATGGAGTGGAGAGATAAGACAGGTATGACCACTGCCCATTTTATTATTATTTCGTGCCCTGGATCCATTGCTGTCAGGACCAGCCTTAGGGGTGTGCGAGCTATGCGGCTGCACAGGGTGCCATGGATCAGGGGGCGCCATGTGGCCAACACTTCTCACACATGGCCTGGTGACAGGAGTGCAGGGGAGCTAAAACAGGTGCCCCGGTGGAGGATTAATTATTCTCCACCTGGGTCTATTAAAAATAATAATAATTAGAGGCAGTGGGGGCGGGGCTTATTGAGCGGTGGGGCGGGGCTTATTGTGAGGCAGAGGCAGGGCTAATACCTACCCAAAGCCCCTGGTAACTGCTGCACAGGAAGAGGGAAAAAGGAAGGAGTCACTACAGGTAAGTCTGTGTGTGTGTTTGACTGTGACTGCCTGCCTGTGTGTGTGACTGTCTGTCTGTGTGACTGCCTGCCTGTGTGAATTTCTGTCTGCCTACCTGTGTGTGTGTGTAACTGGCTGTCTGACTCCCTATGTGTGACTGCCTGCCAATGTGTTTGTGTGTGTCTGTGTGTGTGACTGCCTGTGTGTGTGTGTGTGTGTGTGTGTGTGTGTGACTGCCTGTGTGTGTATGTATGTGTGTGTGTGTGTGTGTGTGTGTGTGGCTTTCTGCCTGTGTGTGACAGTCTGCCTGTGTGTGTGACAGCCTGCCTGTGTATGTGACTGTCTGCCAGTGTGTGTCGCTGTAGCTGTGCTGTTGTCTGTGCCTGTGCCTGTATGTGTGACTATGACTGTAACTGTGTGTGTGACTGTCTGCCTGTAACTGAGCGTATCTGAATGTCTGCCTGTAACTGTGTGTGTGTGTGACTGTCTGTCTGTAACTGAGCGTATCTGAATGTCTGCCTGTAACTGAGCGTGTCTGACTGTCTATTTGTAACTGTTTCTGTGACTGTCTGCCTGTGTCTGTGACTGTATACAGGCAACTTGGTGACTTTTCACACAGGGTGCCTAATGGCCTAAGGCCGGCCCTGATTGCTGTACAAACCTGAGGACATTAAGATCTTCAAAATGTATCTAATTTTCGCACTCAAAGGTTATCTAATTCTTCCCAGTATAATTACTACTTTTGAAACCTTTTTATATATTATTTTTTTGACAACATTAAGGAATCCTAAACTTTGAAGTTGGTAATTGCATAATTTTCTAGTAATTTACACTAAAAAGATTTTGACACATGCTAACCTTATTCCCAATTTGTATTGACATCATTTTTTTATTAAGATTTAAAGCTACATTGAACACAAGATATTTAGCAAAGTGTGCCTTACTTGTAAAAAATAAAATAAAACGTACCATTAGATGTTTTCTTTCTTCTAAAATCTTATTTTTTCAGACCCAAAAAGGCTAAATAAAAAGCCATAGTAACCGACGCACTTTAAAAAAAAAAAGAAACAAGCGCCAAAAAAAAATAATCCATCTCCCCCCATGGAGGGCTCCGCGCAGACTGAGCTCTGCAGGGCGGGGGAAGGCTTATAAAAGCCTTCCCCTGCCCTGCAATTAGGCTCAGAGCACTCTGATTGGTGGGGTTAAACCATCCAATCAGAGTGATCTGACAGGTAAATGAAGAGACTGACAGGTAAGTCTCTACATTTACCGGTCACAGCACTCTGATTGGTTAGCTTGATTGGTTAGCTTGAAATCCACCAATCAAAGTGCTCTTCTTTGAAATTTTCCCACGCTGTGTAATTTGACTCATAACACTCTGGTGGATTAGCCAGCCTTTTAGTAGATGGCTCCCTAATACCGTGGGAATTAGGGAGTTATCTACTTATTCATTCCTGTCATTACATTGACTGGCCAAGTAACTTACATTTTATATGAATGTCTGTTACTTGATTGTTGTAAGTGTTGCAAATGCTTACAGCTGAATCCTGGCTATGTTTGTATACTTTTTAATTAAACTTGTATACAGTGTAACATTCTTCTTCTTCCACTGGGTAAGTATATTAGTACTTAGGCAATACTGTGCTTCAGAACTTTGGCATTTCGGCACTTCAGAACTTCGGCAACTTTGGAACTTCGGCACTTCGGAAATTCTGTAATTTCAGAACTTCGGGACCTAGGCCATTCGGCACTTCGGCTATTCGTAAGTACCCGAATGTCCGAATTTCCCAAAATTTGTCCGAAATTCATATTCAGACCAAAACTAATTGCACATGTCTATTGTTCAGGACAGTCAAAAACCTAAAATAAACCCTTTGCAAAACCACTTACACTAAAATATAATTGTTTGACTTGTACATTCCTAAATCTGTCATTATACAGTTACTTTGGATCCTTAGACATTGGCCTTCCCTTGGTCTAATATTTTATCACACAAACCTTTACTAGCAATTCTCTAAATGTATATCTCTCATCTTATCTTGTCCTCTTAGAAAAAGATGATTCTTGAATTGTTCCTGGATTATATCTTCCATGCTTGACCCATAGATTTAAACCATCTGACAGTTGTAACAAATGTTCCAGACCTGAAATACCTTCTTCATTGGCTTTGGTGTTGTATAATGGTTAAAAACTCTTGTCTGGAGGTCTGGAAGTCTGCCTTAAAACAACTTCCTCCATCGATTTTGACCTTTTTGGTGTCTGCAATACGCATATCCCCTCCCAGAAACTTGTCTGTCTGGAATTAAATTTTGTTTTCACAATAGATTAAATTACAACACTGCAGTCCAAAGAGCCTTGTATTTTAATGTATTTCACCTCTGGGAATACTATATGAACACTGACCCTATATATACAACAATTAGTTAAGCAAACATTTCAAACCACTTCTTGATATATGCTGCAAATGGCAGGCAATAGAAACCCACAATTCTATTCTTATTCCTGGTTTATGCCACCTAACTTTAACACTGATGATTTATTGCAGAGTGGATTTGATTTACTATTTGCTTGAAGCAATTAAACCATTTTGTACTGATCAGATTACAATTGTGGTTAGCCACAGGGTTCTCTCTGACTCTTCGATCAGTTTTTAACCGATTTTGTTTCTAACTATTGCGTTGTATTGTCTTCATAGAATTTTAGAATGCTTTAGGATGTATACATAAACATTCTGAACTTACATGAAATTACATGTGTGCTTGCTTTGTATAAATACAATGTGGTTTATTTTAAGGATTTTGCCCTTGAACCACATGTTCCAGCAAGTTATTTTGAGTTTCAAGGACTTGATTGCTTCCTCTCAATGTTATTTACAAAGCATATACACTTGTAACCTTGAACAATTAAGAGCTTTGGATATGATTGCAGACTACTACTCTCATGGGAAACTGAAGTGGATGCACTTTCTATCAGACATAGTTTTGATCCTTTAATTCAAACAATGTTATTTTGGAAACTCTTCAAATACGCACAATGCGTCCACTTTCTAGATGGTAAGTAACCTTATTAATATCATATGAGTGAAAAAGTAACAGGTTAATAAAGTTTGTTCCTTGGCAAGCTATGAAGGAAAAATTACATTGACTTAATTTCTGTTAAAAAAATAAAAACCCACACACATCTGGTTTACATCTACCATGCAAAATGTTAGCCAAGTATGTCTTACCAGAAAGCATTTCCTCTATTTCCTATTGCAATCACAAGACTATGCAGGTACTTATTCCAATGATTTGGTTAACATGAAGATCTCTGCATTTTTATGCTCACACATATATGAGAATGTCATTCAAAACATAAAAGACAATACTTTTTTTTATAAACAGACATTCAAAGAAAAATAGGCAAAAATCTTTACATCTAGTAAGCTAGTTACTGATTCAAACAGAGAATACACCAATACATCTTCCCCAAATTCTAAAAAATACTCCAATACATCAGTGATTTTGAACAGTTGTGTTGTTAACCATAACAGCCTACACTTACTGCAATTTGTTTTGATGTACAGAGTGTTCCTGTTCCTGTGTCCATTAGTGGCGTTTATGTTAAAAGAGGAATTATACTTCCCCTTTGCTATCCAAGACTCGTCCAAGTGGTGTATGCTGCACACTGTGCACATTCCTCTATTTCTCCCTCCGGCACTCGGAGGAAGGAATGTGTGGACAGTGGCTCCGGCAAATTAACAGCCATATCACAAAATCATGAATGGGATTTTGTATTAAAGCGGCACTGTCATGCCAAACTTACCTTTCTTTAATCGCTTCTTCTTCTCTCCCTCTCACAGGACCTGTTCTCCGTTTCTTCCTATCTAATCTAGTTTTCTTTAAAACATAAGACAAAGTAGGGACTACTTTGTCTTTTTCCTATGCCTGACCAGCATGAAAATGGGGACACACACACCTATTGTCCTCTTCCCCGGTCGCCACCCATGAGCGGCAGGTGGGGGCCCTAAATGACAATGGGGGACCTATTGTCCTCCCCCCTTACCTCCACCCATGGGCAACAGGTGGGGGTGACTGGGGGTCCCCAAGCCCCAAGTCACCCCCCCACCCCCAAAAAATGTAAAGTCCTACCTACCCCCCTCACCCTAAAAATAGTGAATGGGGAGACAATAAAACTAAATACCCATCGAACTTTGAAAATAAAAAACCCGAGCGCAAAAAAAAAAATCAGACAGAAAAAAAAAAAAAATTTCACCCAGCGAGGGCAGGGCGCAGACTGATCTCCGCACGGCGGGTAAAGGCTTATAAAGCCTTCCCACACCCTGCAATTTGACTCAGAGTGCTCTGATTGGTTTGTTTAAGCCAACCAATCAGAGTGCTCTGACAGGTAAATGAAGAGACTGACAGGTAAGTCTCTACATTCTCTACATTCCTGTTACAGCACTCTAATTGGTTGGCTTGGAATCCAACCAATCATATTGCTCTGAGTCATTTTACACAGCATGGGAAAGTTCTTTGGAAGGAGAATAGGTCCGCCCCCCTTTTCATGTAGGGCCCCCACCTGCTGGTCATGGGTGGGGGCCGGGGGGAGGACAATAGGTCCCTCCCCCCATTGTCTTTTAGGGCCCCCACCGGCGGCTCATTGGTGAGGACCCTATGTCCCCGGTTTATTTGCACAGCCCCCACTCGCAGAGCATGGGTGGGGGGTGGGCGAGACTAGTTAATTTATGCCCGGGAATTGAAAGCCACAGGCTGCTCACTGTTTAGTAGACATGCCCTTACTCGCAGCACAGCAAGTAGGGGCATTCGGGAGATTTCAATATCCATTATGCTAATATGGGGGCCATAAAGTGAGGGAGGAAATGGGGGGGGGGACTTAGGAAGTGGCGGGTACCATTGCTCCCTGCCGCTTCTATTTTTACATTTTACAAGGAGAGAGCTGCGTGCCGGTAGCTCCCTCCTTGTAATAAACTGAACAAACGAACACCGATATTCAGTGCTTGTTTGTTCGTCTGAAATGTCTATTCATTCCATTGTCTTTCTGACGAATGAATAGACAAAATTCCCGTAGCGAATGCCCAAGTGTTTAACTGGGCATGCGCAGGAATTTCACAGCGCTATCTAGTGTGGGCAGATGACGTGTCCCATAGGGATTTCATCTACCCACACAAAGATTGCGGTGCACAGGACCTAGGTCCGGGCACAAAATAAAGATTAAAAAATAGATAATATGGGGGGCTTAGGGCATTTGGGGGTGACTAGGGGGACAATTAGATGTAGAGGAGTCGGGAGGGGGGTTTAATGACAGTGCCACTTTAACTGATGGTAGTCATTGTATGGATGATATCAGCTTATTCAACCTTAACAAACATACAAAATTAAGCCCTCTTCTCAATCTGCCACTACTCCAGCAGTGACTATAGTAAACATTAGCCCCAAGAGATAGAACAAAAAAACAAAAAGAAAAAAGTTGCTTGCACACTATACCAAGTCACTATGCACTTTTAAATCATAGTGTACTGTAGTCGTTGGTGCCCAGGAGTAGTGGGTGTTTGAGCGCAGGGTTTAACTTTGTATGTTTCTATTACATAGCCATGCTATCCTTATTAACCCCTTAAGGACTGAGCCAATTCTACAAGTTGTGATTAAATCAAAACGTAAACAAAACCTTGAATTTGCGCAATATGTCTGTTCAGGCGTAATTCACCTCTTTCATATTATGTACACCCACAATTATCATATATCATTTTGTTCAGGAGAAACAGTGCTTTCATGCCACATCAAATTTGTATATTAAGCATAATTTAATATGAATAAAATATTTTTAAAAATGAGAAAATAAGAAATGTTGTTATTTGTTTAGTTCTGCATGGCATTTTAACTGTGAATGTCACAATACTATTAGCTGTTACTGCAATTAAGTTCACTTATTTGTATTCAGCGATGTCTCGCGGATAAAACAGTACCCCCAATGTACAGGTTTTATGGTGTTTTGGAAAGTTACAGGGTGAAATATAGCACATTACATTTTTAAGTTTATACACATTGAAATTTGCCAGACTGGTCATGTTGCCTTTGAGACCATATGGTAGCCAAAGTTAGCATTCATATTTGTTTGTGTGTGAAAAATGCAAAAACTAAATTGAACGCTAATTTTGGCCAGTCTTTGTGACTAAGTGGCTACTAAAAAAGACTGGACATACCCCATTTGCAATACCTTGGGTTGTCTACTTTTGCATATGGTATGCCATCCTAAGGGTAATTCTCATTCCTGGGCTACCATACGGTCTCAAAAGCAACATAACCAATCGGGCAGATTTCAATGTGAAAAAAAGGAAACTCAAGCCTAATATTTGAATCAGTAACTTTTGAAAGCACCATAAAACATGGGGGGTACTGTTATACTCGGGAGACTTCGCTGAACACAAATATTAGTGTTTAAAAACTGGAAAACGTATCACAACAATTATATCATCAGTAAAAGTGCTGTTTGTGTGTGAAAAATGCAAAAAAAGTCACTTTCACTGACAATATCATCGCTGTGATATGTTTTACTGTTTTGAATCACTAATATTTGTGTTCAGCAGGGTAATTCTCATTCCTGGGCTACCATACGGTCTCAAAAGGAACATAACCAATCGGGCAAATTTCAATGTGAAAAAAAGAAAACTCAAGCCTAATATTTGAATCAGTAACTTTTGAAAGCACCATAAAACATGGGGGGGTACTGTTATACTCAGGAGACTTCGCTGAACACAAATATTAGTGTTTCAAAATAGAAAAAAGTGTCACAACAATTATTTCCTCAGTGGAAATACCATTTGTATGTGAAAAGTGCAAATAAATGCATTTTTACTGACGATATTGTTGTGATATGTTTTACTGTTTTTAAACGCTAATATTGGTGTTCAGTGAAGTCTCCCGAGTAAAACAGTACCCCCATATACAGGTTTTATGGTGTCCTAGAAAGTTACAGGGTTACATATATAGTGCTAGTGAGCCAAATTATCTGGACTTTCAGCCTGGGTTGTCGGGCAGGTCCCTCAAATTGTAATTAAAAAAAAATGACTTGATTATGCAAAAATATTATATAAATACATTTGTAGAATTTAAATATATGTGTATATGTATATATATATATATTTTTTAAATATTTTTATTTATATAAAGCTATATATATATATATATATAGATAGATATATATAGATACATATATGTATTTATAATGTCATTCTAAATGTATTTTGAATTTAATATATGTATATTAATATCAAAATATAGTTAGAACAAAGTAAAACTGGTATATATTTTTTTTTAAATTCAATTTATTTATTGATTATTTTTTTATCTATATATATAATTATAAGTATATATAATTAACAGCATTCTATGTGTATTTTAATATTAATATATATATATATATATATATATATATATAAAACTATATATATTAATATTAAAATACACTTTTATTAATGGTTTATGTATGTGTTTGTGCATATAAAAGTACTGAGATCATATATATATATATATATATATATAAATAAATATGATCCAAGTACTTTTATTTACTTTATTAAACTTTTTATTAACTTTTGTTAACGTTAAAATCTTTTTTGCAGGCATTAAGGGGACAGCCTGAGAGCTCAGGCACTCCACCTGCAAGCACTGCATAAGCTGGCTATTCCGGCCATGTGATCGCAAGGACCCTGCGATCACATGACCAGGGGGGGCCGGATCGGGCAGAGGGGGTCTGCCCGAGCTCCCAGGTAGACCACAGGGTCGGACCACAGTCGGGGGAATGGCGGAGACCCGGTAAGTACAAAGGACGGCGGGGACGTTCTATACCGCCCACCTGCATTTAGGACCACCCTAAAAAGGGCGGCATAGAACACCCGCCGTCCTTAAGGGGTTAAGGGTTTATAATACCCTCTATGTCTCATTAGAGATATTACCTTCTGGCTCTAAGAAGCAAGGTGAACTGTTAGTATAGGACTCACCTGTAGCACTCACAAGAGGTCTGAATTGACGTGACAGGTGAGCTTACACTTGACTGGTTATTGCAGTGATATTAAAAAAACCTCCAGTTATTTAAATGTCAATGGATTTACAATAGTGACATGCAGATAACTTTTTTTTTTCTGCAGCTGTACTTATTACTTCTTGTGAGCAGAAATGTGACTACATACACTGCATCTTCCTGGTTTGGGAGAGGTGTCACTACTGCATTTGCTTCCTGTTTATTACAAAAGAATCAGCAATGTTTTTAATGTCATTTTTGTAACTAACGCTTTTTGAGAAAAGCCCTGATGTGTCTCTTTAAGTTCTGTCATCTAATTCCTATGTTTAGAAAAGGGTTGTCCTCCTTGTTGGATACCTTTTGGTAAGATGATCGAGACAGACATGCACAGTATTAGCACTTATGAAAAAAAGATAATGCAGGTGTGAGCAATATAAATCAATATGCCTTTTTGTGTGATAAACTCTGAAAAAGGTGTAGTTTGGCAGAGACACTGTATTCACCTACCTCTTAAAGCAGTGAGCAGCAGTGAGCACCCAGCAGCTGCTGATAAGAGTAGCCCCACATAATAGTCTTCCATCATTGTGAGAAGATTTTAGCCGCAGAGCTACCTGCCAAGGCCAGCCACCTCTATGTGGAAAGAGAGACAAAAGGATTATGATTTGAAACCATCATGAAATCATGCTGTATGGATTTGATTCTGTGAATTCCATATTACAGTAACCTGCAAGGAACTTTTTTACAGCAAATGCTTTTATTGTGCCACAAATTCTGTATAAAATCTATCTCCTTACAGCAATAGAGCTGTTGTGTCAATACCTAGAGACAATATGTAATACTAAGTCATGGTCTATTAGCACTCAAGATTGATTAAGACCTATTTGAGTACAAACTCAAACAAATCTACTCAGTGCACTAGAATACATGCTAGCAACTGTACAGAACAGCAGCCTGCCGCTATATAATTTGTTTCTTAGCGCCATCGTCTTCTGAGACATTACCTAGTGACACTACATATAAATTATTTGCTGTGCACTTCCGATAGATGTCAGTCACACATTTGCGCACAGAATGAAAGGTTAAAGGACCACTATAGGCACCCAGACCACTTTGTCTAAATTAAGTAATCTGGTTGCAGCGGTTCTGTTCTTTTAGAATCAGATAAGAATAATTCGGTGAAGTAGCACAAGAAAGTGTCAAGTGTCATAAATCCATATAGCTACATTTTATAACAGATACATTTATTATAGCTACATTAATACATAAAAACTGAAACACTCGCAAATAAAAATCAACAGCGTAAAAAGTTCAAGCAATTAAAGCCATATAATAATCATCACCAAAAAGCATCCAATAATATGGATCCTAGGAATAAGCACAAAGGTGATGTCAAATAAAAGTTTCAATTAGATTATTAATCCCAGTTAGATGCACAGCATATAACTGAGTAGATAAGTCAACCCCCCCACCCACCGTATAATGAGTAATAATAAGCCAGAATCTCTATTAGGACACTATAGTCACCAAAACAACTTTAGCTTAATGAAGCAGTTTTAGTGAATAGATCATGCCCCTGCAGTCTTACTGCTCAATTATCTGCCATTTAGGAGTTAAATCACTTTGTTTATAAACCCCAGTCACGCCTCCCTGCATGTGACTTGCACAACCTTCCTAAACACTTCCTGTAAAGAGTCATCTAATGTTTATCCTTCCTTTACTGAATGTTCTGTTTAACAGATTTTCTTATCCCCTGCTAAGCTTAATCGCTTGCTAGGCCCTGCAAGAGCCTCCTGTATGTGATTAAAGTTCAAATTAAAGAGCAAGAGATAAAATTGTTTAAGATAAATTACATCTGATTTAAAGTGAAACCAGTGTTCTGTTGTGCAGGCTGTGGTAATCAGAGCCAGGGGAGGTGTTTCAAGGGCTGCATAAACCGAAACAAAGTGGTTTGACTCCTAAATGGCAGAGAATTGAGCAGTGAAACCCAAGAGGCATGATCTATACACTAAAACTGTTGTAAGCTAAAGTTGTTTAGGTGACTATAGTGTTCATTTAACAAGCTGTAGACAGTAAATGCACAAAGTGATAAATGTGTAAAGAGAACAGGAAGTGATAAAACATCACACGTCTAAAATATAAGGTTCAAAAACAAACACTTTTCTAGGGCCTATTGATACATACTGGTCCAGATAATGAATTGGTTTATACTTAAATTATGAATGTGTTTCATGTACTGTTAAGGCAGTGTTTGGAGGTTTAATATAAGCCTTTGAGGTGTATAGACACATGGTGGCACGCAAATGATAAAAAACTGGAGGCTTGAAGAAATAATGGTGTTGTGTACTGTAAATGCAATCTTTCTCAGTCAGACACTGCATTGCAGTGCACTTTGTTTTTTAAAACAGTGTAAATACAGTATTGCTTTATTGTCATTTTAAAGTGAAAATCTTTCTGATTGTACAGTAAGAATAATTTTGTGAATAACTAGGGCTCTGAGTGTTCTCTGGACAAGCAATATAAATCAACTTGTACACTAGCACTCTAAGCACAATAACCAAACTCAGACAATGAAGGCTCTGCAGTAGTTGTGCAATATGAATGAGAACTTTGTCATTAGTTCTATCAAGAAGACAGAAAGGACTACAGGTTTAGGGGGGACCTAGGCAAGTTTCAAACAAGTTCACAATAGTTTTGACTCTTTATCGGGGAATGGCACTTGTGGCTTCAGGCTCCAAAGGCACTGCAGTAGGTTGCAGCGGTATTTAGGGTTTCACTTTAAAGTATTAATTTCCCCATGTTAGTCCCTTTTCAGGACACAGTATATATACAGAGACAAACATAAATACCGTATATACTCGAGTATAAGCCGAGTTTTTCGGCACATTTTTTGTGCTGAAAAACCCCAACTCGGCTTATACTCGAGTCAGTCTGTATTATGGCAATTTACATTGCCATAATACAGACTGGGGGCTGGCAGCGAGCGCTTACCTCTCCTGCAGCTCCTGTCAGCTCCCTCCTCCTCCGCGCCGGTCCGGTCAGCACCTCGGTCAGCTCCCAGTGTAAGTCTCGCGAGAGCCGCGGGGTCATAGTGCGGCTCTCGCGAGACTTACAGTGTGAGCTGAGAGAAGAGCTGCACGGACCGGCGCGGAGGAGGAGAGAGCTGACAGGAGCTGCAGGAGAGGTAAGTGCTTCCTGCCAGCCCCCCTCCTCCCCCCACTGAACTGCCAATGCCATTGGACCACCAGGGAAGGAGAGCCCCACTCCCTGCCATGTATCAAGCAGGGAGGGGGGACAACAAAATAAATAAATTCATAATATATAAATAATAATAAAAATAATATTAAAAATAATATAAATAATAATAAAAATAATAATAAAAAAAATAATAATATAACAAAACAAATTAAAATAATATTAAATTTTTTTTATAAAAATGCCCACCCCCCACCAAGGCTCTGCAACACAAACACACACTGCATCACACACACACTGCATCACACACACACACAGCATACACACACACTGCATTCATTCACACACACACTGCATTCATTCACTCACACACAGCATTCATACACACACACTGCACATTCATACTCACTGCACACTCATACTCACACACTGCAGTCATACACACACACTGCGCACTCATACACACA